>NW_020870158.1:338212-365712 GCF_003789085.1 Penaeus vannamei | reverse complement strand
GATAAACTGAAAATTAAATCTTTAAAATAAAATGTACATTGATATATTATAGTATTATATTATAAATATATAATAATATAATATACATAATATTAAATATATTAATATATAATGATATATAACATATCTATATATCTATATTCTATCTTAATTATACTATGTGTGTGTGTGTGTTGTGTGGTGTGGTGTGTGTGTGTGTATGTTTGTTATCATCATAGCATAGATTATATTGAATGTTAATTTTATATTATCATATATAATACAATTATATAATTATATCTTGCTATGATATAATACATATGATATAGATTATATATATAAATAATACATCCTATATATACCATATATGTAATAATAATATATACATTATATAATAGTATTTAATATATATAATTTTATCAATATATTAAGCATACTATGTAATATATGATGTAATGTACAATACATAATTTTATTTTTTTTTTATGTATATATATTATATACTATTACATATATATATATGTTATTAATAATCTGTACATAGATATTAACATATATTTATATAATGTTAACATTATTAAATGATGATTAATAATATAATAATAATATATTAATATAATAATTATTAATAAATTAATAATAATAATATATATAGCTATATATGGTATGTATTAATATGCAGAAATCATTCATTAACTCCTATGATATAAACTTTCAGAGTGAAAATTATCAATGGAAATGACTGAGCATTTATTGATTTCGATTGATTGACGTAACAGGCTCTAAGACAAGTAAATACCTGTGACCATTGAAATCATCCAATTATTGTTGGAGATCCGGACTGTAAGGAAACACGACCACTCGCGGGAGATTCCGATAATATGCAGACTTCAGACAACTCCCACTTTTCCGTTCAAAACAATAATACGTAATAAAATAAAGAAATACATCTGAGAGTTCACACGGCCTTGCAAAGCGAAGATTGGTGTATATAAACAATTTAAGTTTCAGAAAAGTCGGGGACTTTTCCCGTTTTATTTGAAGCTTCCATAATGTCCTGCTTATAATCGAAATGGCACCGGCATATCAAATACTTTAACGGTTTTTACGGACGTTCTCTGTGAAACTAAGAAAAATGACTTTGTACACAATTTTATTGATCTGTCCAAACTTCGATGGTACCCGTGTAGCGACCGCGAAGCAAAAAAACAATATTCGAACCTTTGGAATGCTACAAAAAGGCCTTTTATATACATTATATCCTTTACATATATGCTTGTATACGTATATACATATACACACATATGCATATATCTTACATATATATGCATACATAAACACATATATAAACAGGGGGGACACACACCATACATACATAGTTTGTGTGTGTGTGTGTGTGGTGTGTGTGTGTGTGTGTGTGGTGTGTGTGTGTGTGTGAGTGTGCGTGTGTGTGAGTGTGCGTGCGTGCGTGTGCGTGCGTGCGTGTGCGTGCGTGCCGTGCGAGCGTGTGTGTGTGTGTGTGAGTGGGTGGATGGGTCTGGGGTGGGTGGCATTAATATATACCCGCACTTACAACCACATAGATCGGCGGTTCCCAACCCCAAGGTCGCGACCCAAATGAGGGTCACTAAGGCTTCCCTTAAAAGCAAAAAAGAATCCATATGTCGGTACAAGTTAATGTTTTTTAAAAACACTTCTTTGTTGAAATTCAATATGGTAATATAACCTTATAAAATCATAGAATAACGGAAACTAATATATATCAGCAAGTATAACTACCATGAAATGGGTGGGATAGATTACTACGTGTTCACACACTTAGGGTCGCTGGCCCAGGCTGAGACCAGACCTTGGCTGAGACTGCCTTTGGCTCGCACCGAAAATGTCTGGGAAACACTGGCAAAGATCCACTTGCATTTATTATTTAAATTCGAATTTTAAAAAATCTCGGACAAGAAAAAAACGCAAACACACCAGTACAGGGCGTCGGGAACAGAGAACATTTGTCAGACTTCGTTTTTCTGTTTTTATTTAAAGCTGACACGAATACACACGAGAGAGAGAGAGAGAGAGAGAGAAGAGAGAGAGAGAGAGAGAGAGAGAGAGAGAGAGAGAGAGAGAGAGAGAGAGAGAGAGAGAGAGAATTCAAGGAAAGAATATATATAGAAAGATAGATAGATAGATAGATAGATATAGATAGATATAAAGAGAGAAAGAGAGAGAGAGAGAGAACGAAAATAAGCCCCTAAAAGACCACATGTATACATATTTTCTCATTCATTTGCCCTTTCATATATATATGCACTTTTATTAGATTTTCTCGAGAGAGAGGCACTTTCCGCACAAAAACTATTGAATACAATGAATTATTTCTATTATTCTTATTGGAATTAGTAAATAAGATAACATAAGTAGGGTCTATATTGTTGCAGTGTAAAGGCCTCATCGCGAGCATTTTTCCTGACAATTTTCCCGCTTCCTCATGAACCTTCCGCGTACAAACGGACTGACCCAATTGCATCACCAAGGACACAATGCCCATTTAGGCAAACACCGCGCTATTCGAGTGAGGTTCCGGGAATCACACGAGCATTTATTCTCATACATATCACGTTATTTTGGAATAGACCGTAACGGAATAAAACCAACCTCAAAGAACAACACAGAGGAGCATTCGAGCACGGCCTGGAAGCACGACCTGGAAGCACGGCCTGGAAGCACGACCTGGAAGCACGGCCTGGAAGCAGGCTGGAAGCACGCCTGGAAGCACGGCCTGAAGCACGGCCTGGAAAGCACGCCTGGAAGCACGGACCTGGAAGCACGGCTGGAAAGCACGGCCTGGAAGCACGGCTGGAAGCACGGCACCTGGAAGCACGGCCTGGAAGCACGGCCTGGAAGCACGGCTGAAGCACGCCTGGAAGCACGGCCTGGAAAGCACGGCCTGGAAGCACGGCCTGGAAGCACGACCTGGAAGCACGGCCTGGAAGCACGACCTGGAAGCACGACCTGGAAGCACAAACAAAGGCGGGACCGAAGACTTGGGACGGGCGCGACCTTGAGCCCTGAGTCGAACCCTCCACGAACCGGCGCCGAGGCCTCCCGCAGCCCGTCGTCTCACCGGCCTCGCTAAGCCTTTATTGCGGGTCGATTCGAATCATCGTGCCGCCTGAGAGTGACAGGTCGTACTATCGGCGGCATCTCGTTAAACCGCTCTGCTCCGTTGTACGAATTCCTGCTTCGGTACAGCTTCCCTTGTTTACAGAACATGCCATGTAATGCTGACTCGACATGTGAGGAATATATGGACATGCGCATATATATATATGAGACTTATACCGTACATAATTTCTATGTCAGTATAAATATATCTATATTGTTTGTATATATCCATATCTGTATATTATATATATTATATATTATAATATATATATATATATATATACGATAGTAACTATATATAGGGTATTATCATATAATATTAATATATATCACTAGTATAACTAATATATGTGATAGATCAAAATATGAATATTTCAAATAATATAATGTATATATATAATATACAAATTAATATTGCTTATATAAGTATCTTAATATTTCTATCAAGTTATTCTAATCTTACTAATTTACATAAAGGTATATATGAATTTGTATTGATGTATGTATGTATATACATATTATATTAATCGCCTGTCGCTCACCTAAACACGAAAAACTCTAAGTCACCGTCTATAAAATTTTATATTGACCAAAAACGTATAACACAGTAATAATAAAATATTCGGGAATAAAAATTGGACACCATTTTCTGCGTTTTTTTCCCCTACGATTAAAATAATAAATAATATAGTGAAGCCCTCATAAAACTCGACTCTCAAACACTATCTACGATGAGTAACCTACTTTATGGTACTTGTTGGGTAAATCTGACTTATAATTTATAATGCTGGCATGGATGGTTACAAGTAGCAATCGTGTCGAGTCGGAAGCGGTATATAGTGTGTGGGTGGGTTAGTTTGGGTGTGCTCGGTGTTAGCTATTGTGTTGTGTGAAGATTTGGGATGTTGTAGCATACTCGAACTTGCCTTGTCAATGAAAGCAGTAACTCTATATTATGACCGAGTGGGGATTAGAAGGAAAGGGATCGGCTTTGACCAAACACATCGAAAAAAAAAAAAAAAAAAAAAAATTCGTAATGTTTGCCTTGAAGACAATCCATCGGCGGGTGTCATAAGCCTTAACGATCGACGTAAAGTTACATTTTTGTCTCAGACCAATTTTTTTCAATGCGAAAGTTGACTCCAAAGACGGATTCTGAGCGAAAAAGTGAGCGGATTTTTTAAACTTTATTTTACTATATAGCGAATATGCTGTTTCTCAAAACTGAACATGCGTATCAGACTGAAAATTGAGATCCGACGATTTTCAGAATTCCGGTCTGGCGGATGCTCTGATGCTCTATTCTGAGACTTCAAACTGTACTGATTGACTGCTCTTATCAAGTCACATCAACGACGTCAAAGTAAGATTTTCATGACGTAAAAATGACCCAAAAACATTTGTCCCAAAAAGATTCAAATTCGTTGACCAAACACTAATTAGAAAATTAAGATGGCCTTCAAAGGTGGCCTTTTATTGTATCTGAAGTGACAAACACCATTTGCCTGCATGAAGTCAACGCCAGAGATTACAGTAACTTCTCGGTTATTATTTTCATTTTCCTTATTGATTAATAATTTGTAGAGCGTCGGAAATTTAAAGTGTTTATAAGAGCATACTGTTTCAATTCGATGTTCAGCAAGACCCATTGGGGACTTGGTAGCTGCCCGACGCCTGATCTGACTGGACTACTGGCTGCTTGAATAGTGGACTGATTGACAGATACTAAATTCAGACTGAACTGACCGGCTAACTGACCGACTGACTCACTCAATAGACTGACTGCAGACTGGCTGGCTGGCTGACTTACTGACCTAATGACCGAGTGACTGAATTGAGTGAATGACTAAGCGACCTGAATGACAGAAACAGATTTATTTAACCGATTTACTGACTTTGACTGGTTGTCTGATTGTTTGGCTGACTGACAGAATGGATATAACTGACTGGCTATCTTACAGATTTATCATTGTTTTAGACATATGACTGATTTATATACTGATTGACTAACTGACTGACTCAATGACTGAGGGACTTATAAGGTACTGATTTTGCTAGCTATTAACTATTTCTCATATCTGATCAACTGTTAGACTTATCCAACAGATTTTGGAATTGACTGTCTCGATGGTTGGACTAAATTTTTTAATACATCGAGTTCAATGTACTCGGGTCAAAATAAACGTGAGAGTGAGATCACTAGAGACGTGATATTGTCGGAGGTTGGTCGATTTACAATACACTTTTCTTGTTTTTTCTCAGCAGATCAAATTGTGAGTGTCGCGTACTGTAATGATCTGGCGTAACTACCACATGGTGTCACTTCATGCAACTGGAGGGCCCTATCCTATCTGGAGAGGCCATCTATATTTCTAATTAGTTGTTTGTCAAAGATGTATATAATATAATAGACCTATATAAGTATATATATAGTATACTATGGAGGCGGATATACTCACTATCTATAATAGCGTGAGGCCCCGCGCGTACATCACATTCGACAAACAGCGTCACACGACACATCACAACAACACAAACAATCACACATAACACGACACAACAGCACCAAGCACATCATGACATCACACCACGTCACTAGTACAGAAGCGGACCTAATGTACGCAACAGCATTATTCACACAGAACACATCACACACATATGCACGTGTCATATAGGTATATATATATATATATAGTATATAGTATAGGTACCGTACACGTGTCTACCTTTTAGACCTTCCAATTTAATTTATTTATTTAATATTACATATATCTTATTATATAACATAATATATACAATACATCCATACATATATTACATAGTATATAAATAGGCATAATGTTTATATATATACTTATAGTATAGCCAATTTTGCATGTCCTTTTGGACGGTGTGACATTTGCCCCCTGGCCAAGACGCGCGGTGCGCAGGCCGGGCAGGGGCTGGCAGACGAGCACGACGCGACTGCGGCGACCCTGGCACAAGGCTGTGACGCAGATTTTTGTGTGTCGTATACGGCGCAGTAATGCAGTGCTTGGTCGCTTGTGTGTGTGTGTGTGGTGTGTGTGTGTGTGGTGCTGCGTGTTGCGTCGCCTTTGTGTGTTGTGTCTTGGTGTGTGTGTGTGTGTTGTGTGTGTTGTGTGTGTCGCTGCGCTCGCTCAGTGTGTAGTGTGTGTGTTCGAGATAGCTCGCTCGTGTCGTGAGTGTTGTGCGCTGCAGTGGTTGCGTGCGTGTGTGTGGTGTGGTGTTGTGTGTGTGTGGTGGTGGTGTGTAGGTGGTGTGTGTGATGTGTGTGTGTGGTGGATAGTGCTCTGGTTGTGATGCGTGCCGTGCGTGCGTGCGAGGGTGCGTGCCGTGTGTGAGTGTGAGTGTGTGGTGTGAGTGTGAGTGTGAGTGTGAGTGTGTGTGTGTGTGTGTGTGTGGTGAGTTGGTGAGTGTGAGTGTGTGTATGTGTGTGTGTTGTGGTGTGTGTTGTGTGTGTGTGTGTGTGTGTGTGTGTGTGTGGCTGTGCGTGCGTGCGTGCGTGCGTGCGTGCGTGCGTGCGTGCGTGCGTGCGTGCGTGTGGCGTGTGAGTGTTGAGTGAGTGAGTGTGTGTGTGTCCTATATGAATGTAATACAAATGGTGCTTATATAGATAATATGAAAGGTAATAATGATAAATAATATATAGACAAAACAACAACAATGATAATAATAAAAAAATAATAATGATGAATATTTAAATGATGATAGTAATAGATGAAAAAAATAATAATAATGATGATAATAATAATAATTGCTAAGTAGCAGTAGCAGTACTTGTAACAACAACAGCAATAATAATAATAATAAAAATAATAATAATAATTAATAATAATAGCAAAAATAATAAAAACAACAACAATTAGAATAATTGATCACAATAAAAAAAAAATAATGATGATAAGATTAATGGTAAGGATAATAATGATGATGATAATGATATTTGTGATGATGGTAATGATAATAATATAACAATAATGATAATCATCATAATGATAATGAGTATGATAACATCAATAACAATAACCACAATAAAAATAATGGTAATGATGATGGTAGTAATAACAGAAGCAGGAGCAGTAGTTGCAGTAATTGCATTAGTAATAGTAGGAATTATCATCATAATCATCATCATATTGTTAGTAATTAATTTGGATAACTATAAAACGCATTAATAATATTGATGATGATACTAGCAGCCAGCATTACTAATGGACCATTTCAAAACACACTAATAGAGACTTTACCTCGAATCAAAACAGCTGTTGGGGCGTAAGGACCGTTCCTACCCGGCGCGCCCTCCCTCGCGCGTCCCTAAACAACACTGGATCACACACAAAGGGAACTTTAGTAAGAGCAGGATATAGAAGAGCAGCAGAGTTGGCCGTGCTGGAACCCCACTCCGACTGCGTGCTCTGAAGCCTACTTACTCACTTTTTCATTTTGGTCCTCCTTAGTCTTCGCCTGACTGGCCGTACCGCGACCATATACGTGGAGGCGCCGAGGTCGAGTTGCACACTCGGTCTTTTTTGCGCAAAGAGAGAGAGATACTGCAAGATGTGGGTGACGTGGATAGGAATCCGCTTATATATTATTTATTTATATTTATCATAATATCTATTAGATACAAGTTAGTATTACCGTGGCAAGTGGTAAGTTATATTTTCTTTCGCTAGCTCAGTGAGTACTTTCTTGAGATTAATATTAACGTGTGTGTGTGTGTGTGTGTGTGTGTGGTGTGTGTGTGTGTGTGTGGTGTGTGTATGTGCTGTGCTTGTGTGTGTGCGCGCAGTGCAAATCACACACTCACACACACTCTCTCTCTCTCGTTATACTCGAGTCGTCTCTCATACTCTCTCTCACCAAGGCTCTATTTTTCACAAGGCGGGAACAACACACAAGCCACACCACACTCAACTCACAACACACACACATATACAAATACACACGCCACACATTCTTCATTATTTAACCAACTATCACACACACAAGCACACACACAACACACACACTACACACACACACACACACACATCTCGCACGAGAGGTGCAGTTTTTCGCTGTTTCTTTATATAGATATAGCGTGTGTTTTATTTCTAAACTCTATCATGCTATTATATAAGCTGAATCTGTAATGTATGTATATATATGCCTAAGTTAGCTATTGATATAAAATCGAGGTATATCAGACATACCATATAATGTGTAAGTTTATATATAAATCATAATATATAAGTCATTAAATTGTCATTGTATTTCAAATTGTCATTAGATGGTGAGGTATAAAAGCATAGGGCCGTATATTGTATATACATATACATATACAATACGTAATATGTGTGACTGTGTGTACGTGTGCGTGTAATATATTATTATATACATACATATTTTTGTGGTGTATATTATGTTACATATACATGCCTACATGCCGCGGTGTGTGTGAGTGAGTGTGGTGTGTGCACATACTTGTGTTAGTAACTAGGATAAGGTAACAAGTGGTTACAACTATTTCCACGTTTTTTTCCTCTGTTATAGCCTTCTCATACTAGCACCGACTTTACATGTTTGCAAAAGATTTCAGAATATGATGCTGACTTGTTTTTGAAATCCCTATTTTTGACTGACGGCCTCATGCCTTTGCAAGCAAGGTCAGCACTGGCGAGCGCTGTTCTCGTAGAAACAGTCGTTCCTGCATAAGATACTTTTGTCCACTGTCGAATAAGCCAACTCGTTATTTTTTTTTCTTTTTTAAATCATTCATTTTTTGATTTTCTTTCTTAAACGAAATTTCATAAAACGCTCTTTCTTTGCATGTTAACAGTATTATGTCCTGAATTTTATATCCTTTATACATTTAATTCATAAAAATAATTAGAATATATTTTTGTTCACACACATGTATATACATTTACATATGTATCTAAATATCTTGATCTTTATAGTCATACAGATATAACTACACGTAGTCATCCGAGAGAGGGAGAAGAGAGAGAAGAGAGAGAGAAGAGAGAGAGAGAGAGGAGAGAGAGAGAGAACGAGAGAGAGAGAGAGAGAGAGAGAAGAGGAGAGAGGGGGGGGGGGAGAGGAGGGAGAGAAGAGAGGAGGAAGGAGAGAGAGGGAGGGAGAGGAGGAGAGAGAGAGAGCAGAGAGAGAGAGAGAGAGAGAGAGAGAGAGAGAGAGAGAGAGAGAGAGAGAGAGAGAGAGAGAGAGAGAGAGGAGAGAGAGAGAAGAGACCGTCAAGAACACTATCGACAAGGCAAAAAGAAGCAACAAAGATACAGAAATGGCATTGATAACTCTCCGTACCACACCACTGGATAGCAAGTTGCCGAGCCAGAGAGCTGGACGGAGGAGATGGCGAGCAACTTTCCCCTTCACCAGCCTACAAAGGGAAGTCTGAAGCAAGAAGTCTACGAAAACTTCCAACTGAAACATGGTACACAGAAGCAGAACTACGACAGAGGCGCAGGAGACCAACAAGCACTTCTGCCAGGTCAAGCTGTCCGAGTCCAAGACCACATCACTTGAAGATGGACTTGAAGATGGACACCCCCTACAGTCGTTGAGAAGTCACAAGACCCTCGCCATATATTGGAAACACAAACTGGAAGTATATCGAGAAGAAATAGACGACACATCAGGCAGATGCCCCAGAACGTCTATTTCCACACGGAAACCCAGCCGAAGAGTGTGATGAGACAGAAGCGGACATGGATCACGCGAAGGTCGTGTGGACGAGGCTCCTCAGGAAGAAGAAAAAGCAGGATTTGGTCGCAGTCAGAAAACCTGATATGCAACCTATAAACCGTTCATTCGTACAGTGTTTTATGTGTAGTGTTTAATAGTTTTAAGGAAAGTGCTAATATAATGGCCAAATTACTATGATTCTTAAACCAAGAAGGTGCTATGTTCCTCCCAGATTCTCTGAAAATTATTGAAAAATAATGTTTTTCTACTTTTTACATAGCAGTGAATTACCAAGCATTCTCCGTTACTCAAGTTTAAAAGCTCAATGAATGTCAAATCATAATTTTGCTACAATACAGATTCTCACATAATTTTATAACTAACGACTATATATTATTTATGACAAAAATATAACCCCATATACTCATTTGATTTAAAAAGAGGGATATCATATGATCACTCATAATTATTTCCCTTAAAAATATATTTCATTTACTTTGTTATGAACGAGGCACGTATTCCTTATAGTTTCCATGCGTACGTAACCCCTATGTAAACATTAGTGTTGTACACTCCTCCAGAATAAGTCTGTGCCGCTCAGCAGAGCTCTGTATTTCATTCACCTTTCCCCCTCGAATGAAACTACAAAATACAAAATGAGACAACATGCAAACTAGTTGTCATACAACAAACCAAGATAAAAGAATAGAAGTCTTTACAATTCAGCAATTGATATTTGACTTTGCAAAAAATTAAATGATACAAAATGAACAAATAATTACAACAAAAAAAATTATTATCATCATCATTGTCATGGCTGTTATCATTATTATTGATATTAATTATCTCATTAATATTGTTATATCCATTACGCTTTATTTATTTTTATCTATAATGATATTTTAAAATATTCTTGCTCTTGCTTTGCCCTTTGAAAAGACACATACACAAAATCTCTTCAGAAATCCAGTGCAGTTCATTTATTGTTTAATCATAAGTAATAGAATTCTCGTGCTTTTTTTATCTCCAGAGCGTCACTATTACACTAAACTATTTTTCCATTTACTTCAGTATTAGTTTTCGTTTTTTAGCAGAAGTTGTTCATCATTTCCATGAACTGATTTCATCTCTTTCCCTCTATTTCTGTTAACACAGGACAGCTGTATTAGTATAAATTGTATTTAGATTTATAAGTATGTGTGCTTCTATGTCATTAATCAGTCCTTTTGGTTCGCAATCTGATATTTACATCACAATTTTGGAATTTTGTGTCACTGAGAATGTGGAGCAACAAAATACCAGAGCATCAGTTGAATAATAATGAATTAATGATAATAATAACAATAATAATGATGATGATGATGGTAATATTACTATAACATTATTAATAGTATCATTATCAATAGTATCATTATCAATATTATCATTATTAATATCATTATCGATATTATTATTATTAATATTATCATTATAATAATATATAAAATAATAACAGTATAATATAATAATAATAATGATCATGATGATCGTCATTATTATCATCGTTATTACCATCACTGTTAACATTATTATTACCACTGTTATTATTACTGTTATTGTTATTATCATTATTAATATTATTCTTTTATTTTGTCACTATTATCATTCATTGTCTTTTATAATTATTATTATTATTACTATTATTATTATCAATACTATTATGATTATTGTTATTGCTGTTGCTATTGTTATTATAATAAGTATTATTATTATTATTGATGTGATTAATATCATTACATTAATATTTCTATTGATAATGATATCATTATCGCCGTAGTTATTGTTATTACTATTAGTAGTAATATTATTATTTATTATTATTAGAGGTAGTAGTAGTACAGTATAATTAGTAGTAATAGTAGTGATATTATTATTATTGATATTGTCATTAATATCATGATTATCATTATTATCATTAGTGGTGGTAGAATAGTAGCAGTAGTATGATGGTAATGATTAATTAATTTCATTATTGTTATGATTATTATTATTGTTGTTGTTGCTGTTGCTGTTTACGTTACTGCTGTTGTTGGTGTTATTTTTATTACAATCATCATCGTCATCATTTTGTGCTCATCATTATTATTATTATTGTTATTATTATTAGTTATTATTATTGTTATTATTATTATTGTTATTATTATTAGTTATTATTATTATTGTTATTATTATTATTATCATTACTATTATTATTACTATTTTTTAAGTTATTGTTGAGTACGTTCTTACTCGTTTCAGCGCCAATGTCCACTCTTTTGGCATGGAATCTGGCTTCAAAGGAGCTGTTTCTGGAATGTTTGATTTTCCCCAATCCTCAGGGGTGATTCTAGCTGTGAGAACAGCCACCATCTCTTGGATTTTATGTGACCCTTAAGGAGAAAAATTTCCGGCTCCTGATGCCATGGCTGTGGCCTTCCTTGCCAGCCCCGACATGGTGATGCAAGCAGTCCATAAAGTTCCAAGTAGTCAACCTGGTCCTTGTTCTGTACGAGCGAGGACCAGGTTGCTTCAATTCTTCCACTCTTCCCATTTTTTTTAAATATAGTGTGTGCTCCCGAAGATGGGGATGGGTGGAAATCTCCTCTGTGAAAATGGATAGCCACAGCCTTGTTAGGTGCAAGCTACTGCATAAATTACTTCAGAGTGTGTGTGTTCTTGCACATACTTTAAGCTTCCATCGCTTGCCACAGTGTGAAGCAGTCCATTTACAAATTACAAAAAACAGTCCTTGGAAATGTTATTTTTTGCAAACATGGTCAGAATTAGGCCACTTCCCTCTACGACCACTCTGGAAATATTCCAGGTTAGGAAAGCTGTTCCCTACCTACACTCTGAACTTCCCATCAGAAAAAAAGTTCCGTGTGAAGGTAGGTAACATGCCTCTCAAACTAATGTCCTACAGCTTAAAATGTATGCTCTGCTACCAAATAGTATTAGAAGTATTCTCATAGCTAAAGAACACGGCTAACAAGTGGTGTCACTGTGAAATAGTAATGTCCATCCTGCAAGGTCAATCTCAATTTCCCAAATTCATGGCGATAGGGAATCAGCATGTTTTCTTTTTCCAAAAGCCATGTTGCAGATGCAGCGGGTGATAGAAATGGGTCTGTAGACTACGTATGCCAACATTCTTCCCAGATTTTAGAATGGTATTGATTTTAGTTTCTTTCCTTGTTTGCAGGGTGGTCTAATCTGGCCCTATTAAAAAGTATGAACAGAAACTTTTGAGAGTTCTCTGGTAAGGAAAATGTTTGATATAAAATATCATAACTTCCTAGAGCAGTTTAAGAGCCGAGCTGCAAGGCAGAATCCACTTCCCTGTATGTAAGTGGCTTCGAACCCCCTTTGGAAGGATTACGCAGGGAGTTAAGCTCATCCTGCCGGAGGTGTGGAAAACTAACAAGTTACTCCAGAGGAAATCTTTGCCATGGATTTGGCAGACTCATCGGTTTTGCCTGTTTTGATTATGCCTTATATCAAGAGCACCTGATGCAGTGGATGCCTATTGACCTCAGGCACCTCGAAGAATATCCCTGTCTGAATTGGGAAGTGTGGGTGTTGCTTAAGGGTGTCACAAAAGGCAGCAGATTGTCTTTGATGTTTATGTTCATGTGTGCTGTGATGCTTTGGATATGGATTTATAAGAAATGAATTGGATTTATAAGAAATCGTTGAAAATCTTTCTTTTTAAATCTTTATTGTACCATACGTAGGCTGTTACATGAGGAAACATAATACCCAAGCCACGTAAAATATATGACACTTGCAAGCAGATAGTCGCAGTTAACTATTGCCTGTAAAGCCAGTTCAATTTACAAATGACCAGCATGAGCCAGCCTCTAGAAAGTTTTTGCTCAGTCATCTACCGTTTTCTCTTGTCTCCTCAGCCCCACACTCTGCCCAGATACCATGTGATGTCATGGGCTTTACCACACACACCTACACTGGAACCTCTAGAGGTACGGCCTTATTGCGTGGACTCGGAGACAAAATACTTTGTTTGGACTTTAGTTTTCATGATGTACAACTTCGCTTCCTAGCCTTATAGCTGTAATTCCCATGTAGAATCTTCACACAAATTGCAGGCCTCACATTACTCGACTCTTGAGAAAATGAGAATACACAGAAATAAATAATTATGTCAAGTTGGGCAGATGTCTGATGATGGAGAGGCTCAAGTTACAGGTTCAATAGGTTGCCACCTCCTTGTGTGCGCTACAAATAGGCGCTAATCACTCGCGGCATTGGAATAAGTTCCTTGTGCACCTAAGCCTGCTGAGCAGTAGAGTTTCTCTTCACCTTATTCCAAGGAAATCCATTATTCTTTATCTTGGTTCATGCAATAATAGCACAGAAAAAGTTAATGAAAATGAGTAGCCTCATGTTTGAAATATGTAGCGAGGAATTTCCTGTCCTACTGTTTTCATTGACATGAATGGACACCGCATATATATGGCGCTTTGTACAAAAGTGTTCGATAATAGACGTCATCTAATTGGCCACAAAAACACATACAATGGAGAAGCCTTATTCTTGGGACTTGTGCGCAAAACCTTTTGTGAGAAATCTCGCGATGGACATAGGAGTAAATACAAAAGAGAAGCTTTTTAGCTGCGATGTATGTCGTAGTTCCGTCTCACAGAAAGCTCCTTTAGTGAAGCACATTATAGTGCATACAAAAGAGGAGCCTCATAGTTATGAGATTTGTTCCAAGACTCTCAGCCAAAGGTCACATAGTAATACACATAAAAAGGGCATAGTTATGCATGAATTAGCTAATTCTCACAAAAAGTTCTTTAGTAAGGCTCATGACAGTTCATACTGACGAAAATCCAACATTTGTGAGACTCACCATTTGCTTCTTGGAGACACTATCTAGTAACTTCCTTGAAAGTTCAAACAAAGGGAAAAAGTTAAAACTGACATTCGCGCGCGGGCATTCTCCACTGAGTAGTGTAGCTAAGCACTTGGAAGTACATACAAAGGGAAAACCGCATATCTGATTTGCCCCAAAGCATAAAGTGACTTCAAAACTCATACAAACGAGAAGCCTCAAACTTGTGACGTGTTCAGTGATGGGTTTTACTGTAAAGTTTCTAATATGTTCGTTTAACAATAACAAGGACAAGGATGATACTGATGACAATTATGATAAAACATAGTAGCATAAGCAAAGATGATGATTATAATGTTAATGACAATAAAAATAGCACTTAATCATATTGATAATAAAAATTATAAAAAACAACAATAATAGCAATAGCCGTATTAGTAATGATAACAGCAATAGTAACAATTATCATAATAATATCTTAAAATCATCTCAATGGCAATAATTGAATAGTGACTACACGGCAATTGCGCAATATTTAAGTCTACCTTCAAATATAACAGAAAATGTAAATCGACATACTGTCAAGACCTAAGTTTCATAGAAAATGGAACATCAGAAAAACGAAATATTAGTCCTGAGCACTTGATTGTTTAAAAAAAAATACTCTCTGATAGTACGCAACAAATACATCAAAGGAATTTTACCCAGTTGCGCGTTATTTACACTTTCTTTACAAAGTCTGCTAAAGGAAGGGAAATTTTCATGGTTATCACGTTCATGACTGTTCAACCCTTTGTATAGCAAGTCCTCAGGGAAATCTCGACAACGCTGGTATTTTTTTTTTTCTTTTTTTTTTTGTACAAAGCGCCGCTTTCACACTCTGATTTCCGTTGCCCTGTCGTCTTCTCTTTTTAAGCTTCAAAGCACAGCGGATTTTTTTCCACACGTCGTGGCGTCTCCGTATCAGCAGAGCAGCAGTTACTTCTATTTTACCATGTTCACCACACTGACACCGCTGGCAACTATTTCTCCCAAGTCGCATATCTCGCCATTCCACGTGCTTCCACTCATTAGCACGATCTCGAATTCAGCATCCTGGTTCAGCTGCACTGGAGATCGCTGTCAAGGTCTATATACGTACTTAACCTTGATCGCTGTGTCTCCGTTCTCCCCCCCCCCACCATCCCCCACTCCACCCCTTTCCGTTCGCATTGCAATCCCCAGTTTCCGCTTACGGATGTCTATATATAAGTGCTTATATAGACCTTGCCCGCATGCAGCCTGAAGTGTGGCTACCCTTTTGTTTCAGTGTGTGCGTGTGTGTGTGTGCAGGGCCGGTTTTAAGCCGATTTAACCGATTTGATCCAGTTGGGCCTCGCACCTACAGGGGCTCGGACCTTTTGTTATCATATAAGTAAAACAAAACTTTTCATATTGCCTTTCAGAATTTATTATACCAAGAATTTACTGTTATTCGTTTTTTTTGTTTTTTTGTTTTTTGTTGGTTTGTATGTTTTTTATATGAAATATAACATGCCTAAATTTTACTATGTAGAATAGGGGCCCCACCATCAGTTTTCTCATTGGGCCCCGAACTTCCTAGCACCGGCCCCTGTGTGTGTGTGGTGTGTGTGTGTGTGTGTGTGTGTGCGTGCGTGTGTGTGTGTGTGTGTGTGTGTGTGTGTGTGTGTGTGTGTGTGCGTGTGTGTGTGTGCGTGTGTGGTTGTGTGAGTGTGTATGTATTGGCGTGTGTGTGTGTATATATGTTGTGTGTGTGCTGTGTGTGTGTGTGTGTGTGTGTGTGTGTGTGTGTGTGTGATGGTGCGTGTGTGTGTGTGTGTGTGTGTGTGTGTGTGTGTGTGTGTGTGTGTATGTGCGTGCGTGTGTGGTGTGTATGTGTGAGTGTGTATATATGTGCGTGTGTGTGTGTATATAGTGTGTGTGCGTGTGTGTGTGTGTGTGTGTGCGTGTGTGTGTGTGTATGTGTGTGTGTGTGTGTGTGTGTGTATATATGTGCGTGTGGTGTGTATATGTGCGTGCGTTGTGTGTGTGTGTGTGTGTGTGAGTGTGTATATATATGTGTGTGTGTGAGTGTGTGTGTGTGTGTGTGAATGTGTGTCTTGCCACTCAGGCGTCGGATAGTAAGAGCGAAGAGATACACTAAGGCGGCGGTAAAGAACTAGTAATTATTTGCAACGTTTCAGAGACAATCAGTTCTCCTTCCTCAGGCTGTAATAAATGAACCAAAGAACAAGAGCTCAGTAGAAAAAAATATAACTATAATATACGTGTATATATGCGTTGCAATTACATTAACCTACATTTCCCTTTAATTCCCTTTAGTTACCGCTGCGCACTCTCCCGAGGGACCTCAACGTCTCCTTCCCACGGGGCGAATAGCGCTGGCGAGGAACAAGGTCTATATATAGTATGACCGAGGATGACCGAGCACTTTGCAGGAAAAGCAGATTCGTCCACATCTAACCGTCATCGGAGCAGCAGACACTCCGAGGAACAGTTTTCAAACGTAGTAATTTCAGGTGAACCAAGAGAAATCGGAGATTATATTACAGATTTTATTTCAGTATTTTAGTTTGCTTATGTCAAACGCGTTAAAAAGGAAACATGACGCAGAAAATCGTCGTTCGGGGTGAGGGTTTTGGCGGCCTTCAGACGCGCCATCTTGAATCCGAATCCCTGGCCGATCTTGCGCCGATTGCTCAGGACGGAGGCACGGATCGCGACGCGCCCTCCGAACAGGCTTCGGGTATCGAGTGTATCAGTTGGAAATTTAGGATATGATGAAAAATTAGCGTCGTTTTGTATTATCAACCTTTTTTTTCCTTTTAGATGAGTTATCTGTTAAGTGTGCACTTTAAAGATAGATATAGTCCGTTCAGGTGAAACACCCGGCCGGCCTCTGCTCGTGAAGCGACTGTTTCACTGGCTGGAGTCGGTTTCGTGTTAAGCTAGTGCGGGTTGTTCAAACAGGCAATTTCTCTCTCTCTCTCTATCTATCTCTTTCTTCTCTCTCTTCTCTTCACTCTCTCTCTCTCTGTCTCTCTCACTCTCTCTTTCTCTCTCTCTCTCTCTCTCTCTCTCTCTCTCTCCTCTCTCTCTCTCTCTCTCTCTCTCTCTCTCTCTCTCTCTCTCTCTCTCTCTCTCTCTCTCTCTCTCTCTCTCTCTCTCTCTCTCTCTCTCTCTCTCTCTCTTAGTGCCGTGTGCACTGGATGCCTACCGGGTACTCCGGGGATGAATTTATCTTATCTTTCAAGATTAAGAAAAGAGATAGATAAGAAACGAAATAAACAAAATAGTAACAGTAAGAAGGAAGACAATTATTAAAATAAAGATGAACAGGAAATGCACAAATTGCGACTTGTTTTATTAGTAACAAAAGGACAGAATGTACTTGTTTGTTTTTTTTTCTCTCCTTTACTACCTACATTTCCCTCTGTCTGTCTTCCTTCCTTCATCTTTATTTCTTTCTGTTTGTGTGTGTACTGCTGTGTTTTATCGTACTGTGTAATGTGGTGTATGTGTATGTGTGTGTATCATGTGCAATGCGTCCCTTTCGAGGTGCACGCAAAAAAGTCATAAATACCGCATGTTACTTTCACGTCAGACGCCAGCAAATGCTGTCCCTCGCAGTCAGCTGGGAAGGGCTTCTCCACGTGCGGGCATGGGAGGTCTCTGCCCGACGGAATGAGCTTCTGCGCTACCGCGTCGCGGGACCTGAGCTGGCCAAGCAGCAGCTTTTCGGAAGTGATAAGCCTCCTCCTTCGGGATGTTTTACCGATGTCAGAGAGACGAACAAAGTCCGGTTTCACCTCATCCCTATTGCTGGTTCTGTGATGTAGGCAACGTGGGCAAGGAGATCGACAACGTCCGTTTCAGCATCGAATTTTCCTGCGCCGACCGACCATAGGTTGCCCTTGGCTGCCTTCTGGGGTTGGTTTCAGAACCCCCGCAATCACAAGTGGATTTCGCAAGCGCCGAGGAGAATTTCGCAAGCGCAACAACCGCGTAACAAGTAACAGTTGAAGATGTTTGCAATTTATTTCCTCCTGCCCATCGAACTGAAGAAGTCCTGATGGCCGAATTAGACATTTCCGCCGCTATGCCTGGGTCAAAAAGCCGAAATTCGCCCAGAGCATCTGCCACATTTTCACATGAGCACCAGGCAGTCTTCCCTGCAGCGTGCAGAGCGAATCAGCTCTTGCCGCCCTGCAGCAGTAGCAAAGGATGAACGAACTGTTGGCAAGCGGGAGATCGCAAAGAACGGTCTTAATGACTTAATTGTTTCTTGGCCGCCCGAGGAGTCGCAGACGCGATAAGTTTAAAAGAGATTGTTAACACTTGGTCGAAGGTTAAGTTGCGCCGGCTGGCCATGAATGGGGTCGTTCCTTGTTTGGCAACCAGTTTCATTCTGACAAATCAATTCAAGTTTTTTCTTTTCGTAGCCGAAATGTATGACGCGAGATGTAAGCTTTTATTACAAAGCCAATCAAAACTGACATTTAATTCACGCTCAGTACAGATAGATAAATATTGCTAAGACAGCTAAGTTGCAAATTTTGTTTTTATTACCTAGAAATTCATCCTTAAATGACAAATTTACGTTGGTAAAGCCTTTACTAGCAACCTATAGAGGAACGCTTACTTCGAAGTCTGCAGGACACTACGCAGTTTTGCAGAAGCCTTTTTCACCCTCCAAGGTTATTGGTCTAAATACGCCCTTTACGCCCTTGCACACACACACACACCACACACACACACATGACACACAACACACATCACATACATATGTATGTATATATATAAGTAATATTATATATAATATATATAGAATATATATATATATATATATATATATATATATATATATATACAGACACACACACACATATAATGTATCTATATATTCATATATGTATGTCTGTGTAAGTATGTATATACAGAGAGAGAGAGTGAACTGACTGACTAGCTGGCTGACTGATTGTGTGTGTGTGTGTGTAAGTGAAAGTTTAATGTGTGTGTATATATATATATATATATATATATATATATATATATATATATATATATATCTTTTCTCTCCTCTCTCTTTCCTCTCAATTTAAGCAGGGAAACGCATTAACAGTCCAGCTGATCAGTCAGAGTCTCTCTCTCATCTCTTCTATCTCTCTCTCTCTCTTCTCTCTCTCTCTCTCTCTCCTCTCTCTCTCCTCTGCCTCTCTCTCTCTCTCTCTCTCTTCTCTTTCTAAAGAAGATAGATCTCTCTCTCCCCCCCTCACTCTCTCTCTCTCTCTCTCTCTCCTCTCTCTAATAATACTTAAACTTATATTATATATTATTATATATATATAATTGCTGTCATCGTGACGTCGGTATGTGTGCTCGCGCTGATCCAAGGTAACAATAAAATAGTCGCCCAGTGTGTGTAGACAGGTGCTTAAGACTGGGTTAAACCTGCGACTGTGACTCACACTCTCGTGTGTACGTCACTGAACTGCTTCTGCACTAACCCGTTTGTGTGGCCTTGCTCCAGTTGCGTGTGTTTGTGTGCCCCCTACCTCCACCAGCAGCTCTGCGGTACGACCTGTCTGTGTGAATGGCGACCCCCTGAGTTGACCCCGATCTCTAGATCGGCTTACTGCCCGAATAATGGCCGTCATAATCCCTCACCAGCTCCTGATTAAAGTGTGGAAAGGTTAACCTTAGATCAACGGCCGTCGATTTAACCCTGCAACAAAGCTGAGGTAATCATTGTCGAGACTCTTCTCTCGACTACTCTTCAATCTGAGCACATACAAGAGATGTATTTAACACATATATCACTCGGCAGTAGGTCTCCTGAGAGTGTGTGCGTCGAGCAACCCCTCCATGTATTTGTCTGATCACGATATATCATTATAAATCGAAAACCGGTCAAATAATCTGCTGTATCCATCCATCCCCGATGGGCCCTCTACATTGTGGATCTGATACATGTTTTTTTATTGTGTACATAATATTCATACTTTCCCTCACATTGGTCTCCAACGTCCGGATGATGATTACGATTCATACTATAATATCATATACCCTAATACCACCTCATATCATAAGCTCTGTATAAGTACTTATCAGTTATATACATATGTTTTTACTCTTACGTCGTCGGATATTCTTATCTTTGTCTTTGCGTAGCTATTTTCTGGGTGCTCTCAGGATAGTCTCATCTCTATATATTTAGGTATTCGTTCTCGATTTCTCTTTGCTTCATACTGGTCGCCCGCACCGTGTGTCGGCTATTCTCCCCAGACCTCCCACCTTCCTCTCTCTCGGTCTTTCCTTCCTCCATTCGGTAATCTTCTTCTCCTCCTCCTTTCGCTCGACTAACACAGCATCGCCTCTTCTTGCCGGTGCCGCCGCCCCTCTTCTCTCCTACTTCCCTTTCTCCTCCCTCTCCCTTCGCACTGCGTGCCCTTCCCTCAGGAGCGTCCGCACCCGCCCGCCCAGAGGGCGGGCCTCTCCTTCACTCCTCTCTCGCACTCTCTCCCATCGTCTTCTGCGCGTGCGTGCTCCTTCTCGCGTGCGTGCTCTCCCGCTCAACTCTCCTCCTCATTCTTCCTCTACTCTCTTTCTAACTCTCTTTCCTTCTCATACTTTTACTCTCTCTCTCTACTCTCCCTTCTCTCTCCTTGCTCTCACGCTCCTCTCTATCGTTCTGCTCATCCTCTCTCTCTCTCCCTTCCTCTCTCCTCTCCTTTCTGCCACTCCTCTCTCGTCTCCCCCCCCCGAATGCCCTTCCTCTCGTGTGCGCCTCTTCATCTCTCTCTACCTCCTCCCCCTTGCTCTCTTCGTCCGTGGTTAGCTTCGGGTCTCTAGCGCTCTGCCGCGTAAACTCCCTTGCCTCTCACCTCTCTCGCTCTCCTTACTGCTCCCCCCCACACCCCCATATCCTCTCTCTCTGCCTTCTCTCTTCGTCTCCTCTCTCGTCTCTCTCTCTCTCTCTCTCCCTCCCCGTATCCCTCTCTCTCCCCCCCTCCCTCTCTCTACTTCCCTCTCTCCGCCCTCTCTCTTCTCTTCCTCATCTCTCCTTCTCTCATCTGCCTCTCTCCCTGTCCTCTCTCCCTTCGTCCCTCCATCTACTCCTCGGCATACCTCTTGCCCATCCATACTTCTCTTCCGTTAGATCTCCCCGCTCTCTCCACTCTCCAATCTCCTCTTCCTTCTCTCTCCATCTCTCTTCTCTCTCTCTCTCTCTCTCTCTCTCTTCCTCTTCCTCCTCTACCCTACCATCCTACTCTCTCTTCTACTCTCTCTCTCTCTCTCTCTCTCTCTCTTCGTCCTCTCCCTCTCTTCTATCTCCCTCTCACCCCCCCTCTTCTCCTCTTATCACTCTACTCGTTCTGGCTCTCTCTCTACTCTCTCTCTTCTCCTGCATCTCTCTCTTCTCCTCTCTACCTCTCCTCCTTCTCCTCTCTCCTCTCTACTCTCTCTCTCTCTCTTGCACTCACACACATAACACACAGATCATCGTCCGATGTTATGGTGCTCTATGTATCATTATTAATATTCATTTATTTATCTATGTATATATATATAACCTATATATATATAACTATATATATATATAATTTATAAGCCAATGAGTGACCAGATACTCTATACATCCGTAGATAATATTATTACTACTCACATCACATACACACACTTAGAATCGCGTGTATGCCCTGTAGTGTGTATATATTTTTAGTGGCTCTATATATTAAATGTGCTGTGTGGCGTCTCTCTCTTTGTCTCCTCTCTCTTGGCTCGCGGTGTTCTCGTGTTCGATAAGTGATGATCCTGTGCTCTTCGGAGTAACTTGTCTTGTTTTCATTAAATCTTACTATATATCCCGGGTCTTTCTCTTTGATGTATTCTCCACTGAATGAAAGATGGCCGATAACTTTCATCGTTTAATATCTTTTTATAAAAATCTCTATAACAAAACTACAATATTTCTCATGGGATATCATAATATATTTATGTTGTTCACATTAATGGTACTTCTAGATCATGTTATATTTACCACTGGACAAGTAGTAGCTCTGTTTTAGGCATCCGTTTATTCAGGCAAAAACAAAGAAAAGTAATAACAAAATCAATACACATAAGAAACGAGAATGCGAAAAAACAAATTAATGAAATGTTTCTTTTTATTATTTTCTTATTGTTGCTCATTTTCTCTTTTAATTTTATAATTTACGGGCGAAAGGGCATGAGGAAGTATGGAAAATTATATTTTTTTCTTGTAACTATATATAATCGCTCTTGAGTCAGCTGTGTGTTGGATAAGTGAATGATTATGAATTTATTCTGTGTTTCTGTATTATTTCTTTATTCGTTCATGATTTCTTTTTTTTTCTGCCTTTCCGTGTTAAAGTAATTACGTTGTGTGCGATATTTAAGTAGTACAGTAAAAGTCTTATTAATATAGGGACATTCTCGCTAGAACTTTGCTGTTGTTATAACTATTTCTATTATTGTTTAAATGTATGGCAATTCATTACAATTCCGGTGCCAACACCAGAGTCTAAGTCCCCAACTCCAAATCACAAATTCTCTTCAACAAATCAAGTTACTTTGACTGGGTGTTGCTGAGGGCAGGTTTGATGGGGGTTCTGCCCACCAACACCTCTTCGGCAAACATTGTCTTTATCATTCGTGGCAGTGTGCACAGCAAGATAGAGTTGAAACTCGGGGGTACGAGCGGCTTTCTGTGATCTTGATCCTTTTTTTTTCTTAATACAAGGATACCCTCTTCAGTGTGTCCTAGCTTACCATAAAGATCAACCTAAATTAATATTTTGAACATCATGATCTTCATGATTGTTGTTACTTGTTAGTAGGCCTATAATGATTTTTATTATCATATTACCATTTCTTTTAATCATTTTGATAGTTGCTGCTACTGTTATTTTAGGAAATGGGTTTACGAAAGGCCTGCCTACTTGTCAAATCTGAAAGGGATGAAATCATTACTGGTTAAAGTTTACAATAACTCCCCAACACAAAGTAATGGACAAATGAATCCCATCGTCAATACATAAAAAAACACATAGATTACTCTATGAACGTAAAACCTATGTCAGTAGACTTATTTCTCTTTCATTTATTTGATTATACCATATAGAATGAAAATACATCATATTCTTGAAAATATAGCAGGTGTTGATCTCCATCGCTTTAACCTCATTAGTTGTTTGTTGGCCTTAGATATCTGGAAATGTACTGTAGAGGCTGTGG
Source organism: Penaeus vannamei (assembly GCF_003789085.1). Taxonomy (NCBI): domain Eukaryota; kingdom Metazoa; phylum Arthropoda; class Malacostraca; order Decapoda; family Penaeidae; genus Penaeus; species Penaeus vannamei. Next base: position 341,714 of record NW_020870158.1, on the reverse strand, counting down.
TTATTACTTGACACTATTCTGTTGCCCTGCTAGGGTTAACCCACTTACGATGGGTGTCCCACATATGAGACACCCAGAAAAGTAAACATTACCAGGCATCCCTCCAGTGCGACACTAGATCAGAGCTCGCGCTCTGATTTTGTCGCCTGTGGTGGTTGGTGCACAGGCAGGTTCCCGGACTTGCCTGCAGGCCGATTTTTAAGCCACCCGGAAAATTTTGTTTTTGGCTTGACAATGTACTGTTGCTAGTGGGTTAAGATAAGAAGCCTTCCATCAGAGAGTATAGCAAGTTTCAAGTAGAAGCTAGTAGTGATGCATAGCAAGTGATTACTACAGTTGGTGCACATCTTGCTCTGGTAAATGCAGACTAACTCTGCCATGACCTCTGTCAGATTATTGCTGTTTTGGCTTTATCAGAAGGTGATTCTGAGATTACTATACAAAAAGAGACATTACAGGCATGAACAAATATATGACAAACAAGGAAATTGGACTGCTATCAAAACTTTCAAAAAAATGTTCCTAAAATCCATCTTGCAGACAGTGTTGGACTATATATTAAACATCAAAATTTTCAAGTTGCTCACACAAGACTCTATGAAGATGAATAACTCTTTTAGTATTATCAAGTCGTGACCAAATAGACCAGCCCATCCAACACCCCAGCTCACTCCAGGGCTATACTCCTTTCCATTGCTTTTTTCAGCGCATTTTGTTGACTATCATTGTGATTGGTTAATGTTTAATGTGTTTTCAATGTTGTCGAATAGAGGCAAAATACAACAAATTCTTGAATCACAAAAATAATACTTTCCCTTTGGATAAAGAGATTACTTTATTATTTGCAATGTTGTCTTAATGAGAGGGCAAAATACAACAAATTATTTGCACTAATTTACAGTATAGCCAACAAGGGAGTCACATATTATAATTATATCTTATTCATCTTTGTTTTTATTCGGGATAACACCTTTTTTAACCTAATGCTGCCAGAAAAATGTAATATTCACGGTCATGTTGCTTTGTGAAATGTGTCTACTCATTGATGGCTCCACCATTGCTCAGCCACCAATGAGTCCATTATGCTATTGCCCAACTCTTCTGTCAGACTTCTTGCTGACAATGTTTTTTGCTGTTGCTAATAAGTCTTACTCTCCCTCACTTTGACAAAAATGTGCTGGAGCAGAGGGAAACTCATGGTAAATGAAATATAGACAATGTATATGGATGACAGTCCAGTTCATTAGATCACAAACAGCAGTTCAATACATCTACATATAACATAGCCAGCAACTCATAAATATATTTAAGTACATATCTCAAGCAAATCAAATTAAATTACATATAAATAAACCCCTGTAATGACACAACATGAATAATCTTCAGCTGGGCAATAACAGTTCCGTCAGATTCACTACACACTCTTACTAATGAACACACACATTACAATTCATAGGTGATTCTAATGAAGACAGTTGCACCTATTTGTGTTTTTTCCTCTTACCTCCTTCAGTCTTTGGGGACCTATGAGGAATTGGGTAGTTGAGGGGGGCGACACACACACCCTTCCAGAGGTAAGGGCTCATACTCCCTTTCCCATGGTGTTTGTTTTACGAACAAGAACAAGCTCTTGGACCTGATTCCCCTGGGCTGGGCTGTTTATATCAGTTGCCCTATGATTTGTCTCTCTAGAAGTCTTGCCTTTTTGATTAAATTCTAAAATCTCCAGTCACATCTGTATTAACCAGATCCTCAGCCGGACACTCCCTGTATCTAGCAGTACAGGACAAATCTTGCCCATGCCTATATATCCAGTTGCGCGCACGCGAGAGCGCAACGCCACGAAAACCAACAACTTCTTGAACACCACCTGGGAACTCGGCCCTTCATATGCTACCCGCCCACTAACACATGCATGGCAGCGTCTAGCCCGTAGTCCATACCCTCCGGTCGTGTACAATCGTGTAACTCCAATAAGGTCACACGTCACCGTATCACAAGCAGTCGCAAACCACTGTTTTTTTACAGCTTTTCCTCATTATAGTTTTAGAAATAAATACACTATAGATTTCAATTCAATAATCGCACGAACCAGTGAACATTCAGCTACTGGCATTGAGTAATAACCGAAAGTTTCCTCATTGTTTAAAGTTATGTTTCACCCCAAATAACAAAAAGAATGAATAAATAAGGAAGTTGTTAGATACGTATGCTGTTAGGGCCAGAATGGCAATAAAAACAGCGTTAGATGAGGAGTATTTAACTCAATACAGTAGTCAAAACATTCACAAGCTGTTGAACAATGGGCCTCGTAGAGCCAATTTGCAACCTGCCAGTTTCACCTTAATCCTTCCAAATCTTCCAAATCCCCCACCACTTGAGATAAGACATAAGTAAGGACTAGGTTTCGGCCAAGGCAGCCACCGGGAGCAATAAGGATGGTGTTTTCTAGCTATATTCCTGCTGGTTATGGGAAGAACTTTCTCTTGTCAGTGAAATTATAACTGATAGAACAATTTCACGAATCAAAGTACCAACATTAATGACAACCTTTGTTAGCAAGATTTTGATTATATTTTCTTGAAGCCATATCTTATCTGTTTAATAGTACATTTGTGTCTCTCTCTTCTCTTCTCTCTCTCTCTCTGCTCTCATTCATATATAGCTTCCACCTTGAGTACTTCCTCTTCTCGCTCCTGCTCCTCCATCCTACTGCCGTCAATTCCATTACATTCATTGTCTGGTCACCTAAATGCTTATCCTCTCATTCTCCGTCTCATTACACTTCTTGTCGTTCCCTCTTCTGCTCTCTCTTTATTCAAATTCTCCGCCTCTCTCAATCTCTCTCCTGCTATCATTCAATTCCTCTCCTCATCTCTCTCTCTCTCTCACTCTCTCTCTCTCTCGTCCTCTCTCTCTCTCCCTCTCTCTCTGCCTCTCTCTTTACTCTCATCCTCATCTAACTCTCTGCTCAATTCCAGCAGATTCATTCCTCATTCTCATTTCATGCCTTCTCTCTCTCTCTCTCTCTCTCTCTCCTACTCTGCTTCCATCTCTCTCTCTCTCTCTCCTTCTCCTCTCTTCTCTCCTCTCTCTCTCTCCTCTCTCTCTCCTCCTCTCATTCACTGCATTCCGCATCCATCTACATGTCATTTCATTCATTCATTCCACTTACATTCATTCATTCATTCATTCCATTCAATTCAATCATTCTCTCTCTCTCTCTCTCTCTCAGCTGCATCTACTCTCTCCTCCTCTGCCTCAATCCCCTCTCCTCCTTTCTTCTTTCTTCACCTCCCTCTCTCTCTCTCGTCTCATCCTCTTTCTCATTTTCTCATATCCTCTTTTCTTTTCTCTTCCTTTCTCCTCATCCCTTCTTGGCTCTATCTTACTCTCTCTGCCAGCGTCTGTATATTTCTCCTTTCCTCTCTTGCCTCTACCTTCCTCTCTCTCTTGCTCTTTCTCTCCTCTTCTACTCTTGCTCTTTCACCTCTTCTCTTGC
>NW_020870158.1:336760-338112 GCF_003789085.1 Penaeus vannamei | reverse complement strand
TCATTATTATCATCATTAGCATCACAATGACGATTGCTGTCAGTATCTTGATCATTATCATTATTATCATTATAGTGTCTATTGTTATTATCACATAGTTATCCTGATAATGATTAGGCTTATCACTATCATTGCAACTGTTAATATCATTAATGTCATCGTTATTATCACTATCATAATTGTCATCACTTTTATTATCATTATTATTGTTATCAGTATTGATATTGTCATCATTATTGTTATTTTTATCATTATTATGACGATTATCATATCATCACTATTATTATCATCATTACCATCATCATAGTTATTGTGATTATTATATAGGCATATATGTGTGTGTGTATGTATACAAATACACACACACACACACACACTATATATATATATATATATATATATATATATATATATATATATATATATATATATATACATACTTATATGTATATATATGTATTTATATATTTTTTCTTATATATATTTTTTATGTACATACACACACACACACACACACGTACACGCACACGCACACCCACGCACACACGCACACGCACACGCACACGCAGACACAGACACACACACACACACACACATATATATATATATATATACACACGTGTGTGTGTGTGTGTGTGTGTGTGTGTGTGTGTGTGTGTGTGTGTGTGTGTGTGTACATTCCCCCTTACAAAAATTAATAAACGCGGCACGATGGAAAAATGTGCACCAAACCTTCATTTGAAAATCGTTTTCTCTTTTCGCAAACAACGAAATGAAGTACTCAGGTTCGCTAATGAACAATTAAGTTCTATTTAGTATCAGCGGCAACTAATTAATGCCTTTCAAGATAACTAATCAACCAATCATAGATTTTCAGAGAAAGGGAGGGGACGAGAAGAGAGAGAGAGAGAGAGAGAGAGAGAGAGAGAGAGAGAGAGAGAGAGAGAGAGAGAGAGAGAGAGAGAGAGAGAGAGAGAGAGAGAGAGAGAGAGAGAGAGAGAGAGTGTGTGTGTGTGTGTGTGTGTGTGTGTGTGTGTGTGTGTGTGTGTGTGTGTGTGTGTGTGTGTGTGTGTGTGTGTGTATGTGTGTGTGTGTGTGTGTGTGTGTGTGTGTGTGTGTGTGTGTGTGTGTGTGTGTGTGTGTGTGTGTGTGTGTGTGTGTGTGTGAGAGAGAGAGAGACTGAAACAGCAAGACGGACTGACATATATCCAGGATAAGAAAATGTGTGTGTGAGCGAAAAAGAGAGAGAGACAGACAGAGAGAAAGAGGGAGAAAAGACAGAAAAGACAGGCAGACAAACAGATCGATAGACAGACAGAACTAGGCTGACATGCAGCCAGAATGAAAAAGTG
>NW_020870158.1:324260-326760 GCF_003789085.1 Penaeus vannamei | reverse complement strand
ACCATTATTATCAGTAGTAGTAACAGTAGCAGTATTTTTGTCATAAATTTTATCATATTTTTCTGTCATCATTATTAGTATCATTATCATCATTTTATATATCATTACTAATATCATTTTTTTTATAACGACTGATATCATTACTAGGCCTATTATAATCACTATTGTTATTAAGTAAATGTGTTTCTAGCTGATTTTGCTATGCTGAATTCAAATCTAAAATTAAATTTGTTCTATCACGTCTAGATTTTGTGTAAAATGCAAAAAAACTTATCCTACTCCTCCTCCTCCACATCTAACGATTTGGATAAATAAGATTCACTCTTAATCTGCAACTTTGACACAAGAACATACTAACATATTAATGGTCTGATGCAACAGATTGGCTGTCTCTACAGATTAGCTGACTGTTCATTGACTCTATAATAAAGCTAGCATGAAAGCTGTCTTACTGCAAAACGGCAATGGAAACCCAAAATGGCACTGGCCTTAATGAGACTGATGAATCCATGGAACTGCAGCTAAGACTCATCAAATATAAAGAGCACACATGGAACATTTATGGCGACCTTAAAGTTGTATCATTCTTCTTGGGTTGCAGTTGGGCTACACGAAGCATATGCTTTTTGTGGCTATGGAACAGCAGAGATGACAAGAACCACTATAAAATACGTGATTGGCCATCTAGAACTGAGCATGTTGTTGGTCAATATAATATGAAGCACCCAACACTTACTGATGCTCAGAGAGTACATATTCCACCACTTCACATCAAACTTAGCTTCTCTGAAGAATTTTGTGAAGGGTATGGATCATCAAAGTAGTGGTTTCCAATATTTAAAGGATAAATTCAGAGGAATATTGACAGATGCTAGGCTAGAAGCTAGAGTTTTCACTGAGCCACAGATCCGCAGTGTCATCCGTGACTCATCGTTTCCATCTAGCCTAAATGAGATGGAAATGAGTGCTTGGACATCGTCTGTTGAAGTTGCAAGAAATTTCCTTGGGAACCACAAAGCTGAAACCACTGTGAACTCATAGAAAACATGCTTCAATCTTATGAACGAATGGGATGCAGAATGTCTTTGAAAATGCATTTTTTACATTCTCATCTCGACTTCTTCCCGGGCTTGGGGCTGTGAGCAACGAGCATGGTGAACGCTTCCACCAACAGATCCTCGTTGTGGGAAACAGATATCAAGGTAATTTTAATCCAAATAGGATGGGAGATTATTGTTGGTTCCTGCAGAAGGAGAGCTCGTCCTCCTATAAACAACGAATGAAGAGGAAATATGTTTCACTTAAGAACAGGACTGCCCTTCTTCAACTAAATACTAACGCGCTGTGGGTGGATGGTTGGGCGCTGGGGTGGTAACTCCGCCAATGGAACTCCACTTTCTGTCTTAAGCCAAAAAAGAGGAAGAAAAACATCCATGTTAATATAATTATGTATGTCTAAATAAAACTCCTCACGGAAAAGTAGCTTAGACTGCTAAGCCGGTGTGTAAAAAATAAATAAATAAAATAGGGGTTGTCGGCTACAGAAAATCTGGACGTGATAGAGATATTTAGATATCAGATCTGAAATCAGCATCATCGGTTTATTAGGAATCAGTAGATCATATCTTTGTAAAAAAAAAAAAAAAAATGCAGATCAAGAATATCAGCATGCCGAAAATTCCCTCTGTGTAGTCATGCATGCGTTCGTTTGTTGTGTGTATGTGTGTGTGTGTGTGTGTGTGTGTGTGTGTGTGTGGTGTGTGTGTGTGTGTGTGTGTGTGTGTGTGTGTGTGTGTGTGTGTGTGTGTGTGTGTGTGTGTGTGTGTGTGTGTGTGTGTGTGTGTGTGTGTGTGTGTGTGTGTGTGTGTGTGTGTGTGTGTGTGTGTCCAAGTATTTCTGTGTACATGCGCGTGTGTGATACAGCAAGGCTTTTAAGCTGGGCACATAAACAAACACAGAACACACCAACCCACAAACTCCTTTAACACTTCTTCGCGTTTAAGTTCCTGAAACTTTCTAAAAAGTTGATAAGTGTTTGAAAGACCATCTAAAGTGGCCCGTTTTGCTTTGCTCAAACATAAATGGAAAGTTTATTAAAAAAAACTTAAAGCGTATTCTTTTTTTTGGCCATCGTTTGTACATGGAGTATAAAATGGAAAAGAAAATATCTTAGAAAATCGAAGAAGACGGTAAAAATATATGTATGTGATGGTGAAGGTCTCTCTCTCTCTTTTTCTCTATGTCTGTCTATATATATATATATATATATATATATATATATATATATATATATATATATATATATATATATATATATATATATATATATATATATATATGTCACTTTCCATCTATCTGTCCGCTACTCTCTCTCTCTCTCTCTCTCTCTCTCTCTCTCTCTCTCTCTCTCTCTCTCTCTCTCTCTTCTCTCTCTCTCTCTCTCTCTCTCTCTCTCTCTCTCTCTCTCTCTCTCTCTCTCTCTCTCTCTCTCTCTCTCTCT
>NW_020870158.1:319260-321760 GCF_003789085.1 Penaeus vannamei | reverse complement strand
ACCACGCATGATATCTTTTCCAAACCTTTCTCTCCTCTTCTCCTCTCTCTCTTCTCTCTCTCTCTCTCTCTCTCTCTCTCTCTCTCTCTCTCTCTCTCTCTCTTTCTTTCCTCTTTCTCTAGTTTTTCCTCCATAGCTTCTCCCATTCGCCTCTCATCTCTCTCTTTTCTCCGTTTCTTCCATATTTCCCCATTAGCCCACTCATCTCTCTCTCCCCCCTCTCCTCTCTCTCTCTCGTCCCTCGGTCCTCCTCTTCTTCTCTTCTCTCTCCTCTCTCGTCTCTCCTCTATCTCTCTCATGCTCTCCTCGAACCTCTCTCTCTCCTCTCCAAAGTTCTCTCTCAACTGCTCCTCTCTCTCTCTCTCTCTTCCTCTCTCTCTCTTTTCCTCTCTCTTCCTCTCTGCCCTCTCTCTCTCTCTCTTCTTTCGTCTCCTCATCCATCGACACACTCTGCCCCCTCTCGGTACTTTTGACTCCTCGGTCTCACTTCTTCCAGTTGTTCCTCTATAAGTGACTCTTTCTTGCTCCTGTTCCTCCTTCTGCGAACAGGTCTCTCTCTTCCCCCCCTCCTCTCTCTCTCTCTCCTCTCTCTCTCTCTCTCTCTTTCTCTCTTCTCTCTTAATCTCTCCTCTCTCTCTCTCTCTCTCTCTCTCTCTCCCTCTCTCTCTTTCTTCTCTTCTCTCTCTCTCTGTCTAGCTAGATACACAACTAGTTCCTGTTCCACATCCTCAGATCAACCTTTTCACTTCCAAAATTGCGAAGGAGAGATACGCAACGACTCGCCCCGCGTGTTAATGAACCGGCTTGCTGCTGAAAGAACAATACATGTTTATGCAGGACGAACGGATTGCGCAAGGGTTGCCAATCAGAGACTGGGTGATTTTGGCTTTCCTTTGTAATCCTGCATAGAGTCAGCAAGTGGTTTGAGAAAATGGTTGTGTGGATTTTTTTGTTTTTGTTTTGTATTTTTTCATTTAGGGGGCTAGAGAGAGAGATCGAGGATGAGAGAGAGAGAGAGAGAGAGACGAGAGAGAGAGAGGAGAGGAGAAGAGTGGCGAGAGAGAGAGAGAGAGAGAGAGAGAGAGAGAGAGAGAGAAGAGAGCGAGAGAGAGAGAGGGAGAGATGAGAGAGAGAGGAGAGGAGAGAGAGAGAGAGAGAGAGAGAGAGAGAGAGAGAGAAGAGAGAGAGAGAAGAGAGAGAGAGGAAGACAGAGATAAAAGACAGAGAGCCAGACAGAGGTAGGGAGAGAAATAAAAAGATGTACAGAGGCAGGTAGGGAGAAAAAAAAAAAAAAGATAAAGCGAGAGACTGAGAGAGAGAGAGAGATAAAAATAAATAGAAATAAAAACAAGCAGGAAAAAAAAAACATGCACGAACAATAAACCTAATCCCTTGAGCCAGCCCTTCGAATGGCCGTCAAAGAAACCCAAATCTTTTAAGAATTAGAAATGCATCTTTAAGTCTTCTTCCACCTCTCCTCCACCACCCTTACCCCTCCCCCCTCCCCCACCTTTCTCATTCAGCGTGTATGTTACAACTGCATACCTGTGCAGATGAGTGTGTGTGTGTTTATGTGTGTTTTGTTGTTGCTATTGTCTCGCTTTTGTCGTTGTTGTTCTTGTTACGCTAGAGTAGACATTTAACGTACGTGATACACCTGAGTGCTCCTTAACACCCTTCTCGTGCGCTAATGGGTGGCGGCGAAGGCAAGATATTGGCACTTCAAAAGAGGCTGGCTCAGTGCACGGCCGCAGATTAAAGAATCAAGGACAATAATAGGGAGCAAAGGAGAGTTGGGGGAGGAGAGACAGAGGGGGGTGGAGCGAAGGGTCGAGAGAGAGGGGGGGCGTAGGGAGAGAGAGAGCGGAAGAGGAGAATAAGAGAGGAGGAAGATGAGAGACAACGAAAATAGAAAGAAAGAGTGGAATTCATGAAACCGAAGAATAGGAGAAGGGGAAGGATTTTAGAATGAAAGACGAGCAGAAAATTGCCAGTCAGGTATTACATGCGAAGGAACAGGGGGGGGGGGGACTGAAGGATAAGGAGGGAGGTGTGTAGGGAGGAGGAGGGAGGGGAGGCAGAGAATTAAACACTCAAGATCTTTCCTGCATTCGCTGCCTTTAAGAGCAAAAGGGAGAGGAAAAAGTCTGTCCTTTCAGCTCTTGTCAACGTGGACAGAACACGCCTTCTCGTGACCTAGTCGTGCTGAATATCAAATACTTTCTTTTTCTTTATTCGTCTGCTTTTTTTCTCTCTCTTTCGCTTTGTTTGCTCTCTCTCTCTCTCTCTCTCTCTCTCTCTCTCTCTCTCTCTCTCTCTCTCTCTCTCTCTCTCTCTCTCTCTCTCTCTCTCTCTCTCTCTCTCTCTCTCTCTCTCTCTCTCTCTCTCTCTCTCTCTCTCTCTCTCTCTCTCTCTCTCTCTCTCTCTCTCTCTCTCTCTCTCTTATTCGTGTTCATGTAGTTCATTTTCCTCTCTTCATTAATGTGATTAATGTAACAAC
>NW_020870158.1:304260-309260 GCF_003789085.1 Penaeus vannamei | reverse complement strand
TGATTATCAATATCATCATTGCTTCTATTGTTTTATTATCATCATTACCATTGCTGTTATTGTTATTGTTATGGCTGTTGCTTTAATCAATATCAATGTTATTGTTGCTGTTATTATTATTATCAATGCTCTTATTAATATAATTCCTCTAATTCTATTGTTATATCAATATATGTCATTTCTCTAGTTCTCTAGTTCTATCATTCTTCATGACAATTTTTTTTTGTTAGAGACTATGATTACTGCTGTTAGCATTATTGTTATTCTTATTACTGTTATAATTAATCTTATTACTGGTATAATTATTGTTTAATAAATTCTTTATCATTGTCATTATTACTATTATCATTATTATACTCATTGTCATCATCTTTAATTTCATAATTATTAATATTGTTATCATTATTGTTGATATTATTCTATTATCATTATATTGCAATATTAACAATAATGATGGTAACGGTAATAATAACAATAATAATGATAATAACAAAGATAACAGAGACAATAAAAATAATGATAATAATGGTGATAATAATGATAATGATAATGGTAGTAATAATAGTAAAAATGATAATAAATAACGGGAGTAAGAATGATAATGACAATAGTAGTAGTAATAATAATGAGAAAAATAAGAATACTAATAGTAATAATAAAAATCGTGATAATGATAATGATAATAATACGAAAAGCAATAACAATTACGATAGTAATAATGATGAAAGTGATAATAATGTTAATGATAATGACATTAATGATAATGATAGCAGTGAAATTATATTGATGATGATGATAATGGTAACACTCATGATACTAATGTTAACAAAAGTGGCAATGCAATCACGTAAAAATAATATTGAGGATGGTAATTATTAATAATGACAATTATGATAACAGCAGCATTGAAAGAAAGAAATGTTCTATTTTTATCGTCAGTAATATCACCTTAATAATATCATTCATAATCATCACTGTTTCAGTTTTTTTATTGTTACTATTGCTATTATCATTAGCCCTATTTCTGTTGTTAATATCTTAAATCTAATATTATCAGTATGATTTTATCAATATTAGCAGTAGTATAAAAACAATACTAAAAATAGTGAAAAATATCATATTAACAGTAATTACGTTAACATAATGAATAAATAGTAATGATGGTGATAAGAACGCAAATATGTATAACAAGAATGAAAAAGAAAATATCAATAATGTTGATAATGAGAATGATGTTGATAATCCTAATTAAAATTAATAATGCTAATAACGATAATATTGAGAATGAGAATAATAAGAAAAATGATAGTAATAATAGTAATCATAATTATAACAGTAATGATGATAATAATATTGGTACAAATACTAACAACGATAATAACATCTGGAATAGGAATAACAACAAAAATGTTAATGATGATAATAATTATGATAATAATTAGAATAAAACTGACGATAATGGGAAAAATGATAATGACAATAGTAATAATACCATCATTAGTATTGATAATAATTAAAATCATGACAATGATAATCATCATCATAATAATGACAACATAAGTCGTTGAAAAATCATCTTAACAAGCGATGATCATAATGATAACAATATGAATAGTATGAATAACAACAACAGCAGTGAAGAAAAAAACAATGATAGTAATAATACAAATGATAATGATGAAAATAATGTCATAATGGTGATGATAATGATAATGATAATAATATACCTTATAATAATGAGAATGATTAAATTCATAATCATAATGAAAATAACAAAGATGATAATAATGATAATGATAATGGTATTATCAATAATAATAATGAAAATAACTATAATAATAATGATAATGATAATAATGATGATAATAATGATAATAATAATGATAATGATAATAATAATATAATAATAATAATTAATAATAATAATAATAATAAATAATAATATAATAATAATAATAATAATAATGATAATGATATCAATAATAATAATGACGAATTCGAATGATAAAAATATAATCATAAAAGGCTATAACAATAATAGTGCGCAGTAATAATAAAGTGCAGAATGATACTACTGCTACTACTAATAATAATGAAAATAATAATAGTAATGATGATAATGATAATAATGATAATAATTATAATATTAATGGTAATAATTAATAATAATAATAATAATAATAATTAATATAATAATAGTAATAATAATAATAATAATAATAATAATAATAATAATATAATAATAATAATAATAATAATAAATATAATAATAATAATATAATAATAACAATAATAATAATCATAAATAATAATAATGATAATAATAATAATAATAGTGATAATTATATGATATGATTGATGATGATGATGATGGTGATAGCATAAGGACATAACAATGATGATGATGATGATAATGATAATAATAAATAATAATAATAATATAATAATAATAATAATAATAATAATAATAATAAATAATAATAATAATAATAATAATAATTAATATAATAATAATAATAATAATAATAATAATAATAATAATAATAATAATAATAATAACGGTAATAGTAATAATAATAATGATGATAATAATAATAATGATTATAATGATAATAGTAATGATAATAATGATAATCATAATAATATTGATAATAATAATACTAACAGGTATAATAACCATGTTATAACACTAATAATAATAGTATCAATTATAATGATGATAATGATTATAATGATAATGATGATTATATCAATAATAACAATAATTACATTTAAAGAAAATAATAATGACAATGATAATGATAACAATAATGATAATGATAATAATAAGGATAATAATGATAGTAAAGAATATTATAAAAATAGTGATAATGATAACAATGGCATTAATAATAATGATATTATTGAAAATAATAATAGAAATAACAATAATAATAACAATAAGAACAACAACAACAATAATGATAATAATAATGATAACAAAAATAGCACGAATAACAATGATATCAGTAAAAAGGATTATCGTAAAGATAGTGATACAAATATGAATATCTTAAAATAGTCTGGATTTTATATGAATTAATAACGTCTTCATTATCTTAATGAATTGTCTTAATCATCTAATTTTAATGGTTACATTTTAAAACATTGTAAGTTATAAGTTTCATATTATTAATAACTACAATGGCAGAAGCAATGGAAACAACACAGATATGTTCATCTCCCTTATTAACGCTAAGTATATTGCCTCTCTTTTTCTGACAATGAATATCATTAATGTCAATATGTGTAGTGAATTTCTGCGTGTTTTCCCGTAGAGTTAATTCCCTATTCTCTGCCAAAATTAATAATCTAAAGCACGGAATGGCAAAATAAAAAGACGAGGCTATAGGAGAAAAAGATAGATAGTGAGAGAGGGAGAAACAGAGATAGATAGATAGATAGATAGATAGAATAGAGAGAGAGAGAGAGAGAGAGAGAGAGAGGAGAGAGAGAGAGAGAGAGAGAGAGAGAGAGAGAGAGAGAGAGAGAGAGAGAGAGAGACCTAGACACCTAGACAAAAAGACGGAAAGGAAAGAGAGAGAGAAAAGAAAATCCATAACCAAAACGAGAAACAAACACGGAAAAAGGCAACGAAAGAAAGGCGAACGACGCGAGATAGCGAGAGAGCAAGAGAGCGAGCGAACGCGCCAGAAGGGAGGGGAAGAGAAGAGACGAGGAACGGGCAGAGCGCAGGCGTCGCGGTGGCTGAGGGCTGGCGGCACCGTAGTCACTCGGCCACACAGCCTCGTAGGGAACATGGCTCTTCAGCCGCTCTCTTGAGTCCCGAAGCCGCACGTGGGGGCAACACCGCTCGCCGTCGCCGAAGGGAGGGCCGCGCTGGTTCCTCGGTCGACGGTTTTCTCTCTCTCTCTCGTCACAGTGGTGTGTTGTTTTTTTCTGATAGAGATATATAAAGAGAGATCGTTAGAGCGTTGTGGACTATCCTTGTTTTGTTTTTTTGTTTTTTTGAGTTTGGTTTCTGTTTGATTTTTTGATTATCGTCGTCATCAGTTTTGGACGGACTGACTCCACAAGCGATTTCTGCCTGCGACTGACTGGCGAATGTTTTATGGTTATTATTATAGTTCGTTATTTTTTTCTCCGAATTTTTCTTCTCCTGATTGAAAATAAAGAAGGAAAGTGAGCTGTGTCTAACGCGAGCCAAGAAACGGAGAGAGAGAGAGAGAGATAGAGAGAGAGAAAAAAAAAGAGAAAGAGAGAAAAGTAAAGATAGAGAGCGAGCGAAGACAAACAAACAGTGCTGTGACCCTACCCTCCCCGTACGCCGAGTTTAACCAATCCTTATCACAATGAGTATCTGATCATTAGCAACTGAAACGTCGATACAGCCAATTCGCCTGAAAAGGAAAAGAAAAAGTCTCGAAACAAGTGACGGTGAGCCTGGAAGACGACCGAGAAAGCGCGGGACTGTGTGTGTGGGAGAGACCTCAACGAGTGGACGGCGCTGGCGAAAAAGCCACGAAAATAGAGGATAAGCAGATGCAGAAAGAGAGAAAGGGAAACTGAGAGACAAAGAGAGACAGAGAGATAAAAATAAAAGAGAAAGGAGAGAACCAAAAAGCTGCTCACACCCAAAATCGACCTAAGACCCCTTTTACACTTGGTATCTAATCTGCCTCTTCCCCTTTCTGGTCTTCCTCCTCCTCCTAATCCTTCTCAGCCTCCTCCTTCCTCCTTGTCCCTCCTAACCACATCCCTTCGAGTGCTAGGATGAGCTGGCGGTGTGGCAAAGCGCAGACGAGGAGGTCCAAGTGGAGAAGAAGGGCGTGAAGCTCCTGACGATGGAGGGTGCCCTATCCTGCTCTGCCCCTGTAGGTGGTATTTAGCCCCCACCCCCACCCCACCCCCGCTCATCTCTGGCCTCCCCCGGGTACCAGACGCGCGCACAGACGGATAAGCGGTCTCTGCCACTAAATCATACGTCGGATTTGTTTTAA
>NW_020870158.1:291760-294260 GCF_003789085.1 Penaeus vannamei | reverse complement strand
AAGATAACAACAACAAAAAAAGATCATCATAATCAACAGGAAAGACAGAAGGAGAGAAAAGCGAGAGAGAGAGAGAGAGAATAAGGAAGAGCGAGAGAGCGAACGGCAATAAAGATAACAACAACAACAAAAAAAAGATCATCATAATCAACAGGAAAGACAGAATAAGAGACAGAAGGAGAGAAAAGCGAGAGAGAGAGAGAATAAGGAAGACCGAGATCGAACGGCGATAAAGATAACAACAACAACAAAAAAAGATCATCATAATCAACAGGAAAGACAGAAGAAGAGACAGAAGGAGAGAAAAGCGAGAGAGAGAGAGAATAAGGAAGAGCGAGAGAGCGAACGGCGATAAAGATAACAACAACAACAAAAAAAGATCATCATAATCAACAGGAAAGACAGAAGAAGAGACAGAAGGAGAGAAAAGCGAGAGAGAGAGAGAATAAGGAAGAGCGAGAGAGCGAACGGCAATAAAGATAACAACAACAACAAAAAAAGATCATCATAATCAACAGGAAAGACAGAATAAGAGACAGAAGGAGAGAAAAGCGAGAGAGAGAGAGAGAATAAGGAAGACCGAGAGAGCGAACGGCGATAAAGATAATAACAACAACAAAAAAGATCATCATAATCAACAGGAAAGACAGAATAAGAGACAGAAGGAGAGAAAAGCGAGAGAGAGAGAGAGAGAGAGAGAATAAGGAAGAGCGAGAGAGCGAACGGCGATAAAGATAACAACAATAAAAAAGATCATCATAATCAACAGGAAAGACAGAAGAAGAGACAGGAGAGAAAAGCAAGAGAGAGAGAATAAGGACGAGCGAGAGAGCGAAGGGCGGCGGAGGCAAGCGTCACCCACTCTTATCAGCCTCCCAAACAATACTCTCCATTCGGGCCTCTGTTTGCATCCCTCTCCCCGGGTTAGGGCGGACGGGAGGAGAGCCGTCTCCCTCTCCTCTGCTCCTCCCCTCGCCGCCCTCTCCTTCTCCCCTCTTCGCTTTCTCCTTCTTTCGTCTTCGCGTTCTCCTCCTTTCGTTTTCGGTGTCTCCTTTCGTCTTCTTCTCCTCTTTCGTTTTCTCTTCCTTCTCTCTTCGCTTTCTCCTTCTCCTCTCTTTGCTTTCTCCTTCTCCCCTCTTCGCTTTTTCCTTCTTTCGTCTTCGCTTTCTTATTCTCCTTTCTTTGCTTTCTCCTTCTCCCCTCTTCGCTTTTTCTTCTTTCGTCTTTCGCTTTCTTATTCTCCTCTCTTTGCTTTCTCCTTCTCCCCTCTTCGCTTTCTCCTTCTTTCGTCTTCGTTTTCTCTTTCTTTCGTCTTATTCTCTCTTTGCTTTCTCCTTCTCCTTTCTTCGCTTTCTCCTTCTCCCTTATCTACTCTCTCTTCTCTTCTCCTCTTTTCCCGTTCGCTTTTCGTAGGTTCTTCGTTCTCTCTTCTCTTCTCTTCGATTTCTTTCTTATTCACTCTCACTTTCTTCCATCTAGCACGTTTTCTCTATCATCACTTTTTGCTTCTCTTCTTTTCGATTCTTTCCCTCTCTCCCTCTCCTCCTTTTCTACTTCCTTTCGACCTTTTGGCTTTCTCTCCCCCACTACTCCTTTTTCCCTGATATCTCCAACTCATAGTCTTTTTCTAACTATTTTCATTTCCCTCAATTCTCGAATCTTACTTCTCCTTCTTTCTTTGCTTTTCTTCTTTCTCCCGTCATCGCTCCGTTTTCGTGTTGCTCTCTCTCTCTCTCTCTCATTCTCTTTACGTTATGTTTTACTTTACTAATCCTTCTCCTCTTTCGTCTTCGTTACTAGGCCTCGTTCTTTTATTTTTTATTGTCTCTCTTTCCTTCCGTCCCATTCGCATTAGCTCCGTCTCTTTCATTCATTCTTCTATTTCCGTATTTCATGCAACTCGTCTATTTTTACCCCGTCAGTCTCCTCCCCTCTCTCACCTCCACCACACATCCTCACTCTTCCTTCTAATTCCATTCCGTAATTTCCCTTCTCTTCCTGTCCCTTCTGTTCCCCTCCATTCGTTCCCTCCCTTCCCCTTTACTTCCCCCCTTTTCCTCGCCTCTGTCCCCTGTTCCCCTTCCTCTCCCCTCTCCCTCCTTTTCCCTATATCGACCAAGGGAGAAAGGAAATGGAGGGAAATCGTTTCTTGACCTCTCGTGACCTTATCTTTCGTTGGCTGGGAATAGTATTAGTGATAGTGGTACTAGTAGCTGTGATCAGGACCGTGATTTGGGTGATAACAACCGTTCAAAGATGTAATGATAATGGTCATAATGATTGACTATGATCATGAAGATAATGAAAATAATGAGGATAGTATTAACAATGGTGGTATTACTGATAATGATAATAGTAACGATAATGATAATGACAGTAATAGTAAAGATAACAGCAATACTAATAACAAGAGCACAATAATAATGTTCACGATAATAGTAATGATTATGATTATAATAATGATATTGAGGATAATGACAATTATATTGACGATAATAAT
>NW_020870158.1:274260-276760 GCF_003789085.1 Penaeus vannamei | reverse complement strand
GGATGGGATAGGACAGAGAGGGAGGAGAGGGAGGGAAGGGGGGAGGAAGTAAGGAGAAAGAATGGATGGGATAGGGAGAGGGAAGTAAGGAGAGAGAATTGGATAGGACAGAGAGGGGGAGAAGGGGGAAAGGGAAGTAAGGAGAGAGAATGGATGGGATAGGAGAGAGAGGGAGAAGAAGGGAGGGAAGGGGGAAAGGGAGAGTAAGGAGAAAGAAATGGATGGGATAGGGGAGAGATGGAGAAGAAGGAGGGAAGTGGATAAGGAAGTAAGGAGAGAGAATGGATGAGATAGGGGAGAGAGGGAGGAGAAGGGAGGGGGAGTAAGGAGAGAGAATGGGATGGGATAGGGTGAGAGAAAGGAGAGTGGTGAGAAAAGGAAGGGGGGAAGGGAAAGGAAAGAGAAGGGAGAGAAAGGAGAGGAGAGTGGGATAAGGGATAAGAACAGATAGAAGGGAAAAGAAAGAGAAAATGTAAAAGAGAAGTGGAGTAAAGAGGAGAAGAGGAAAGTGAAGGAGTACATACCTGGGCATTTATCAGCTGTGTGATTTGATTGTGCGCGGCTCGGATGGGTAAGGAACGAGGGAAGGAAAGAGGGGCAGAGATTGGGTGAGAGAGAGGGAGAGAGAGATGGGGTGAGAGAGAGGGAGAGAGAGATGGGGTCTGAGAGAGGAAAAGGTAGAGAGGCGGGAATAGAGGAAAAGAGGAAAAGATTCAGATTCAGATTCAGGCGGGAATAGAGGGAAAGAGATAAAGAAGACTAGAGTGGG
This sequence comes from Penaeus vannamei, assembly GCF_003789085.1. NCBI lineage: Eukaryota > Metazoa > Arthropoda > Malacostraca > Decapoda > Penaeidae > Penaeus > Penaeus vannamei. The sequence continues at coordinate 275,991 of NW_020870158.1, read as the reverse complement.
AGGGAAAGGCAGAGAAGGGGATAAAGAGAGTTGGAAAGATTGAAATAAAGATAATATTAATAGATAAAGATATGTATAAATAGACAAATCATTAAATAAATGTATACACAATGTATACATAAATAAATGTATACATAAATGTATATACAGAGAGAGAGAGAAAATATAATTGATAAAGACCTTTTGATATAGAGTTATTGATATAGTTTATAGTCGTAACATTAATTACATAAATCTTGTATGCACACTTACGAAAATACTAACAGACGCAGCAAAACATTTTCAAAACTAAGCCAGGGAAACAGCGAATGTTCTCGTTTCCACTTAATACTGGATATGGCAATATTTGCAAGATGTGCGCATTTCACTTTTTTTTTTTTTTTTTTTTTTTTTGCATGTGTACTGTATTAAACTTTTATAAAATCTTATGCGAGGATGATTTTCTGAATATGAGACATAGTGATGAAATGCTAAATTGTTATATCTGACAGAATTAGGAATAAAAGAAATCGCCGACAAGATACGAGGAAAAGTCATCAGTCAATCTAGGATCCTGTTCTTGTTCAAAGGACAAACACACATACATATATATATATAATATATATATATTATATATATATATATAATATAATATATATATATATATATATATATATATATATATATATATATATATAATATATATATATATATATATATAATATTATATAATAATTATGTGTATGTATGTATGTATGTATGTATACACACACACACCCAGTAGTAAAACGGCCCAAGCCCCCCCCCCCCCTCTGCTCCCTCCCCAACGGAGAGTCCCCCTGAGAGCCTCTGGGAAGCGCTCAGGGTCGGCCTAACCGCTGCACAGCCGGAGCCTCATCATGAACTCTGAACCCTTGATTTTGCTTTTGTTTGTCTACTCTGAGGCTGTTGTCTCTGCGGTATCGTGTATTTGGTGTTTGCTTTTGCGATTTGATGAAGGAAAGGGAGCGTACGATATGTTTTTGTTCTCCAAAGTCAGAGAGACTCTAAAAGAAGTAAGGCGTTCGTGCGTATCGTTCGCCTTTACCGTTCGTGTATAGCGTTCGTCTAAGGCGAGGATTCATTAAATATTGGCATTCTCGTTGGAGCAATCTCAGTTCGTTTGCCGCACTGCCGACGGCTGAGGGAGGAAGGAGTGAGAGACGTGCGTGCTAACAGACGGAGAAAGAGAGGCAGACAGAGTAACACGTACATTTACCTGTTTTCTCTCGCTAGCTCTTTCACTCTCCTTCCCTCTTTCTTTCTGTCATTTGTTCTTTTTTTCATTCTCTCCTTCTCATTATTTTTCTCTCTATTCCTCTATATTCTTCGGTTAATCCACATTTCTGTTTTTATCTATAAATATATTTTTTTCTATTCCTTCATGTCATGAAGAAAACCATATAGCCAAATACTTTCGGCATATTCGTTGTTTTCTTGTTCTTTCCTTCATTGCCTTATTTGCATTCTATTTTGTTCCTCTTCACGTATTCTTTCTCTCTCTTGTTTCTCGGCGGCACCCTCCCTCCCTCTGTTTACCATCTTATTTATTTGTCTCTTTGTACAGCACCTTTCTCTCCATTATTTCAGTCTTTCCGTTCCTCTCTAATAGTCATCATAACTTTAAGTCCAACTACTCAGTCTTCATGTAATTGAATTTTACACTTACGCACACACACACAACACCACATCTCTCTCTTTCTTATCTTTCTT
>NW_020870158.1:252157-254657 GCF_003789085.1 Penaeus vannamei | reverse complement strand
CTGACCAGCGGACACGGAAAATAAGCGATCGGAATAAGCAAATCGTATTAACGTTCAGTACAATACGTAAGTACTAACGCCTTCAATATCGGCAATGAACCTAGCCATGAAGACTTTCATTTTTGCGTGGTTGCACGAATTTCTAAAATAGGTTGCAAAGCCACAGAAAAGATATTTACAGCAACGTTGTCCAGTACATTCTTTTTTTCTTTGTATACCAAGCACACCAAAAACGAATAATATACATAACGTAGACACCACATACACGAGGAACGCAAAGACTACCAAATGTGTATGCACCATTCATGCGATAATAGATTACCATACATACCCACACACTAAGAACACATTATATAAGATATATGCTCTAGTAACTCATATGTCATTAACATATATAATATAACAGTAACCGGGGATATTGCTACATATACCTATATCCCAGTTAAGATAGATTCAAATTAACTAATTATATATTAACACTATCAGAATATATATACCATATCACTAATATACTAAATAATATAGAATAGATATCCGACCACTGGATAGATTAGATAGAGATAGACATCAATCAGATAGATAGATAGACATATAGATGATAGATAGAACATATAGGAAATAATAATGGATAATGATAGACAATGAACACACACACACGACATTATAACTTTTACGACATATCTTTAAATATTTATAATAATAATAGATATTATATATAATAAAATAATATAATATATATATAGTAATGTAATACTACTAAATAGAATCAATATATCGTGTAGATGTGGTGAGTGTGTAGTAGGGTTGTGTATATATATATTTATATATATATATAAATATTATTTAGTATTATATATATAGTATATATACTTTACATATATGTGTGTGTGTGTGTGTGGTGTGGTGGTAATGATATATATTAAATAATAATATAAAAAATATATATAATATTAATAAATATATATTATATATTACTATTACATAAGTTGTAATAAATAATATTAAATTTATATAATATATATATATAAATATATATATATTTAAAATCAATGTATATGTGTATATATAGATAAGTGTATATATTATATAATATATATAAACTATATAAGATATATATAATGTATATATTATAGTATGTATCTGTATATATATATATATATGAATATATATATAAATATAAATATAAATAATAAATATTATATATATATAATATATATTAATATAATTATGGGGTGTGAGTGTGGATGTAGGAATGTATTGTGTGGAGTGTGAGTGTGTTGTGTGTGTGTTGTGTGTGTGTGGGTTATAGAAGTACGGGTATGTGATAGTGTTTGTGTGTGTATATGTGTGTGTGTCACTGTATTCGTATCCATGCCTCCGAATACAAATCCCAAACTACACAACGTGAAATTCTGAAAAAGTCTGAAACAGCAATCATCGATCTCGTAATAATTTCCGTCAGCATAACACGCGCCATTTCGCAAGCATATGCTGTAATACATGAATACGCTTCTCTATTACTCCCATGATATAAAAGGCTAAATATCGCTCCGGTTCATGAGTTTGATTTCATGATTACTTCCTGGTAAAGGTTATATCATCATGGCTTTTATGTTGGCTGTGTTGGAAATGTTGGCTGTGTTCTCCTTTCATGTTGGCAATAGGTTTGTTGCGATTAGTTATGCACTTTGTTTGTTTTTATGTTGGTCATTGTATTTATGTTGGATATTATTTGGTGCTGCGTATGCTATGTTTCCATGTTGGTTGTGCTGGTTATGATATTCTCCCATGTTAGCTATGCTGGACATGTTGTTCTTTCATGTCGATTATGGTGATTTTATCATGATATTTTTATGCCTATTAAGTTAAGGTTTCATGTGGGTTTTGTCATTACGATTCTTTTAAATTGGGTATGATGGCTTATGATTGTTATGTTTTCAATATTATGTTTTCTGTATTGGTTATGACATTGTTTTATGTGTTACATTGCACTTCCATGTTGGTTATGACGTGCTTTCATGTTGGTTATGATGCTCTATCACATCTATCATATGTCGGTTTTTAATTGATGCTGCATTTTGACACCCATTCCCTAACCACATATTTGTTTATATGTATTCTTTTTAATTCTATCTTTTCATTTTTATGTTTGTTTGTTTGCATTTTCTCTAAGAGGTCAGAGACATGTATCTCATATGCAAAAAAACACTGACATCTCTATTAACTATTATTTCAGCTATTAACTGAAACGTCAACAATTACATTTCCTTTCGAATAGGAAGGTAAATGTATATAACCACTTGTCCAAGCACTTCAACTCTCTTCATCTGGAAATGGGATCAGCGTCCATTATGACTATTTTAGACCTCTTATTAAGTGGGGGCGCTAATTTGAATATGCAAATTATACTCAGGATAAACTAACTGCAGTTACTATTTAGAAATATTTATACTTTATTGCTTTATCATCACTGCAGGTTCTGCTACTGTTGATATCTTTG
>NW_020870158.1:232157-234657 GCF_003789085.1 Penaeus vannamei | reverse complement strand
CCAAAAAAATAAGCTCAAATGCTGCTGAATGTGCACCTTTCTGATCCCTTTAATTTAGCTCCACGTGGAATACCACGATTCATTATCATATTTAATTAAGTTCTGTGGACATGCCACAATTCATTAACGAATTTAATCCCATTTAGTAAATGAATGCTCCTTCAGCCCATCCTACAAACGGCCCCATTATACTGCGCCGCTACTATTTAGACCGAGAGAAAGTCAACGGAAGTGCGTGGGCGTGTAAATAAACAAACGAACTTGTATCATAAATCTTTCCTGTCAGCTGCTACCGATGGGGAGAGGGAACGAAAATGCCAATGCATCAGTTACTAAGGAAGATTGATTACTTTCGGGTAGATATTTATGTAGACATATCATTTAGCATCGCAGTTTGTACTCTGAAATAGTTCATATTCAAAGGGTTTGTGTATGAACTGGTGCTGTTGCGTGGTCCTTTCCGCACCCGCAAGCAGTCCTTAGAATAGATTACTGTACTGTTTTAATACAGACGAGGAACTTATGACTGAAAAGGTTGGCATTTGCGTATGTTGTTTCCTCATATCAAAAGCCCAGCAAGATAAAAGACACAAGATGAAAGGAATGTAAACCAATAAAAGAAGTCACTGATATGCATGGAAAACTACTCACTTTCGAGGCAGTATTGATTCCAAGTCGGTGCATTAAGTTCCACTTTGTCCTATCATGGTCTGGATGATTTTTTTTTTAGAATTCATGAAATTACCGATGGGTTATTTACTTTAACTGCCAACCCTTTCCCTAGACCAATGACGACGTTTTTCAGGGCAATAAATTTGATAGTGTACAGAAACAGTTAACTCTTAACTGTATTCTGTTAACGGCGGCATATGGTTATAATATTTCTGATAACAAGTAATAAATAGCTTGTGGGAGAAAGTGTTTCATTCTAGATTTACGAGTATGGTGCAAAATCTGCAATAGCTTTTTATTTTTTATTGTTATTCATTTTTTATTTATCTATTTTACAAAAAAAAAAAAAAAAAAAAAAAAAAAACAGATGTGCATGAAAAGGGAGGGATATGCACTGAATATAATTCTGTCTCATTCATAAAAAAAAACGCACGCCTCCTCTGTCACTCTCGACGTCGTCCGATTACATGAGAGCAGACGATGAGGCACGGATCACAGCGCTCACCTGATGCCTCATGCTTTGGTGGGACGTGGCCGATATAATACTCTTGCCCCCCCCCCCCCCTCTCGTGGCCTGGTGGACACTTCTCATGAGACTCGTAACCCACTATAGTTTTCTGGGTTGAAGGAAAATTAAGCTTCTATCTGGCATCTTCCGAATGGCACAGTAGGCCTACCGGGGAGGAAGACTGACAGGGACTGCCTCCCCAAAGTCAACCAAAGATCCCACAGGGCTTGGGGAGCAGAAATTGGTCGGAGCCAGGAGGATCCAGACGCTGGTGGTCCATGGGCCTCCTGCCGCTCCGAAATCCTATGCAGTTTATTCTGGGTCCTCGTGGTACACACAGGTGCCGTTGGGAATCACGAGGAGGTACTGCAGGACGAAGGAGAGGCTAAGTTCTGGCAGGGGAAGCTTACTGCAGCTCCCTTTTCCTGCAACGGTGGGAGCTGTAAGCAAGAAGGCATGTAGGTACTTAGCGCTGTCCTATGCTAAACACACCATCGCATTTATCTCCCTGGTCACGAAGCATCCATCCACGAAAGTAAAGAAAACATGAGATATATAAAACACGCCTTTAACAACATGCAATTTCCAAATTTCATACGTTGAGAGATTCTTGATATTCTACAGTTATCTGCACATCCAACCCCATAATAGTACGTGTGATTTATCAGAATCTATGAACCTGAAGTTAATGTAAGTTTCATGAAAGATTTATTAACATGAATGAATACACTCCAGCCCATCCTACGCACGATTACTCTACTCTGAGCCGCCTTCAATACAGCGATAGGAAGCCCCTGGAAATGCGTTGGCGTGTAAATACACAAACAAACGCATAATCAGTCTTCAGTGTCAGGTGTTACCGAGGGGAGGAGACTTCTAAGGCTGAATCCAGCAAAGTAATTCCAATCCACTCGAAGTAATAAAGTTTTCATATGGACCGTAATCGTTGTTGGAAAAGATGGGAATCCGTTATTATATATTTTTATAAAAATCATCTTATTCTCAATATATACCTAGACGTCGAAATGAGTCGTTCAAATTAGCATTCGAAATCGGTACATGGCAAATTTAATATATATCCAAAGCGTAAAAAAGAAAAGAAAAAAGGAAAATACTGTGAAAGGGTGATATTCGTTTAACAATTTCTCGCCTTTTCTTGAATATATGTCCACTTTTCCTGGTATCTTGTAGCCAAGCTTGAGGTATGCATATGCAACAGTGCTCATTCCACCACAGAATATCTTAAATGAGCCTAGAACGGTTAAAGTTACAAACACATTTTCAAGTGAATTTATAACATATCAGAAAGCAATTCATATA
>NW_020870158.1:207157-227157 GCF_003789085.1 Penaeus vannamei | reverse complement strand
AAAATCCAACAGCCTCCTTCTTTATGATTAGTGGTTAGTCATAGTGTGATAAGTTGCAGTTGCAAAGTATGTCAGTGTTTATGAGATTGAATGTGAAGGGTGAAGAGACACTGATCTTGAGCTAATTCTCAGTGAATTAAATTCATATGTTCAAATACAGTAAGTAAAGATGGTGAGAAAATAGGCCTGTTTAATTTCTTTCTCCAGTAATACATACTATCTGACACAGTGAAAACAGCATAGGGTTGTACGGTGTACAGCAGTTGTACAGCTGAAGAATTGTTGAAAATCATATTTCCGAATAGTTCAATGTGTTGAAAGATTGTGTGGTACAGGCAAATTTTCAGCTCATAGTAGTATGTCATTAGAAGAGGACCACAAGATGTGGGGCTGTAACCTCTATGCCTCTCACAGACTCTAAATTACCAAAATATATATATCTGAGGTTTGTTTACCTTTGCTGGATCTTGACGCTTGGAGGTTATGGTGGTATGTATCTACAAAATAATGATACTAAAATAGGGAAAATTGAAATGTACTGCTATTAAGTGAGCAAAAAGCTAAGCTCAGTGATAAATTAAATTAGTGAAGATAATGAATTGTGTTAGATTTGAAGAAAATAGCCTGCGACTAATACTTTGAAGAGACAAAGTCCAAACAACTTAGATTTGTTCACATTGGTTGTAATGGCATGGTCAGTATATCTCTCCTAAGAAGCCATTTTCCTTTTGATATATTTATTTAAAATATCAGAAATGTGGTGAGTGGGTGGAGGTCTGGGATCAAAACTTTTGGTGAAGAAGGTTTTTGGCTCATACAGTGATTTTTTTAGTTTCCCAGGAGTGCCATTAAGCCTGTTGACTGGAGTGATAGGGTCTGTGTCTCGGAAGGGTGCGCTCGCTTCATGAACTCGCTTCACCTCCATGGTATCAGTGAAGTTACCCGCAAAGCAAAGATTTGTATGAGTGATCCTGGCCATACTTTTACATTTTTGCAGAAAATGTTTATACCCAATGTAATTATTACATTTTTTCTGTTTTCTCAAGGCTTACTCTGTATGTTTGCCATTATAATTGGTAAAAGTTTGAATTGTTAATTTTGTATGGTTTCAGAAAGATAATGGTAACAGAAATAGGATTAGGTTGTCAGGTTATTGAAGGTAAAGAAGAAAATCTTTAGTAAATTTTGATTGATTAGAAAGTTATTTGTGTATTTTTAAGATTTGCTGTTGAAGTGCATTGGGTTGCAGAACAAGACTTTTTTCTTGTCATAGATTAATTATGTTCACTCCATTTCAACCTGAAAATTACTATGGTCAGTAACATACTGGCAACAAAGTCAAGCCACTAGTAGTACCATATCAAGTGATCACTGTTGTCTAAAGATCATAGTGGCCATACCTTTGGTACTCTGGCAATGACCAACATATTCAGATAACGCAGAGATAACTTAGTTAATATATTGCCAATGAGGCCTACAAGCTTAACTAGACAAAATATATGTGGTGGGAGTTGCTGTCTTTTGCTGGAACACTGACATGTATGAAGATTGTAACAATCAGCATTAAGCTGTTGCAGATATTCAGATGTCTTTTTAAGGTTTACATATATTCATGATGATATTTATTTTCCCAAGTTAATATGCATTGCTACAGTCAATCTTAATCTATTTACTTGTGCTATATCCTAGGCAATATAGAAGTAAATCTTAAGAAATAAGTGAATTCATGTACCTGGTCTGCCAGACTAAGATTTTTATTGAGGGAGGGATGCAAGCTAATAATGCAAGCTAAAGCAGGAATTTACTATGATCTTTGATGGAACATCTATAATCTTAAATCCAACCCAATAGTGGCACAATACAAAGCAATTATTTTAACCTTATTCTTTTATATGTATAAATAGAGAGTGGAAGTTCCACACCTGAGGAGAGATAAAGATGTTCCTCCACTGTTTCAGGTTATACATTGATGCACCAGTGGATAAAGGCCTTTCAATTATTTAATTTTGATGAGATTTACTAAGGCAAACTTAATGCAACCTTATTTATGGCCTGGCTTCTTTCCACTTGCTTTGATGACTTAGCCTCCATATGTTTGTGTTTGTGTGCATGTCTATGGTGAGATTCTACTCAAAATCCTAGCAAGTTGATTGTTTATTTCATGGCAGACTTGTTATTTTTCTTTTTTTTCATGAATTGTAAAATTCTAGATATGGTGAAATGTTTATGCCAGTACCATAACTTGATTTATCATCACTGAAAAGGTCTAACATGTTCAGCAGGCCCAGTCACCTTTTTGAATAGATTTTTTCCCAATGTGTTAAGTTTATTATATGTGGTACATACCCTATACCCTTAAAATAACTCTTACTTTTCTTTTTCTTATTGTTTTTTTTTCTTTCTTTTCTTTTCTTTTGTTTCAGTCAGATAGTCTTTCTTTAATTTTTGAGATGAACTTGTTGGTTTGTGAGGAAAGTAGGGTTGACTTGTCAGCTAAGGCTAGTTTTTGTAACAGTAAAACAATTTGTTTATAATTATGCTTATTTGTAAGCACCTATTTCATGTAAAAGTAATTTGGGGGATTGATTTTACAGAATCAGCAATGATCTGTCTTACATTAAGGCAGGATATCGCAGTGACAAATGGAAGTGGGTGCTCAGCTTGTCGCAAAACAGTGCCTCTTTACCTGTTACCAAGGCCAAGGTCAAAGTTCACACTACCCCAGATGAAGACTCAGGTGGCACTGGGGAGGCTCCTGCAGAAGACGAACCTCCAGTACAAAAGGAATCACCAGCGAATTCTGAGATTTCACAGCCCGAAGATGTGTCATTCCCTAAAATCTTTAAAGAAGAGCAGATTACTTTTGAACACATAATGAAGACTTTTGGACTGGACAAGCCACCAAAGAATCTCCCATGCCCGTATGTTTATTTCATCTTCTACTTTCCTTTTTTAGTGAAGTATTTTATGTATCTTTTTAAGATCAAGTGATTCCAGATGTTTCAGAATTATAGAAATTTACTTTATGAAAATGTAATCTTGGTTTCATTAGTTATTCACTCTCAGAGATAACATGAGTTTCTCTTTTCTATTTTTTTCTGCATAAAGGCAATATATGATTGTAAAATATGGATGTAAACAAAAAGCTACTGAAAAAGACTGCTATTGGCTTTAAGCTAGGCTTGTAACTAGAATAATATGAGATATTTTATACTGTTCCTTTTGAAACTAATATGTAGCATAGTTACATTATGCTATAGGAAACAGTGGACAGAAGATATTAGTACAGGAATTGAAGGCCATTCAGTAAAGGAATTATCATGACGCAGTAATATTCAACTGTAAAAAACTATATTATGAAGGAGTGCTATGGGCTCTTAGAGCAGTGGTTCCCAAGGGATACAACAAGGAAAAATAGATTTAGGAATTTGATAGTCAGTATGAGAAATCTAAGTCAGGCATTTGATTAACATGTGTGCTATTTCAAATGGTTAAATTCGCATAAAATTATGTGCAGAATGTGGTTTACTTCTATTTTAGCTCAAGTCATTATCTCCCAATGTTTCTCTGCTGTGTTTTGAAGAAATATATCTTGATAAAGCAGTCAAAAACATGACAAGTTTGCAGTCATTTTGTTAATATTCCACTTAGATTATAGTTATTTCTCTTAGTGCTAACTCTGCATAACAGTGAGTGGATGAAAGCACTGAAAACCTTAGAAGCATTTTATGGGACATGTGTACGTTGACAGACTTCAGCTTCCAGTAGATGAGGCCACTCTCCAGGCAGTGAGACTATGTTTTGCTAACATTCATTTCATGATGATAAGAGCTATTGGCTGAAAATATTGTACTACTAAGAAAATATTGTAGTAATGAAATATTGTATTGCAGGCTGTAATTTTTCTTTCTTTTGTTTTTCTTTTTATAGAGAAACATCCTGCTTGCCAATAATCTTGATTAGTCAATGGATGAGACACCCTCAGTGATAGGCTGTCTTTTTCCTCTTCTTCCTTTTGTACATTTACAGTCTTATTTTTAAGTATTCAAGGACACACCATCAGACAGTTATATAGGTATGGCACATTAGTGTATTAAACAATCAATACTATCTACACTTAAACAGTTTCTACAAAATTTAAGTTCTATTCTTGAAATCCATAGATTAAAATCTGTATTGTGAAACTTGAAAACACGACAATCATTTTCCAGGAATTTTGGTATAGTTTGCTTCACTTCTGTACAATGTGTGCTGAAATATATGTAATGCACTTCCTTTAGGGCAGGTATGTCAAACTCAAAACCCTTTACAAGCCAATTTTCCCTTCAGCTACCAACAGAGGATCATATCTGGCTTACAAGGATTATGTTACTAAAACAGGCATTGAGTACTTGTACATGAAGTTTATTTCACTTATCAGACTTTAAAGGGTGATACTTATGGTAACAAATTCTAGAAGACATTATTTTCCTTCAAGGCAATTGTAATATCACAGGCTAATAATTTTTCTTGGCACCCCATGGGTAACAGACCTAATGATTATTCGAGGGGACACAATTGGCCCATGGACCATAAGTGTTGGTTTCATTCATTACAAAAACACAATAATAGAAAAAACTGTAAGAGTGTACGTGGTAAGTGACAATCTTAAAAGATAAAAGACTGGCTTAATTAATCATTTAAAACAACTGACTGGAAGACTGAAATAGCAAATGTGCCACTGCCTGCACATAGGAATGGGGTGTACCGCAACTGTAGGCCACGTCTTTGACACACCTGCTAAAGGGGTTAATCTGCAGACATAACAAGGAATCAACCTTACAATTTACTAACCAACTTTATCCTATTATTGAATAAAACTAGGGCACGTGTTCTTAGTTTTAAGAGTGTCAATAGCTCTGCACAAAGAATTAGAAGTATTATAGAAATTTGTTGTATACAGAAGTAAGATGGATGTATAATGAAATTGCTGGAATTGTTTGTAATTAGTTTTTTTAAACAGTTGTTGAGTTTGACAAAGTTAGTTTGCAGCTTTAAGAAAGTGACACTAACCCAAGAAAAAAGGTCAATCCTTCCATATTTTTGTACAAGTTATAGTTATTCAAACACAATTTAACCATTATCTGGTTGGGAACTACTGATACAGAGGCTATATTTATTTTAAATTGTGTATCCTGTACTGAAAATGTGTCTTTTTTTCTCTCTCTCCAAAAAGTTAGTTGATACTTTTTGTAAGAACTTTTCATCTGTTTATAAACACATGTGAAGAAAAAAACTATTCAGTCAAGTAGATAAAAAAGAAGATAAGAAAAAAAAAAAAATCTTTTAGCTATGTCTTCATATTTTTTTCTCAGAGTAAATTATCTCTGTTAATAAGAGTTTTTTTTTGTCACATATTAATACCCTAATGCAGAAAGAAATGTTCAAACAACCCTTGGTGTTTGGCCGAATTAAAGTCAGGAGCAGGAAAGGAAAAAGCAAGACCCACAGACCAGCCAAGGGATCCCACCAAACCAGTCGGTTTACAGAATACGGCCAATACATGTTGGATTAATTCAGCATTACAGGCTTTGTTCCATTTACCAAAATTCAGGTATATATGATTTTTGTGCTATTCATAATAGATGAACTTGCTTTTACACTAATTACTGTACTGTTATCAGTTGAAAATAATTTACAATACAGAGTATACCCTTTTGAGATTCCTGTCTCTTTCTTCTTCTTTTCTTTTCTTTTCTCTTCTCTTCTCTTCTCTTCTCTTCTCTTCTCTTCTCTTCTCTTCTCTTCTCTTCTCTTCTCTTCTCTTCTCTTCTGTTCTCTTCTCTTCTCTTCTCTTCTCTTCTCTCTCTTCTCTCTTCTCTCCTTCTTTCTCTTCTCCTCTGGTCGTCTCTTTCTTTTCTTTTTCTTTTTCTTTTCTTTTTTTCTCTTTTCTCTCTTTTCTTTTCTTTTCTTCTTTTTAGATTTTCCTTTACTTGTTCATCTTCTCTTCTTTTCTTTTCTTTTCTTTTCTTTTCTTTTTGGCTTCATGAGTTGGGTCTAATTCTGTCACTTTGATTTTAGAATGATTATTATTTCACAAGAACCTTTAAAAAGTTAATCAACCAAAAAAGAATGAAAAATTTCAAAGTTTTACATTATCCAGATGTAAACTTTGGCCTATTAAATTTATTTTTGACTCTGTCTCAAATTTACATGATTTTATTTTTCAGCAAGCACTGATCTACTGTTTTCAGTTGGATATACTATCATAGTTATATGATTTTTCCTCTTTTTCTTTTTCTTTTTTTTATTTTTCTTCTTTTTTCTTTCTTTTCCTTTCTTTTCTTTACTTTTCTTTTCTTTTTTTTCTTTTTTTTTATTTTACACATAGATGGCTTCACTTATATTTAGTCACCAAGAAGTTAGTTACTAGGTTATCTGACTTTCCCTGTTTACCTCATTCGATAATTTTACATGAAGAAAAGTCTTTATTTCTGTTTTGATTGTTATTGTTATTAACATTAAGCCATTGGTTCTGGGTGATGTGGATATCTAGTCATGGAAAAAAATTTGGCTGATGAGCAGATAACAAGAATATTAAGGGGACCGTCCCTGAGAATGGCCACCTTTCCCTACTCTATACATCATAAAAAAATATCGGTTAGAGATAACTGATTGATTCTTTTTGCATGCTATAGAGCAAAGAATTGCGCTTCGTTATATATATAAATTTTAACTTTGCTCCCCATTCCCCCAAAAAGTTGAAAAAAATCGCCATTTTTTTGGTATGTCTTCGTACATCCCAACTATCAGAGCTCTTTACAGAATATTCCCCCAAAAATGCTAGTGTTAGATCAACTGTAGCCTATAGCCATGTAAAAGGCCGAATTTGAATTTCCTTTTTTTTTTTGGCGGGGGACAGCTTGACATAGAGAACTATTTTTGAATGCGTTTTTCAGCATTAAAATATTATTATTTTTGATTAAGGCAAAAATTCAAAAATCGGCCCTTTACATGGCTATGGGACGCCGAGGCTCTAGTGAAAGCAACAAACTGCATTTGGATCGCATGAAAATTACGTGAGTTGAGAAGTACCGAAGATTCATAAAAAAATAGCGAGCTACGGCGTTTTGTATTTGGCACCTTGCCAAAGTTCGTTATCTCTGTTATTTTTCTCTGAATCTAATGATATTATATATCAAAAAAACGCTTATTTAGTGTACTTTGCAATGCAATGATTACCAAGTCAATAGGAATTTTCATGTTCAATAGGGACGCTATTCTGTAAAGGTATGTCACTTTTTTTTTTTTTTTTTTTTTTTTTTTTTTTCGTTGTTCATTAAAGTTGATATTTTCGTGTGAAAAGCTTAATAAATGCATTTTACCATAGAGACAACTAATCTAAACCAGATAAAAACCTTTTAAAAAAAATATTTTTTTTATTTTCCATTTTAATTTTTTTTTTTATTTTTTATTTTTGAAGAAATGGGGAACTGTGGATGGCAACATTAGTACAAAATCATTCTAATTATAAAGTCCTGGCATGAATACAACATGGTGGTTCAATTTTGAGAATTTCAAAAGCATATGAATTTAGTACATTGAATTCGAGAACTTACGAAAGTCGTTGAATATTCCCCATGCCTTCACACAGGGGGGGGAGGGGGAGATGGTCACTGGGTGTTTATAATTTCGAGGAGGATCATATGTACGTGAACGCACGCACATAAAGTTTAAAAAGATTAATCATCATCATTTAGTAGGCCTACATTGACTTTCATATCTAAATAATAAAAGTTATTAGTTATCCCTCTCATACCCATTTTCTTTGATAATTGTCAATATTAACAGATTGCAAGGGAGAACAAGTGGAAAGTTTATGAATAGCCATTTGCACCCATTATCTTTACTAAGAAGTGCATAAATCATGCAGACGCCTATGTGTTGTGGGATATTTGCAAATTTATGTGCCTAAAGACTTACGGTAACGTCTAAACATATTCATTTTATCGGGAACGCACGAAACGGATGCGATAGCTTTTTGAACGCCAGACGAAGACTACGATACAACCGAGCTCAAAATTCCATATAGTTTTTATTTCAGAGCAGGTATTACTGAGTACTATCATCTTCAACATGAAATAATCTGTATCTCGCTTATACATCCGAAGTTTAAAAATCCGACATTTAGGTAACATTCGTATTGAATTGGTCTTTACAACGGTAACTACCAATTTCAAATCAATTCAAATTGCCCCCTGCTGTGATGTACCGACCGTTGAGCGAAATGTAACGGAAATATTTCAATCCTTCCTTATAAGGCTATTTTTAAACATTAGTGCTTCGTATGTGATATACGTATATATTACCACGTAAACTAAAACATATTACCAGGGAGTCTCGATCAAAGCATATTTCGTGTGTAAAAAGGACACAAAACATACAATTTTTTTTAGATATATTTCACAAAATATTTCGTCATAAATCACGGTGATATAATTTTTTCCTGATATTGGTATAAAGTGTTCCTTGAACATTCACGAACTCATATCTATGCGCAATGTCATAATTAAATGCCTTATGCACGATTGCCGCAAGCAAAAAAAGTCCACATAGGTGTACCTGGGCGCTCAATAGCGACGTACCTCTCCGGGTGCTGAGGGACTCGCACGCCGGCTGCAAGACAACGAAGCCATAGCGCGGTTAATACTCGTTTGGTAGTTTCCTCATCCATGTACCTATACTATACGCTAACTAACTCAATTTAACCCCTCCTCCCCCCTCTCTCAGGGACGGTCCCCTTATTTTACATGAAGAAAAGTCTTTATTTCTGTTTTGATTGTTATTGTTATTAACATTAAGCCATTGGTTCTGGGTGATGTGGATATCTAGTCATGGAAAAAAATTTGGCTGATGAGCAGATAACAAGAACATCTTGTCATGGAAAAAAAGATTTGGCCAATTGGCTTGTGACGGGAATGTCTCATCAGAAAATTGTTGCAGAGGGAGGGTGCTTATTCAACAAGATCTAGTAGGATTTCCACTGGTCCATAAGGGGAAGTATAACATCTTTCAACCATGCTTGGGAAAGCATTTTATCAAGGGAGGATACTGTGTCAATGCACACGACACTCTTCCTGCCTGTCATTCCCAGCAGTGTAGGGTGTGTTATGGAAAATTGAACAATACAAAAATATAAAAACTAACAGAGATAGCACAATGTTGCTTATTGTTATTATAATATGGAGTCTGTTCAATAAAAACAATCTATTGTATCTTCATACAGTAAAACAAATTACCAATATAGACCTAAGAAATTGTCAAAATTGCAAAAAACACATCTTGATACTGCGTGCCAAACATTCCTGGGAGAGTCTCCACTCAAGGAAGCCTAATGATTTTGGTCCACTCACATGCGCCCAGATCCAACAAGTTAATATTATGAAGATCATCATTATTAGAACAGTAATAATGGAAATATTAGCAATGAAAACTTTTTCTCCAAAAAGTCAAGGTGTGGGATACAGTAACTAAGTGAGATAAGGTAAGCCTACTGATTGACTCTTTGGTGACTAATCCCATGTGTAAAAAAAAATAGTGGTAATAATAATGATAATTATAATGATAATGATAGAACAAAACCTAGTAGAGATTGCATATGTACAATCACTCCCACCTAAAGATAGATTCTGGTGTAGATTAATTTTTTCCTTGTTTTCTTTCTTTCTCATTCATTTCCATAAACAGTTGTTTGCTTCATATGTTTTTTTATGTCTTCATCCCTTCTTCCTTAATAGAAAAATGAATTTCTCCTTTTCAGAAATGTGATTAACAACATAGGGGGTTTTGCTGGGGAGGAAAGTCTTTCCACTATGTTATATTTACTGCAGGCCATCTTTGTGGAAATGGACACCCACCCAAACAAGTAAGCAGATTGATCGTTACACAGTATTGACAAACAGGAGAAAATGTTACTAAAGACAAAAAAAATAGTTGGGAAGACATAACCTGTGTTGGTCACTATAGTTACAAAGAATAGATCTTACCTTTATATTAAATTAATCTTACCTTGTTTTGCACCCTAGGTGTTAGTTCATAAAAAAATTGGAATATAAAATCAAGCATCTGCATTATTTCCTTACTACTTTGATTTTGTATAATTAGTTTTGATGTTGGAAAACTGTAGTTTTAAGTATTATTGTGATGAGGAAGCATGTCATTTATATCTTAAGTTAAGAATGACAACCCTGAGATTCATAAGGAGTTGACAGTGTGGAGTCAGACCTTTTGCCTTATAAAAGGATACAGAATTCATAGATGATAGATTTAACCCTTCAGTAATGGGTATGGCTATAACCATCATGACATAATGGGCTATGACATATATACACATCATGACTGACAACAGATGGGACGACTGTACACAGCTTAGGCCTAGCCACAAAGTCTAGACTATAGCATAATATTACATCACAAAAAATGCAGGCCCTATGATAGGGTTAATCCTAACTTGATCAACAAGGTCTTCTTGGAAGTTTATTATGATACTATAATTACAACATATAAGAGAAGGTTACAGCAGATTCTATAGAAGGTGCACCATACCCGGATGGTTGAAACTTCTGTGTGTTTACCCCTGCTGACCATGCTTTGACAAGAGAGCATTAAAAACATGCCAAAGATCCTTGCTATTGAAAGACAAACTTCTCTTGGTTGATTATTGCTCATTAGTTATAGAGTCAATTTGTAAGACCTAGGGTTTCATTTGTTAAAATAGTTATGGTATAGCTCCATGATTTTTCTACTTGGCTGTTACTATTTTCATGCCACCCCCCCTCCCCCTCCCAGTCCATTGCTGTTTGCTGTCATGGTGAGGGGGGGGGGGG
Organism: Penaeus vannamei; assembly: GCF_003789085.1. Classification (NCBI taxonomy): domain Eukaryota; kingdom Metazoa; phylum Arthropoda; class Malacostraca; order Decapoda; family Penaeidae; genus Penaeus; species Penaeus vannamei. The sequence continues at coordinate 216,292 of NW_020870158.1, read as the reverse complement.
GGATTAGGAAACTGACTGAAGCCTAGTGTAGGAGATTGCCCCTACTTTGGGTCTCGGTTTTTGCCTCAACTAATTGTGCATGGTCTTTTCTTCACCCCATTTCTTTTTACTTCTCTTCTTCATCCCCTTCTTTTGTCCACTTCCTAGGGTGTAAAAGCCATGCTGAAAGGATGAAAGGCTGGCTCTTTGTCAGTCATGAAAGGCCTCTGGGAACTATGGGCACAATATGCCCTTTGTTAATAGCATTGCCCTCAACCCTTATGGGCACCCTGTGGGGTAGACCATTCTTTTCCCCATTGATTTCAGGGTCACCATGGCCAATAATGATTTTTTTACTCTTCTTAGGGTAAATGCCTTAATGCCTTATTAGGGGCATTAAGGCTTGCCCCTTCATCAACTACCTTATCTAAATTTGATTTCATTTGTTTTCTGACTCCTGCAGCTCCATTGACCATAGCTCTGACCACTGATACTAATACCCTCTCCTCAATGTCTACTGACAACTCTGTCCATTCTGTACCACCCACCTAGGTTATTGCTGAACCTTCAGAAAGCACTCTTTCCTCTTTCCCAACATTTCTCACTCCATCTCCTACTGCACAGTCTTCTTCATTGTCTACCCCCTTCCCTTCTTCATCCTTATTGTCCTCCTCCCCACAGTACTACCTCATCCCACACCACCCCATCTTTCTCCCACCCTCGTACTTCTACTGTTACCACCTCTACAAACCTTTTTAGTTATGTCTTTGGTCCAGCCAAGTAGGATCGATTTTTTGTGATTCCCCATACAATCTCTGACAATACCCTTCTCATCCAACAATGTTTCCAAAAACATGGAGGTAAAGTTTCCTTTTGCAGTCATTCTGATCGCTCACACCTTGTGACAATTACATCTGAGTCCCAAGCTTGTGCACTATCTATCCTGACAGACCTCACTGGCAAACCTATTCCTGCCAAACCTCACTCCTTTCTTAACACCTGTAGCATAACTGTTTCCATCTCCCTGACTGATTGTCCTATATACAACAAGAAGTGGTCAGATTGTGAAAGTGACCTGCTTGCCTGCCTTGTTGACTATAGTGCAGTGTAAGTCTTACACCAGTATTACCAGGATTAGCTTCCACAGACATGACCTCCCCCATTAAGTTTATACTGGTAGAGTGTCCTGCCCTGTCCAACCAGATCAACCCCTGCCTTGTCAATGTCAGAAATGTTGGCATTTTAGCCACCCAGCCAAACACTGTCACTCCACAGCCCATTGCCCTTTATGTGCTCAATTTGGTTATGCCCATTCAAATTGCCTTGCTCATTCATGTATGCGTGCCAATTGTGGTGGCTCCCATAATGTATTTTATAGAGGCTGCCTTGTCTATAAGCTGGAATGTAAGGTAGCAGTTCTCAGACTAAGACTAGGCCTCACATTACCTGAGGCCAGACAGGAAGCAAGATGACGAGGATTTTCTCTCTCCCTTTTCCAAAACTGTCCTTTGCCCCTCCCATCTTCTCAAGATTTCTCTGTATCTCCCCCAGTATCTTTTCCCTCTACCCCAAACCACTCTACCTCTACTCCCTGTCTGTCAAATTTCTTTTCCAGTCTAAATCCAGATACTCCAATCTCTACCACTTCTCCAATCCCCTCCTCCTTCTCACTTTACCTATGGCATCAGACAACAAAAATGTTCCACTCCATCTTCATCTACCACATCCTCTCCTACACCCTCCTTTTCCTCTGCTCCTGAAACATCTATCTCCTCTTTTCCTTCTCACAAGAGAACCTTTGTTTCTCAGATTTCCCCACCCAGCTCCCCTCTAGAAACCCTTGAAGATATCCAAAAATTCTTAGATATGACCCAATAGAATGTTCAGCTCCCTCATCCACCCTCCAATCCCTCTATTCCTATTCCCTCTAAATTCAGAGTATTTGCCGATATACATCCTCCTCCTCCTCAAGTTCCCCCAACCCCTCTTCCTCCCACTTTTTCCCAACACACCCCATCCTCTCCTTCTCCATCTGCATCATTCCATCTTTATTCCCCATTATCCTTACCTCTCCCACCTGGATACTCACGTGAATCCCTTCTGTTGCAACAGTGTCTTCTTAATGACTCCCCCTCCTGACACACTTCCTAATTCTTCCGCAGACCTTATCTCATCCCCTGGATTCTTCTCCTGCTACTTCTCCAACAGCCATCTCTACTTGTATTATCCGTTGATAGTTTCATAATAGCTCCTTTGCCAGTTTTTCTAATTGCTTCCCCAGCCACTGATATAATCCATTTCACTCAAAACAGTCCTTCTCTCTGCTCCCCTCCAATCTTCTCAAGATGTCTCTGCATCTTCCCCAGTATCTCTTTCCTCTACCCTGATCCATTCTACCTCTACTCCCCCTCTCACTCAGTCAAATTCCTTTTCCAGTCTAAAGCCAGATATTCCAATATGGCCCTATGCCCTTAACCCTTTCTTTTACTAATCTTCAATTTATTTCATTTTCACCCCCTCTTTACCATTTCCCTATCATACTATCCCCTAACACTATAACCTCTGGCATTTAACACATTTTATCTGAACCCAATGTCGACAGGAAAATGTTGCATTCACTTTAGTATTGGTTTGTTAAATGTTTCTGTACATAGATGACTGCCAGTGGTTAAACACAAAGGAGTCAATTATTAGATCTTGTGACCTCACCTTTCCTTGAAATAGCAGGAAAACACTTTTTTTACTAATGCTATCAATATTGAAACATGTTTGTTATAAACATTATAATAAGTATATTGTTTTTGACATTACTAGCAGCAATTTTAAATATTTGAAAATATCAAAAAACAAAGAAAAGGGTAAACAGGTGAGACAGGTAGTTCTCGTAATTGGCTCATTGGTGACTTAGTCTTGTTGGAGCCATCTATATGTAAAAACAATTACTAAATTCAACACACAGTGGGCATGGCATATACGCACATGCTATCCCTGGCAGTATGTTGTTAATTGTTAACTCATTTTTACCATTTTTGCCACAATATTTTACCATAGTGCTATATGACCTTTAATGTCTAGAACATTTATTAGTTTCAAACAATAACTATTAACCATTCTATGATCATATGTATCGTCATTATGGTATATAGAGTGAACCTTTACATGAGCTTGTATAAGAAATCAAGTTAATGTGTATATAAAAATATCTAAAGAAATCCTAATGAGTCATACAAATATACTGATTGTATAAGAAATCAAGTTAATGTGTATATAAAAATATCTAAAGAAAATACATACTATACAATATATCACTCCTGTATTTTAATCCATTATAATAAATAGTATTGAGGTTAAGGAAGATTTGGCACAAAGGACATTTTATGTGTATTTAGAGATCCTATAAAGCTGGTTAACTTTTTATCAGATAAAATGACAAATTATCTAATTTAGATATTTAAGTTATTTTAATTTTTGCCATTCACCTATTTTTCAGGGCAATAGCATGCAGTCCAGGAAGTTTGTTTGAAAAGATTGGGATGTTTGCTACACAAGAAATAATGCGTAAGGATGCAGACCATGAAGTGCTGAAATGTGTATCTGAATTCTTGGAAAATACTATTGACACACTTATAGCAGACCCAAGGTTGGGACCAGAACTTAGTCCACTTTTCAGTACATCTCTCATGAGATTAGCCAGGTAAGTAGTTGACTGTTTGTGTTTTTAAATTTATACAGATATATAATATATACATATGCATATGTAACCTATACATATTTCTGTGTAACACATACACGTGTAACACTTATGTATGCATGTACATAAACATGTTTCAAATGTATATTGATATAATGTATATATACACATATCCATAACCAAAACCATTACATACATATTTACTATCTATATATATACTATATATATATATATATATATATATATATATATATATATATATATATATATATATATATATATATATATATATATATATATATATATACACACATATTATATTGAAATTTCCTAAAACTTTAAGAAATGAATTTCAAAGAAAACAATCATGTTCCTATTATTAAACAGAACATTTGAATAAATAACCATCTATTCCATTAACAGATGGAAATGTCCAGTGTGTAAAATAGACCATGAAAGCCAGTTAGCACCAGCAACTTCCTACACAATGGCAGCTTATGTGAGTGCTGATGAGTGTCCATTGGACCAGTGCCTCGTAGACTTACAAACAGAGACTCAGACTGGAGTGTCTTTAATCTGTGGATCCGAATCCAGTGGAAGTGGTGGCTGTGGAGCCCAGGTTAAGGTTGACAGGGTTGTAACACCCAAGATTCAAGGCCTGCCAACCATCTTAGTCATCAGGAACAACAGCCTTATGTAAGTAGCTAAGTCTTGGTATATAATAGTGATTTGTATGAAGTAAGGTACGGTGGTAAGTATATCTGAAATCTGAAAACTTCAATTGGAAGAAAAAGTAAAGTCTGGTTGAATGTGATAAAAAAGTAGTTTGTTGATTGACATATTGCTTCCCCTTTCCCCTTGATGCCAGGAATTAATTTAGGCCCATACATGTATTGTCCTCTGTGGTTTTCTTTTATTAACATTGTTAATACATTGATGGTACTAGATGCACTTTATCACTAAGGAGTCAGCTCGTAATCATACTTTCTCCATACCTTGAACATTCTAGAAGAAAAGTTTTGTATTCACTGTTATTATTATTGTTGATAATATTATTGTAATAAAAAGTATCAATAATAATATGTATAATGATACTGATAGAAACAAATTCCCCCACCTCCCTAAAAAAGACAAAAAATAAGACAAAGAATTGGTAAGCAATAGAGGAAAGATAGGCTTGATAATTGACTCTTTGGTTACTTTGTGCTTATGAAGCCATATGTGTGTAAGAAAAAATAAGAAAGCAGAGCCATAGTAGACATTGTATATACCCAGCTAACTGTATTATGTACAGTGCCAGTTTTTTTTTTTTTTTTTTTTATTTCTTTCTTTCTTTCTTTCTTTCTTTTTCCCTTTTCTTTTCTTTTTTCCATTTTTCTTTATAAGCTTTGAGATAAATTTCAGGGCAGATCCTCTATCGGCTAAAAGTCATTAAGGGGATTGTCTACCAAGTTTTTTCTCCAAAATGCTGATTGTGAGTCATATACATTTCCAAAGAGTTTCAGGGCCTTTGAATCTCCCCTGAAATTTTTAAGGCCCACCCACAATTATTAAAGTGGTAGCAGCCACTATCGTTGTCCATCGAAATATTATGATTTTTCACCTTACCTTCAAAAACTGGTAATTGTGACATAACGATTATAAATGATAGAAAAATGAAATTATTTTCAGAGAGCATATAAAATTTCACAAAATACAAGACCAACCCTCATAAGGCCATGGAATAATTGGAAATGATCTGTATATACTTGTATATCATGTATGCATTTGTATTTGTATACCTGCATTTCACAGGAGTGTTGGTGTGAGAGGTGGGTATTTCATCCTGTAGGTACAAGGCCTGGGAACCTTGCCTCAAGAACATGTGCGTGCAGCCCCTTTTCTCGTTTCCCCATTGGCATGGAGAACGATGATACTTCAGACCAGTATATGTTTTAAAACCCAAATAGAGCAATAATAAAGGGAAATTATGGATGATTACATCATATAGAAATATTTCATTTGTTATGCAAAATGTGAGAACTATAAAGAGGAAAAAATTGCGATATTCCTATACATTGCATATTTACGCATAGCACATGCATATTTTGTCGGAGATAAATGTATTATGGCTCATGCTGTAGCTGAACAGTAGATCTATTGCATGATGCAATTAGTTTTTGCAATTTATTCATGTGCTTCTTGTAAAAATCATCAGCATTATCATTATGGAGCTAACATCTACAGGGCCGCATAGCCGCATTCCATCCTTTGTTTATACTTATGAGGGTCCCTCATGGCAAGCTGCCAGGCAGGGTCTCAGCCCATCTCGAGCTCCTCATGACAGGCTTGATTGATCTGCCCAAGCCACAACTTCAAGGACCTATTACAAAAGGCATCAAGACGAGACTCCAAGACATAGGATAATGTCCAGGTTTCACCACAGTATAGCAAAACTGGCATTACCAGGGCCTTGAAGATGCATAGCTTGGTACCGACATTTCCAAATTCTTTTGTCAAGAGAGTTCAAGACCCCTGCTGCAAGGCCAATCTGTCTGTTGACTTCCTGGTCTGACAGCCCAGAGTTATGAACTATAATACCAAGGTACGTAAAGCTCTCTGTGACTTCAGTGTCCTCGCCAAAAGCACGACCGACTGAACATGTTCTCATAGCAAGTCCCCAAAGTCCTGGATCTTAGTCTTGGTCCAGGAGACCTCTAGACCCAAGGGCTTCGCTTCATTACTTGAGCCACCACTAAGGATTCCAAGAACTCAGATAAAATAGCAATATCATTAGTAAAGTCAAGGTCATTGTCCATGATATTTCCCAGAGTCGCTCTACAATGACTGAACAGTAGCTCTACCCATTATCCAGTCCATGCAAGTGTTGAAAAGTGATGGTGCAAGGACACAACCTTGCCTCACTCCTGAACTAACAGGAAAGAAGCTTGACAGGCCCCCACCACACTTTACAGCACTTTCAGTACCAGTATACAGGCTTGCTATTAGTCCAATAATCCTTGTTGGAATTCCTCTCAGTCTCACAATCTCCCAGAGTGATTCCTGATGCACCATATCAAATGCCTTCTTGAGGTTGATGTAGGCAGCAAGCAGCCTACGCCCTAACTCACAACAGTGCTCTACAATGACTCGAAGCACAAGGATTCAGTCTATTGTGGACTTACCAGGAGTGAATCCAGATTTCTCTAGCCTCTGATGCCTCAGTAGGTGGTCTCTGATATGACTCAGAAGGATGTGGGCGAGAACCTTGCCTGGTATACTGAGCAATGTGATAACTCGATGGTTGATGCAGTCCCATCGGTCCGCCTTCCCATTCCAGAGAGGGATGACCACACCCCTCAACAGGTCAGGGGGAACGGTACCGGACTGCCAGATGGCAGCCAGGACAACATGCAACTCCCGCGCCATGGGTTCACCATTAGCCTTTAACAGTTCAGCTGGGATGCCACATTTACCTGCTGCTTTACCGTTCCTCAGGCCACTTACTAAGTGAACTGCTGTCACCTGTAAAGAAGGCTTGGAGTTCAGCTCTCTCAGGGCTTGGTATGCAGGACGAACGTCATTTACTAAGAAATATCCTTCTACATCCTCTGCAAGACTCCTAATAAACTGTTCCTTGTCCCTTCTTAAAAGTGACCGAGTTCTGTGCACCTGAGAATAGTACAAATCCTGATCCCCTGTCAGATGAGCCGCACAACAAGCATCTGTGGCATCCAGTGTCTCCTGCAAGATGAAATTCTGTCTTGCTCTCGGGTTTTAATTAGGCCTAGAAACCAATCGTTTCTAAAGCTGCATCAAGCATTTCACGCTTGAAGTTGTCCCACAGATGTACAGGGTCCGTCAGATTGCCAAGCACTGTGAAATGACCAGAGACTCCGCAAACCTCCTGTGCACACTCCCACTCCCTCAGCCTGTCCAAGTGAAACATCCTAGGGTGATCATTGGACCACTGGGGAGTTTTGAAGTGGATCCGGATGGTAGCCACAACCAATCTATGGTCAGTACCACAGAACTAATGAGTATGTGGTCGATCTTATTGGCTGCGTTACCCGCATTGCTGTACCAGGTCCAACAATGTGGGTCTGGGCGTTGGTACCAGGAGCCAGAATTCCTCAATTTCTGGGACCTAGCAAAGACCCAGAAAAAGAGGCTATTATCGCTGCTGACACCAGCTCCCGAACCATGGGAACTGATAGATATCTCATAGCCAGCTTTATCACAGCCAGATACCGCATTGAAGTCACCCAGAACAATACGAATATCTCGCCAGGGACACCTGTCTGACACAGATGCTAGTTTGACGTAGAACATCTATTTCACATCAAGTTTACAAACGTTGGTAGGAGCATACACAGCAATAAGAAACATGAAGCCAAATGCTAATTTCAGTCTCATTACCATTATACGCTCATCGACTGGAGTAACCTCTACTACTGAGGGCTGGAGTCTGCTGGAGATGGTGACCGTCACTGCGGCCCAACCAGTAATAGGTGTAGCCATCTACACTGATCGTGCCGCTACCAGGTCTTCTCACTTCCGAGAGAGCAGCCACCTCAACTCTCAGGCACCCCAGTTCCCTCGACAGCAGAGGCACCCAATCATCTTGATGCAAAGACACATATCCGACCCTTACTTCCTGGCTGAGGTTTAGCCTCAGGCAATCACTCTGGTAAAAGTGATGTATATAAAAAAAATAATAGAAATAGCCCCCTTTATGGTGCTTTAGAAGTAGTCAACATAAGATATTTACAAAAAAAAAAATAGGTCAAAATTTAAAAAATGTGCATCCGCCATGGAATAGATGAAAGATTGTTCTATTGAGAAATGAAATTAGAATGCCTGTATTATTTTGGCGGGATTTCAGAGAAATTTTCAAAAATGGTCAATTTACACTGAGAAACACCCAAAGCAGTGTGACATTTTTATGTGCTGAGAATTTCTGCAAGAATTCTGAATGTAGATATATTATGGGGGGGCTATATTGTATGAAGATTATTCATCAACCTTCTATTGTTAATAACAAAACAATCATGAAAAGATAAGAAATATGTCAACTACCATTTCAAGAGTATACTTATTTATGCACAAAAGCTCTAGCACACGCATTTTTAGTCCAAAATAAACATAAACGTATTATGGCTTATTTTGTAGATAAATAAAAGATCTCAGGAATGTAGGGAGTATTTTTTAACACCTAATATTCATCTCAGTAAAATATTACCCAAAAATGAATGTTGCTATCAGAAAAAGTATTCCCGACATTCAACAGATTTAGATTATTCATCAGCCTATTATTGTTAATACCAAAATAATCATGAAAAGATAAATCATTCAGGATGCCTTTAGATTTTTAAGATTTTTCTTCTGGTCAAGTTAAAAAGAAAAAACAAATCTTTATTTATTTATTTATTTTTTTTTTTTTTTCCATAACTCAAAAAGTTTTTGTGCAATTTAAAAGAAAATTT
>NW_020870158.1:197157-199657 GCF_003789085.1 Penaeus vannamei | reverse complement strand
CACCAAGAACAGGTACACTCCATTTCATCCAATTCCCTTACGCCCTTTACCCTTTCATCTTTTACTAGTCTTCACTTTACTTCATTTCCTCCCTCTCTACCCTTTTCACTACCATACTATCCTGTAACACTCTATAACCTTTGACATGTAAAACATTTTGTCCTAATCTTTAACTCGGATTTACTCTTTTTGCAACAATTCTTTACCATACTGCTGTATAACCTTTGATGTCTAGCATATTTGTATATTTCATCCATTAACCATTGTGCTGTGTACAGCCAGCCTAGAGCGAGTTATGACTCATGTTATACATGCCATACATGATTATGTCATGACAGCTATGGCTGTATTCGTCACTGAGGGGTTAACCCTTTGGTCTTGCATTTAGACAAGCACTATTCACTAGTTTTATTTAGTTATTTCTTGAACACATAGATATCCCCCAAATGCTTAATAAGCAAGGAGTCAATTACTAGGCCTACTTCTCATGTTTATCCCAATCACTGAATTGGTAGAAGATTTTTTTTTTTTTTTTTTTTTTTTTTTTTTTTTTTTTTTTTTTTTTTTTGTGGCATTATGATTGTTATTAACAATATAATGATTGATAATGAAAACTATGATGTTAATCATATTTTTTTCTTCTTCTTCTTCTTCTTTTTCCTGAAAGTTTAAGGAATGGAGTAAATAGTTGAGGTCAAGTAGGCCTCATAATTGACTCTTTAGTGACAAGGTGCTTGTAGAGCCATCTGTCTAATTAGTAAAAGAAATTAACAAAGCAAAGTTCTTAGTCCTATTTGCCACAAATATGATTCCCAGAGCCAGTTATACATTTCTGTTTTTCCACCTCATGCAAATCACCATGCCAAAAATACAGGCAGTGGGTTACATAAGTAGAAACATCCCGGGCATGTGGTGCATAGGCCGGGCACACCTGAACACTCATAAGCGGTGACAAGACTCGTTGATTCCCTTTGCAAATTTATTTTGTGTAAACTTTTTTTGCCTTTTTGCCATTTTCCAGTGTCCATATTTATCTTTTGATTTGCTTTATCTAGATGGTAATTGCTTATTTTATTTGCACAGACACCATATCATCTCTCTATGTAGTAAATAAATCACTGCAAGAAAAATAAAGTATGGAACATTTGGTTATTAGTGTCATATCTTTTTTATTTTTACTTATTTATTTTGTTTATTTATTTATTTATTTTATTTTATTTTATTTATTTATTTTATTATTTATTTATTTTTTTTTTTTTTTTTCAATTTTATTTTCTATCATACAACTTGCATCGTCAATCATAGTGGCCAGGAAAACAGTATGCAGCATGCAAATGGTATCCTCCCTGGAGCACCTTACATTCCACATTCATTTATTGGTGGGAATAATGTAAAGCCCTCTTTTAAGGGCCAAATGAGTCAGATCACACTCCAAGATGTTTGTGCACTCGTGGCGAGTCTTTTTCATCACCCTGGCCTTCGCTCATAACGGCAAGTTCACGTCACTCAGCCCTCAGCCATTTTGCCAGATAATGGTATGTTCAAGTCACCTGGCTCTCAACCCAGAATACCACTCATATGACAAAATTTATGAATGGAGAAAAGATAGCAGGGTTGGTATTTGCATCAAAGACACTATCCAATGTAACACCATAAAATCAATCAGTCCACCCACTTACAAGTGTCAAACGTTATGGCTCACAACTCAGCACTGATGGTTGCCTTGCAAATTCAGTTTGCTGGTAATTTGTGGGATGTATTTCCCACTTAGGCCATCTACAAAATAGAAAACATTTTCTCCCTCCAAGCTTAGTATGAAAATCCCCCTTCATTATATGGGGTGACCATAACCTTTATCCTCTGGATGATGGGTCATTCATATCATAGCTGACTTGAATGCTACTCCATGGTTCAGTAATGCCAAAACAAATTAATTTCACTCAAAGTGCAGAAAAAGGTTTTACATGTTATCCAAACCAAAAGCATTTGCTGGATCCCAGGATGACCTACCTTCTTACAACTGATTTATAAATAGGCTACAGTATTATGTATCTGATGCTAATATTGTAAAGTGACAAGTGACAGTTTTACTTTTATAATAATAGAATTACTAAGATGTTCTTGTTATTATATATATATTATTATTATATATCTCTCTCTCTCTCTCTCTCTCTCTCTCTCTCTCTCTCTCTCTCTCTCTCTCTCTCTCTCTCTCTCTCTCTCTCTCTCTCTCTCTCTCTCTCTCTCTCTCTCTCTCTCTCTCTCTCTCTCTCTCTCTCTCTCTCTCTAAATGTGTGTATGTGTGTGTTGAATATAGAATGCCTGCAACCAAGAATTATCTTAGTAAAACCAGATTTCTCTTCTTCTTCTTCTTTTCTTCTTCTTTTCTTCTTCTTCTTCCTCCTCTTCTTTTTCTTCTTTTCTTCTTCTTCTTCTTCTTCTTCTTCTTTTTTTGAGTTGGAGACAGATAAGGTGGAGGGTATGATACAAAGGGTCAAAA
>NW_020870158.1:187157-192157 GCF_003789085.1 Penaeus vannamei | reverse complement strand
TGTTTTTACATGATTTTTACATATGCATCTGCAAGTGTTTGAGAAGACAAGCAGCCAGGTTTTGGATTATCATTTTTAAAAACACCCACACACACTCCTGCATTTCCTGTTAATGAAACAACAATGATAATGACAAGAAAACAAGTGTACCTGAGGCCTTTTCACTCAATGGCTGGGATGTTACTTTTTCTGTTTATTGTTTTAGTTACAATTTATTTATCATGAATTAATTGACAAACTCGCACACCCACATAAATATACTCCCACACACATGATTTTTTTCCTAATACCTGCCCCACACACATGCTCTTAATAGTATAAATTAGCTGTAAACTTAACTCATATTTTGTCTGCCTTAGGCAAAATTAGAAGAGTCTGTCCGAGCTTGTGACAGTGGACGCCAACAGAAAAAGCAGCTGAGTAACCTGTTTCAAGAAAGAAAACGTCCACACCCCATGCGTGACCCAGGGAAACAAGTGTATGCTGTTTCAAGAGAGTTCATAGTGAAGTGGAAGAGTTATATAAGGTTAGTGAATATTGTGTGCAGTTAGGGCTGAATGCAATACAACAAGTGGTTTAATCCAAGGCCAAGAGAATACAATGTTATTCCAACATCCTTAGTTCACACAGAGGATGACATTAGCTGCAGTGGAGGTTACAGACAAAATTTATCATCAGCATAAAGGCACTTTTCATCACTTTTCGGTACTACATTTATAAGAAGGAAAACATGAATGCAGGGAGATATATACTGGTGAGGTGAACTTAACTGGAGTGGATCAAGCCAACATTAGTGACATAATGGCCTAAAGAGACTTTTTATTCTATTGTCCATTTGAAGAAGTGATATCAGGTTTTAAGAAATTGCACATACCTGTATTTTTAAGGATGTGCTCTCTTAATGTATGCCTACAGTAGATTGATTTCAGAACTCTATCCCAAAGCATTACAAACATGGGATTCATGAATCATATTTCCCTTGTTTTATAGGACTCTTGGCTGCATACAGGACATTGAATATCATTACTTACAAAATAGTATTCTACAGTTGTATGTCTTACTGTGGTTTTCATAAGAAAATAACTTTCTTACACTTAGCTGAAGGCATATTATAAATTCTGTTTTCCCATTTGTTTGGCTTAGCAGTTGCAGCAGCACCATCTGTAAACAGTATTGGATTGCATGAAATCAACTTTTAAGAGCTGAGGATATTTTTTTTCAAATCTTCTGTCAAAGAATGTTCATCTTCCTGTCATAGATTATATTTCTACCTCTAGAAGCCTTCCATACTTGCATTTTGGTATGACATCAAGTGGCAGACTGATTTACCTAGAATAGTTTCATATATTAGTTTTCTTGCCTCCATCAGATGATGTAGATGCTCTCATCCTTTAAGCAGTCTTTTCCAGGTATGAGAACTTAACTCTTTGATAATTACATTACTGCATCTGGGAAAAAAAGGAGGTACAAACTCTTACCTCCTTACATTTCCATGCAAGCATATGAATTGCTGGGAAATTCACTATTGCATAGCACATAGAGAAGTTGCCAGTTAGTAGCATAAGAAATGCAAAATGAATAATGGAGTCATGAACACTTGTAGCTATACTGTTCATAGATCCTGAGGAAGTTGGCAGCAGTTGTATATCTGATTACTCAACGGCTGGAACATGTTTATTCTAGCCATATAACATTGGGCAAGAATTTTGATACAGGGTTTGAATGGCTTGTTAGAAGGTTGAATGGTAAAATAGTTATTAAATAACAGGAAATTCAAAGTGTTTTTCTTTTGAAGACAATAACCAACATTAATAGAGTAGCACAAAGACTACTAGGATGATAACTGAAAAGCACTCTTTGAGGAGTTTATCACAGTTTTGTGTAAAATGACCTTTTCATTAGTTTAGAGCAACATTGTCAGCACTCTTATAAAATACAAAACCTTCCTCTGGAACCCTATAACTTGTTGAGAACTAGATGTTTACATAGAAATTCTGTTTCCTTGTTAGTAAAACTGTTAGCATTAATCCTTTGTGTGATTGTTTGTGTTTTCTAGCTCTGAAGACGTTATTTTTTAGCATACTGTCTTTCAATGTCTAATATTCCTAATATATTTTCATAACAAAATCAAAGGGAATGCTTGTTTGCTGTTACAGCCAGAGTTTGTATCTGTAGTAGTAAAACATTTTATTTATCATTGTTTTTTGTGTGTCTACAATGAATTACTGGTATCTGTCCTTGGTGAGGATTTTGTAGGCTGTAATGATGCAAATTAAAATATTTATTACAGACCTGTACAAACTCGATGTGTAGTTTGTTTACATTATCAGTTTTTCATGCTAGCTTTTATTTCCTAAAACCCAGAGAACTGCTCTAAGCTGCATGAGCAAGGCGCTGGCATTTATTTCTGAGTTGCAAAGTACCCTTCAGATTTCTAGAATTGTCATTGCCTTTTGCCTTGAATTTATTCTTTACTGAAACATTGAAATTTACTTTTGTTGAATATACTGGATTACAGGAATTTTGCAGAACTGTACAATGTGTTCCCCTTGACATTGATTTCAGTACATTCATGATGATAAATAATGAAATTTTATTTTCAGTAATTTTCTAAGTAGGGATACGCCTTACCCACTGGTAAATATGGGACTCTTCATAGAGGAAATGAGTTTTTAATAACCTCACTCAACGGCCTCCAGATCGTTTTCCAGGAGGTCTGGTGTGTCCATAATCACTGTAATTGGCAAGACAATTTTTTCTCATTAATATACACTTGTTGTCAGGAATGTGCTTTGACTGACTTAACAACAAAATTGAAAAACATTTCCTGTTATAGAACTGTTTGTATAAATGTATGATTGCTTGAGACACAGGCAGACAGACAGATGCTTCCTGTAACGGAACTTTCTGTATAAATGTGTAAGTTTGTAATTGCATGAGAGAGAGTGAGAGCGTGTGTGTGAGCGTGTGTGTGTGTGTGTGTGTGTGTTGTGTGTTTGTGTGTTTGTGCATGAGTGTGCGTGTGCGTGTGTGTGTGTGTGTGTGTGTGTGTGTGTGTGTGTGTGTGTGTGTGTGTGTGTGTGTGTGTGTGTGTGTGTGATTCTGTTTTATATGTGTTGTGTGTGTGTGTGTGTATTATTGTGCATGTATATTACGAAGGCATATCCATTTGCATCGCTGTGGTACTCTCCCTTTTTTGTACTTTGGACCAACGCCGTGAAAGTGGTTGTTTTAAATACATTTTCACATTGCAAGAAAGTATGCGTCAAAATAACTTTACTTGGCAAGTAAGTAAATAAGCGAAGAATGAATATGCTTTGCCTTTCTATCCCAGCTCGTTTTCTTAGTATAGTCCAGTAAGTAGACAGAGCGTCTTTTGTGGATATGTTGGTCGACCTTAGTGTTATTTATGAACTATTCGTGGATCCGCTGAAGTGGGCTGAATTTACTACCATTATATTCTGCAGATAAAAAAGTCCCATTTAGGAGGATATGTTGCCCATTATCACACGCAGTCGATGTTCCAACTCCATTCCGGCGGACACCCGACGTCCCGATATTTATTTTTAGATAAAATGTTTTAGAGGCTATAATCACATGAAAAATGGATGGGAAATAACGTATCCCTCGGGGAGCTGCCGTCGTGGCCGATGGTGATGATAGGAGTCGTAGCCATTATGCTCTGGCCCTCTCGCTGCTTGCTTTAATAACTCGGAGCATTTTGAGGCGCGGCAAAAACTCCCTGGCGAAGCACACTGCCACTTACGAGCCTAAACCTCGCGCGTGTTCAGCTCATTATTTATTTACCCATCAATTGTGCGACCATTTTGAAATTGCGTCTTCGTCCTCGCTGCTGGGAATTTTTTTCCGGCTTAAGGTCGCATGACGTCGCGCAATTATAAATGTAAATATACCTGTGTGTACACACGCATCCGCTTGCAGAGTTCGTTTGTCGCCTCCAAAGAGAAATTTGTCATCGGTGTTCTTGAACTCCAGAGTATTCGGCTGAGCTTTGTTTTAAGCCAAGAATTAAAGCTTCTTTTAGTTTCTTTCCCGTAATTCAACCGCGCTCTTTAGAAATTAAATGCGTGAACACCTAAGGATTTCTAAATATCGTAGGTCAAAATCAAACCATATCCAACCATTGCTGGACCAGTGTTATTTTTTAATTGGTTATGCATTAGGTGTTAAATGCAACTGATGGCGTTAACATACATACAACCCACACAAACTTACGTTCCAAGGTTCACGGCACAAGATGTAGGGAGACGCAGGAGAAGGTTTTCGAAACTATAAAGTTATTAATAACTTCGTATGGGGGGATACTAGAAGGGTAGAACTCTCTCATCTTTTTTACCTGTGTGACGATTTTGCCGGAATAGTAACTCATTCTATAGTGATGTTTTACCTCGCAGTGTATTTACAACGCTTCTGTGCACATTTTTGTGAGCTAAATTCAAGGCTAAGGGAGTTGTCGCGGAAGTAATGAAATTTATTACACAAAGATTCTTTATTACCGAATTTCGGAATTTCAAGAAAATCATTCGATGCGTAGTGTGAAAACCATTGTACTAACAAAAAAAGAAACATTGAGTGAAACAATAATTGGGTTCTGAATGTAACAGACAAAAGCGAAACGATAAAAAGAGAGATGGCAACCTATTACACAGGTGGCAGTCGATATTGGGTGACTTTCCGCTGCATTATAAGAAATTCCGATTTATCATACACGAATCATTAATTTATTAGACGCGTGTGTTTGTGTATTTATTTAATGGCACGCGCCATCAAATTTATATTGCAAACATTGACCGGCTGAAACAAATTAAGATTATTTCCCCGAGTGGATTCGGAAATGAAAACTTGTTCCAAACACGAATGAAAAGGTAAACAAAGCACGATCCCAAGTGTGCAGTATTTACGCTGTGTAGAAATAAAGGAATGATAAACATCATTTATAATGTGTATGTAATGGGTTATGCTATTTGATTTTATTTCCA
>NW_020870158.1:179657-182157 GCF_003789085.1 Penaeus vannamei | reverse complement strand
GGTAAATGTTAGATGCGTCGCCTGCATTGTTTATCAGCGTTTTTATTTTTGGTTACGCTGTCATTTATTTGTTTGTCTTTTTCTCTATTTTCTCTCTCTCTCTTGGGAGATGGGGGAACATGAATTTTATCGGGCGCTGGTGTGTGTGCGCGCGCGTGAGCCGCTTCTGTTTCGCAAATTCTTTCCTTACGCTTTTTTGTGCGAATTATATTTTGTCAACTTAAATGCGATACTTTTGATTGCTCACTTTTTAAATACAACGCAGTATAGTGTATAGAAAATGTGATTCTTATTCTTCGATTATTTATTGTGTATGTTTGCCTGTAAAAGAAGGTATTTTTTCGGCTGGATATTGGCCTATGCAAAACCTGCATTTGTATTTCAATAAATATTGAATATTTGTCCTGGAGCATAATGTTGCCTTACCTAAGTATCCCCTATATCTAAATATACTCTTATCAGGAGCTTCAAGTTTGAAGATTCCCACTCTCACTAAACTGTAACAAAATTGTCATGACATAAACTAACTTTTTTGTTGGGAGATATCCTATATAAGTTAAATAGTTGTCTTAAAATCAAATTGGCTTACATCTATTTTTATTAGATATATATTTAAATAATAGATAAACAACCATGATTGATTATGAGGAGAAAATTGGTTTATTGTGAGGGAAGATGGAAATATGAAATGGTTAAGGCAAAATTCGAAATAGGTGTACTGTTGTCTTGGGAGTATAATGATTTAGTGGATGATTATGAAAATTCACCGTGCATTTCACTGTTTCATTGAAGGGAGTCTAGAGAATCAGATGGGATCCTGGGGACTAGGCTGAGGTAAGGAGGCATCTTCGCAGAGTGAGTTCGAAAGGTCCTAAGGCCAGCTTGATCGGGTTTGGGTTGTGGCCACGAGGAGACGTCTGCACATGGCGGAGGTTACGTTCGAACTGAATCCGGGGTCAAGACTGAGGATAGAATGTGCCATCTGTACACGGCGGGAGCCTATATTATTCTGTTGTGACCTCCTTCGATCTCTAGAGAGGTCAGTATCACGTGGCATGCAGTGTTCTCCGGCCACGTGTTTTCGAGATAGACAAGCATCTTGGGAGAAAGCGTTCTCTTGCTTTTTATGCAAGACTGGCTTTCTATATTGCTAAAAGGGGGAAGAAGGGACGTAAGAGAGAGCGAGCGCGCACGTATGTGTGCTTTTGTTTATGCTTACGGGTGGGTGTGCATTTATGTGTAACAATTATTTTTATTTATGCATTTATAATGTGTATAAAGAGAAATTGTTTCTTATACTTTACAGTTACATATATTAATGTCATGCTGCTGGATCGATAGAGGTCAACGAAACATTTGCTAGTGTTAGTGCCTCAAATTTTACCATCATCAACGCAGTGTTTCTTAGAATGATGTGATATCGGATTTCCGCCAGCCTTTGAAATATCCCAGGAAGAAATGTTAGAATATGTGAACAAAACGATGTACAAAAAGATAATATAAGTCAGCTCTAGCTAAAATACTAGACATTAAAACGCGTAACAAAATATTTGTGTACCAGCAGCTTATCGAAAGTAACTCGCTGTAGTTATTATCATCATTACCATCATTACTACAACCAGTATTTTTCCAAAACTACAGGTCATGTGAACGCGGCGACCTGGAAGTATGTCCCCTCACCAAGCTGGAGAACTCATCACTCCTGTGCACCCACGGCCACCTGCTCTTCCCGGTGTTCAGTCTCCAGCCGCACCAGCTGTCCGAGTGAGTACTCCGCCACCTGTGTAGTGATACCTTGTGGCCGGTCGTTTTGGAAGGATTTAGTTATTAGTCTCCTGCTTGCTTGCTTTCTTATTATATATCCTCTCTCTATCTCTTCATCTCTTCTATTTTATATCTGGCTAACACACACATACGTGTGTTGTGTGTGTGTGTGTGTGTGTGTGTGTGTTTGGCACATACTTTCCCCTATGAATGCTTCTGCGTTTTGTAGCCAAGGTACATTCACTTCATCTTTTCCTTTCTTTTCTTCTTTCTTTATTTTTCCCCCTCTACGTCTTTTCTTTGTCTCCTTTCCACTTTCATTTTCCATCTCCTACCATCATTTTCTCTTCTTCTTTTATCTCCAGTTCATCAGCCACAGTGCAAGTCAGACCAATATTTTTTTTTCTCCCCCTTGGCTTTCTATCCCATTTTGTCAATGTTGTAAACTGTAATATTTTGCCTCACGTTGAGTTTTTAGAGCAAATCAGAAAAGGAAAAAAACGGAAGTAATGTAGATCATCTCGTTTTTTGTTTTTTTTTCTTCTCCGTACCAAAAAAGCGAAGTCTCGATTTAATCCGTATTATTTACGAGTTAGCAGATCGTAACCCTTTTTTTATTTTTTTTTCTAAAATCAAAGATTATATGTCCTTGTATAATACTCGGCAAAGGAAGTTGCTGTATACTCGACAAAAGAAGTTATGCGTTCTGTAGTGGGAAACAAAAAAGTTGTATAAC
>NW_020870158.1:152157-169657 GCF_003789085.1 Penaeus vannamei | reverse complement strand
TTACTTATTGTAGAAAATGTCTATAAGGTTGATAAAAAATACTGTTCAGATGCCTTCGTCTTCACCTCAGAGACAGTTAATAGCGCTACCAGTCGATACCAGTTGTACTCGTTGTTTTATCATTGCATGTCCTTTGTTTTTATGCTAGTTTTTGAAACCATTACCATTCGCTTCCCTTGAGATAGTAGATCTTATTGTTTCTTGATGCCCGTTCATTTGATAATAATTGTTTTACTACTGTAGTTTTTGGTACCATTTTTTATATTTTCCCTCTTGCCTGTTGTTTGTTTGTTGAATTTGTTATTATCTTGGTTGACCTTAATCTCATTTTTAGTGGATGGTCTCGGAAGCCAGTTAGCCAGATATTCCCTGCGTTAGGGTCAAAGACATTTAGAAAAACGTTGTGGAGATTAACATAAAAAGGTTACGGGCAAAAAATACGGTAGATCGCTGTAGAATAGCGGTGAAGATCGGTCTTTATTCCTTTCGTAGTTGGATGTGTTTGTGCTGTTCCTTCTTCTCTCTGCCTCTCTTCCCCAATTTCTTTTCTTTTTCCGTTTCTTTTTATCTCTTTAACTTTTTCTGTCCTTTTCGTTAGTCCTCTCTGTCATATTGTCCCTTTGCCCCTCTCTAGGCTTACATACCTAGACCTAGATACCCCTCTCCTCTCTCTCTCTCTCTCTCTCTCTCTCTCTCTCTCTCTCTCTCTCTCTCTCTCTCTCTCCTCATCTCTCTCTCTCATTTCTCTCTCTTCTCTCTCTCTCTCTTCTCATACCTCTCTCTCTCTCTCTCTCTTCTTCTTTTCTCAAGTACCACAATAAGGTAAAAGAGTAAAGTGTATAAGCACATCATTCCGAGAAGAGAAAGAACATAAAGGAGGAGAGGAGAGAGCCCTTTCCACCCTCTTCCTCCCCGACTCCCCCTTTCTCCCCGTGTTCAGGCCTTTCCCTCACCTCCTTCACCATATCCCACCTATCCCCACCTGCCTCCCTGTCTTTCTCACGTCCTACCCAACTCCCAACCCCGCCCCTCTTCCTACTCCTCCTCCTTTCTACTCCCTCCTCCACGTCCCTTCCTCTCTCCCCTCCCTCCTCCTCCTCCTCCTCCTCCTCCTCCTCCTCCTCCTCCTCTCCTCTCCTCCTCTCCTTTCCCCCCCTCCTCCCCCCTCCTTCTCCCCTCTCCTTCCTTCCTCACTAGGCCGCCCGAGGGTGAAGCCGAATCAATGGGATCCTGCAACCCTTTACATTCCAAAAACGGCCAATCCGATTACGGGCGTCCCCAGGGGGCGTTGGGCTTAGACGTGTGGGCGTGAGAACTTTTCTTGTCCTGAGCGTAGCGTCGCTTCCCACCAGGGATCGTCCGCCCCTCCGCCCTAGCTCTGTATCGCCATGGTTCCCCCTGTCTCCTCTCCCCCCCCTGATGTGTATATTACGTGGAAAACCCCTTCGTAAAGACCGTCGTTGCATTCTTGTTGCTGCATGCATCGCTGCAACAAGGACTCCGTGATGGACCCTGATGGGACATGTCTCGTGTAGGGCGCCATGACTTAAAGAGTTGCTGGAGGCCCTTTTAGGCTCCTCGGCGTGAAAAAGAGGGACAATAAATATTGCCAGCACAACCCCGTCTGTCAAGCGGGGAGGCCTGCCCACCTGAACTACATGAATAATTCCCTGTGTCGATATCGGGCACTTTCTCTCTTCCGTCCTTTCTTTCCTTTTCTTTTTCCCTTATTGCCTCTTTCCATCTCTCTCTCTCTCTTTCTCTCTTTCTATTTCAATTTTCATCTTTACTGCTCTCAGCCTGCTTACCTATCCATATATCATGTAATATAATTCAATTAATACATATATTTATCTCTTCCCTCATTCTCTCTCTCTCTCACTCTCCTCCTGCCCCCCCTCTCTCTCACTCACTCCCTCCTTCCCTCCCTCCCATCTCTTCCACTCTTCCCCTCTTTCCCCCTCTCACTCTCACTCTCACTTCTCTCATCCTCTTTTCGTTTTATCCTCATTATTCTCCATCACTTTAAGATTTTGCTTACTCTTATTCTGTCAACCCATTCTCTTCCTCGCCTCTCTCGTTCCTCGACCCAAGTTCTTTCCTTATTCCCCTTCGCCGTCTCAGGACCTTTCCCTCTTCCGCTTCTTCACCCCATCCCCTCTCCTCAATTTTCCCTCCTTGCCTTTCTCTTTTTTTCACGAATGCATAACCCGTTCCCTCTTCCCCCTTTCTCCTTTCTCCTTCCTCCATCCTCAACCCTCCTGTCCCGCCTACCCTCCCCCCCATCCCCTACACCAACCCCCTTCCTGACGCCCTACATCCCTCCCCTAACGCAAGTCCCCTCCTCTGCCGTCGATCCTCTTACTCTGTCTCCTCTAGCCTTCTGTCTCCTCCACCCCCCCCCCTCCTGTCTCTCTCCCCTACCCTCTTACCCCCCACTCCCCCCTGCTGTTTCCTCTATCCTCCCTATCCCTCATCCTCACCCCCCCCCCCCTCAAACCCTGCCCGAACGCACGAGGGGTTTTGCACGCCGACGACGACAAGCCATCACCAGCGGCAGCAAAACCCGATATCCTGATTGCATTTCAATCGCGAAGACGTTGCAAGGGATCCCGAGAGAGAGAGAGAGAGAGAGAAGAGAGAGAAGAGAGAGAGAGAGAGAGCAGAGACAGAGAGAGACAGAGACAGAGAGAGAGATGAGTCAGACAGACAGACAATAATCGGAGACAGAGAGGAAGATAGATGGAGAAGAGAGAGTAGAGACAGAGGTAAACTTTACGGAGCAGAGAAAATATAGACGGATGGGAAGAGAGGAGAGAGAGAGAGAGAGAGAGAGAGAGAGAGAGAAGAGAGAGAGAGAGAGAGAGAGAGAGAGAGAGAGAGAGAGAGAGAGAGCAAGTCGGTCCTCGGCGCAAAACCTCCTCATTAGACTGTTGCCGATGATTGAATTAGTTTGGAAGGTGGCCAGGGTTTGTTTAAGGACTGTGTCGTCGGTGCGTGTGGACGAGTCGGGCGTGGAGAGGGGGGTTGGGATGGGGGGGGGGGCGAGGGGAAAGAGATGTGGAGGCGAGTTGATTGTGTGTGGGTGGGTGGGGGGGTTGTGGGGTTTGCTTGGGGCGGAGGTTTGTAAGTGTGGATGAGTTTGGTTGCAATTGTGTATATGAGTGAGGTTGGATGTGGGGATGGGTTTGGTTTTGCATGCGGGGGTGGGTTTAAAGTTATGTGTTGGATGCGCTTTGGATGCGCGGGTGGATGTCTTTGGGTTTAAATGTGTTATTATGTGCGGGTGGATGTCTGTGGTGGAGGTTTATTATATTGTGCTGTGGGGTGTGGGTTTAAGTGCATGGATGTTGGGGACGGGTTTGGATGTGTGTTAGTGTGTGGGGATGGGTTGGTTGTGTGTATGTGAACGTGGGGTGGCTTTGGTTGTGGATGCATGATATGGGGGTGGAGGGGTTGTATGTATGGGGGTGCTTATGAGAGGGAAATATAGAGATCTTTTCTAACGACTACTTTTCCTTTCCCTCCGTATATTTTTCATATTCTTTTTTCTTCCATCTCCTTCCCAAAGTGCATAGATAGTAGTATTGTGATTTCGAAAACTGCCTTTAGTGAAAGTATCGTGATTTTTATAAAGGTGTGATTCCTTGCGATTTTCCTTTTTTTCTTCCTTTTTTGTTTTATTTGTCTCTGTATTCAGTCCACATATTTCTGTCTGCCTTTCTTTCTGTTTCCACTATTTTCCGTGTTCGCAACTCCCAGCTGTTGCAAAATTTAAATCCTTTATCTGTATGACAAGAATCTCTCTTTTCCCGGCGTCCACTAAAGCCTCTCTGCGGCGTTCACTTTTAATAAGCGGCGTTCATGTCAACAGGCGCTAATCCGAGCGAAATCTCTCTCCCCTGGGAATGCTTTGTGAAGAAATCTGCTTGAACCTCCGTCCGTCGTCCCTTCGCGCGCTCGAGTCTACGTTCGGGCGCGTTCGTGATGGATCGAGGTGGCATTTGTTGTTGATCGGCCACGTTGGCTTTCCCGAAGGACGTTCTGGAGGAGGAGTCTGTGCATGGCGGTCATGGAGTCTCGGGGGCGCAGTGAGATGGTGTTCCGTGTGGCATTTTTTTTACTTTGTTTTTAGTTTGAAGTTTTTGTTCTTTGTGTGTGTGTGTTTAGCGGTGGCCATTCGTGCTGCACGTTAGCTACGCTGTGGAGTGAAGTGCATGTCAGTCATGTAGCCTCGTTGTAAGGCTATTAAAATGGTGTTACGGATGTTATTTTTTTCTTTTTCTTTTTTATTTAGCGTCGGTCGGTCCCTAATACACATACTCCGGGGAGTGAGTTGGAAAAAATATATATATTGTTGTAATTCGATTGTAGGATTTTTTGGGGAAGGAGGGGTTGGGAGGGTGAACTAAGTTAATTTCCGTTCTGCTTTTTTTCTTCTTCTTCTTCTTCTTCTTTTCTTTTCTTTCTCTTTTTTCTGGAGATCTTTTGGAGAAAGTGACCATCTCCTTTCCTAGTACAATCCAACGCAGTTCTTGAGTACGACCCTTTGTGCTTATCGCGTTTTTGGACATGAACGTGTAGGTTTCGTGTCATTCAAGGTACGACCCTTACTTAGTCTCCTCATGTACGACCTGATATTGTCGACGGCTGTTTAGTTGAGGACACGTCTCTTTGGCTGACGTGTCTGAAAGCATGCCTCTATGCCCTAAGGCAGGGTCCTCTCCTTAACGTCTCACCGTACGTATTGTATTCGGGTTCGACCCCACTGTTTAGCGTCTCTCTGGATAAAACCCCAGTCTCTTGGTGACCCTCTCGGTCCGGCGGTCGAGTGATTAACGTCTTCTTGGGTACGACTGCATGCTGAGCACCCCTCCTCCTTGTGATGAGCGTCTCGGAAAGTACGACCTCATGGACTTTCAAGTCGTTAGCATTATGCAGGGCTGGCCAACCTTTTGTGAGATGTAATCTACTTTTTCTACAGATACCCTGATGCGATCTACCAGCTTAAGATTCAGACAGATTCCATAAGTGTAATTGTAACAGTCTAACATCATTATAGATATAAATATAACTTATTCCCAGAAAAAAGAGAAATATAATAATCCAGGTATCATGAGTACTTGGATATGCTATTACAGCTGTTTGCATGACAACTTCTGAAGGACGCATTGTTAACAGGTACAGTTGTGTGATCAGGTTCTAATGGTCACGTTTCTCATGTAAGAAAGTTCGGAATGGTTTATGTATTTTTTGTATTTTCATCAAATGTATTATGGGAATTTTACTAGAATCGGGACGAAACAACAGAAGGCATTTTCGACTCCAATGAACTAAAGAAATTTATGTAATGTGTGATAGAGAACTAGTAAAATGTAACAAATAAGATTGCATTGCACTGCAGTTGTTTCAAGGTGCGCGCGCATAGCAAAATGTGTGTCTGTGCGTGTGTTGTGGATAAAGTAATCTCCCTTTCTTTAATCTGTTGGCCGGAATTTATTGTCCGTCCTTATTCGTAATTTCCTTCATTAATCTCACTTCCCCTTTATCTTCCCATCTTCGGTGCAACTTGCTCAGTATTTCTTGGCACTATTTATTTTTTTCTCTATCCCCCCCTCTCCCTCTCTCTCTCTCTCTCTCTCTCTCTCTCTCTCTCTCTCTCTCTCTCTCTCTCTCTCTCTCTCTCTCTCTCTCTCTCTCTCTCTCTCTCTCTCTCTCTCTCTCTTTCATTCACTGACTCACTCACTCATTGCCTCCCTCCTCCCTCCCGCCCTCTCCTCCCTCCTCTCTCTCTCTCTCTCTCTCTCTCTCTCTCTCTCTCTCTCTCTCTCTCTCTCTCTCTCTCTCTCTCTCTCTCTCTCTCTCTCTCTCTCTCTCTCTCTCTTCTCACTCACTCACTCATTGCCTCCCTCCCTCCCCCGCCTCTCCCTCCCACTATCACTCTTACAGTGTCTCTCTCTCCATCCTGTTCTCCCGCTCCCTCGCTCTTCTCTCTCTTCCTCGTTCTTTCCCACCTTCCCTCCAGTTTGTCGATCATTCTGTCTCTCCATTTTTATCTTTCCATTTTTCTTCTTCATATTTATGACCTTCAAGGTGAAGTCTGGCTCTTGACAATTTTTCTTTATTAGTTTTTCTTAGTCTGTATCAACAATTCTATTTTTTTTTATCTTCATTTCTATTCCAGTTTATCCGAAGTCCTTCTTATCATTCCCACGTCTTTCCATTCCCCCTTTCCTTGCGGCCTCTACTCCCCTACTCCCGTTCTCTCCAGCTCTTCTCCCCACCCTCCGTCTCCTCCCTTCCTGCGCCATCCATCTTACGCGAGCGCTCGGCAGAAACGTTTTTATCCACTCTTAGAAAAACGTTTTTGTCCAAAGTTACACATCCCTCCCCTCCCCGACGTTGCTCTCTTTCTCTTCCCTTCTCTTCCATTCTGGCCTGTTCTCCTCTTTCGTCGCGTTTGTTATCTTACATATTTTCGGGATTATTGTTTTTTTTTCTTATTTCTATGTGCTCCATTCCTCTCTTACTCATTCCCTCATCCCCTCATTCCACTCAAACTGTCCTCTTCCTATCGACCTCATTCTCTTCTACTTCCTCCTCCTTCCATCTCCTTCCCCTTCTCCTCCTTCTTCTTCCCATGTCCTATTTCTCTTCTCTCTTCCTTCCTCCTCTTTTTCCATCTTTTCTCCCCTCCTTCCTCCCTCCTTCGCCGCAAGACAGGGAAGCCGAGGGACAGACTCTGACTTATTTGTTATTTTGCCAAATCAGCGATCTAATCCCTCCCTCCTCACAGCCCTCCATCTTAAAGCCATACACTCGGCGTAAGTCACATCATTCATGGTGCTTTTGGGAGAGAAGGAGGGGGTGGAAGGGAGGGAGGATGGGAAGGGGAGAAGGGAGAGGGGAGGATGGGGGGAAAAGGGGAAGGGGAAGGGAGGGATGGGGAAAGGGAAGGAGGGGGGAAAAGGGGGAAGGGGGAGGAAAGCATGGGGAAAAGGAGGAAGGGGAGAAGGGAGAAGGGGAAATGAAGGAGGGAAAACGGCAGAAGGGGGAGAGAAGGATGTGGAGAAGGGGGAAGGGGAAGAGAAGGAGGGGGGAAAGGGAAGGGAAGGATGGGGAGAAAGGAGAAGTGTGAAGGGAAAGGGGGATAGGAAAAGGGAGAAGGGAGAGGGGGAGGGAAGGGTGTGGAAGATAGAAAAAAAAGACAGAGAGAAAGGAAATGTGAAGCAGAGAGAGAGAGAGAGCGAGATTGATGATGATGGCGATGAGAGAAGGGATAGGCGATAGCAGTGATAGCAAGGGCAGATGAACTTAGCTGCAATTGGGATTAGGGTAGGACGAATCTTGCAGCGACTGGGGAGGAGAGGCGGAGAGGAGCGGAGTGAAAGTGGAAGGATTTACAAGTGCGGAGGAGGACTTTAAATGTATGTTTTGAATATCTGTTATCGTTTTTTTCTTTGTTTTGATTTGCAGTGTTATTAATATTATTATTATTTTTATTATTATTATTATTATTATTATTATTATTATCATCAGTACTGTTGTTGATGGGATAATTCTCGTTAACGTTAGCATTATCACGATCGTCGTTATTACTAATTTGATGGAAAGACCCTGATTTTTTCCCCATTTTCATACAAAGCAAATTGCTAAAATAACGCTGAACTGATATTTGTTCATATGGGTTGCAGCCTAATTTTTTTCTCTCTCTCATCTTCATATTCTTCTAATTCTTCTTTGTCTTCTTTTTGTCTTAACTATTTTTCTTGAGTGGTCTTTGTGATGAAAAAGTTTTTCCATACCATGTGATTTTTGAGCGTGTGACAAGAGTGTAAACAAAAGATTGATGGCTAAATGCATTCTCAGCAGCAAATGCCAGTAGTATATCAAGAATTGCGTTATTATGTCTGTTATATCATGATATCTAAATCAAGGTTTAGATATTATGAACCTATCTTTCTGAGCTATTGATGAAATATCGCTAATGTATACAAGAAACATTGCTTGTAAGCTATGTTATAGTATAGTATTGAGAACCTTTTCCTAAATCATTCCTCTATTTCTTCCTCCCCTTCTCCCCTTCGTTCTTTTCTCAATTCCTCACTTTTAACATTCTCTAAATCTGTATCACAAACACGCCACATATGTCACTGCTTTGTATGCAAATCAGTCACGCAGACCTTTAACTACGATTAGATACTGAGCGTGAGGCGATATTGCTGGCGCGAAATCTTATGCAATATTGATATTGCATATTTAATGAAAACAAAGGATATTGATATCAGGAATACACTTTGCATATTCAGTGAAAATAAAGAGTAGTGCGTAAAAAGGCTGTATGGTAGTAGAAAAATTGTGTTATGAAGGGAGATGACGAGGATTTGATAATAAAGGGGGAATCAGGGCGGCGGCGGCGGCGACACGGCGTTAAGCTAAGGGATAATCTAATAAAGGATTGTGTGATAAAGTGGAGCGGATAATCCCTCTTTCTTCGCCTTTTTCCCCATCCACGGTCTTTCGTTGTTAGGTTTGCGTGTGTGTTTACTGGCTGCGTATGTTTTTTTTTCCATTGCTTTGTTTATTTTTATTCATATACGTTTATTTTTTTTTTGTTATTATTCATTCTTGTCGGCCTACTTGTGCCGCATGTCTTGCCTCCGTTCTGTATATTTAATGTTTTAATACTTTTACATGTATTTTTTGTTTCGCATATAGTACATTATATCAAATAGATGGTAATTTAGATGTGCTCGTCTCAAATTGTTTCCCCCTATTATTTTTCATTTTGTGTCTTATCTTATAAGACTTTGTTTACCTCGGGATCTCGGCCTCCTCGGCTCGACCAAAACAATCCCGACCCCCTTTTTATAATACATATATCGCCACCTTTGTGTTCATCTGTGCTGTTTACGCTCGGCCTGTGTGTTTTATGCCCCGGGGCTGTGTAATGGAAACGTTGTGTCTGCCGAGGGAAAGCAGAGTTTAAGGGTGTCAAAGGGATGTGTTTTTAAGTGTTTTAGGTCTGTGGCAGAATCGGTTTTTAAGGGTAAGGATGTGAGCTCTGGTTTTCATTGTGCATTTAAGGATGTTGTAATGGTAGGCTAGAGCCTTTCGAGAGGATGGATCTCTTCTCCTCCTTCTCTTTCTTCTTCATCTTCTTCTTTTCTTCCCTTTGAGCATGGATATCGTATGATTTAGAGTGACCCAAATCACAATGTTTTTCTTCCCCTTCGTCTACTCCTCCTTTCCCCTCGCCCCCCTTTCTTCACCCTTCTCCCTTCTTCCTTCCTTCCTCTCTATCGCCATTCACCTTCATCCTTCTTCCCTCTCTCTTTCACTCTTCTCCCCTCCCTTTCCGCCTCCCTTTCCTTCCCTTGCTCTTATCAGTCACCCGCCCACGACCCCCAGATATGCATAGAACGAGGACCACAAAGTTCATAATATCTTCGTTGGGTAAAGGGTAGTAGGATAGGTGGGCGAGGGGAGAGGTGAGTAAGGGGATTTTTGTGTGGGCGGGCGAAGGGATGAGAAAGAAGATGGGACGGGTAAGGAAAGAGGGAAGAGGAAAGAGAGAAGGGGAGGAGACGGGTAAGGGGAGAGGGGAATAGAGAGAAGGGGAAGGGGAGAGAGAAAAGGGGGGGGCGTAAAGAAGAGGGAAGAGAGAGAGAAGAGGAGGAGACGGGTAAGGGGAGAGGGAATAGAGAGAAGGGGAGGGGACGGGTAAAGAAGAGGGAAGAGAGAGAAGAGGAAGGGACGGGTAAGGTAAGAGGGAGAAGGTAGGTAGTGAGGGAAGAGGGATGAGGGAATAGGAGACGGGTAAGGGGAGAATGAAGATGGAGGAGGGAGAAGAAGCAGGGAAGAGTAAGGAGAAGGGGAGAAGAGGTGAAGGAGGGGGGTAAGGGGAGGGAGGGGGTATCGGGGTTTTGTGTAGGCGTTTCGGCTCCATTTAACTTTGCAAGGGAAATTAGGGGCGGGTGATGACGAAGGCGACGGCGGAGGGTCTTCATATAAGAAACGTTTGGGCAATTTTTTCAGTGATTACTTTGTCTGTATGCGTATACCTTTTGATATCTTTTTCTCCTTGTTATTTATTATTAGTGTGTGTACTACTACTACTACTACTACTACTACTACTATTAGTACTAGAAGAGTACTGATATTATTGATTTTGTTATTATTATTATCATTATTATTATTATTATTATTATTATTATTATCATCATCATCATCATCAGTGGTAGTACTAGTAGTAATAGTAGTAACACATTTTTGTTATTATGATTGTCATTATAAAATTGTGATCCTAATTAGTCTCGTGTTTCATTTCACCTGATTTAAGCGGTGTAAATACTGTAGATTTAGCCTTGTATTCACACACTTCGAGGGAAGACAGTTCCTTTAACAAGTTAATAGTGCTCATATAGTACTCCAAGCGTTTTTATTATGTTAAGTTTTCTTTTATGCATGTTGCTTTTTGTTATTGCTTTGAATTACTGTTACTCTAAAGCAGAAATTTTGAGTTCGAATTTTGTATGTATGCTCACATTGGGTGCATGTTTGTGTGAATGGGTATGTTTGTATCTCAGTATATATGCACATGCATATACTGAAATATATACTGAGATACACTCTCTCACTCACACGCGCGCGCGCACACACACACACACACACACACACACACACACACACACACACACACACACACACACACACACACACACACACACACACACACACACACACACACACACACACACACACAACTTTTTTTCCTCTCTTTGGGTAAACGTGTGTGTGTGTTTGCACAGGTGTGTGTCTTAGTATATGTGTGTGTGTGTTTGTGTGCACGTACACACGCGACGGTATATATGTACAAGGATAAATAATAGTTTTTTTCTCTGTAACCGGCTTTTGATTATGTATTCCGCAGATTAGATCCTGGAGCAACTGTGGCCTTAACGCTTATTTGCAACGCGTAAAAGCTTTTAGCGTCAACGGAAGAGCAGAATGTGACCGCGGGGCCTGTCTCTTATATCCATTGACGGAAATTAAACCTTTTTTTGCCTTTCATTCTTTCTTTTTCTCTTTCTCATAATGTGGATATTGCAAGATGACTCGCTTGCTAAACTGCTTGAATGCCGTGCTTTTTAGTCTCCCGTGCTTTTGCCCTGTCGGTGGGGGATTATCACATTCGCGAGCGGTGGAGAGCGGGGCGGGGTACGAGGGAGGGAGTTGTGCTGGAGAGAGGGAGGACGAGCGAGCGGCTGCCGAGGGAAGGGACGGACGGACGAAGGAGTCTGTCTTTCGGGATTTCGTCTCTTATCGTATCTTATCTTCTCTGCTCTTCTCGCTCTCTCTTCTCTGCTTTTCTGGACTCTACTCTCCTCTCTCTTCTCTCTTCTCTCTCTCTCTCTCGCTCTCTCTTCTCTGCTTTTTCTGGACTGCTACTTCCTCTCTCTCTCTCTTCTCTTTCTCTCTTCTCTGCTCTCTGCTCTCTCTTCTCTTCTTCTGGACTCTACTCTTTCTTCTTTTCTCTCTCTCTCTCTCTTCGCTCTCTCTTCTTCTTTTCTCCTCTCTTCTTCTCTAATCTCTCTCTTTCTCTCTCTCTTTCCTCTCTCTCTCTCCTCTCTTCTCTCTCTCTTCTCCTCTCCTCTTCTCTGCTTTTCTGGACTCTACTCTTCTCTCTTTTCTCTCCTCTCTCTCTCTCTCTCTCTCTTCTCTCCTCTCTCTCTTCTCTCTCTCTCTCTCTTCTTCTGCTCTTCTGGACTCTACTCTTCTCTCTTCTCTCTTCTCTCTTCTCCTCTCTTATCTTCTCTCTCTCTTCTCGCTCTCTCTTCTCTGCTTTTCTGGACTCTACTCTTCTCTCTTTTCTCTCCTCTCTCTCCTCTCTCTCTCTCTTCTCGCTCTCTCTTCTCTGCTTTTCTGGACTCTACTCTTCTCTCTTTTCTCTCCTCTCTCTCTCTCTCTCTCTTCTCTCTTCCTCTCTGCTTTTCTGGACTCTACTCCTCTTTTCTCTCTCTCTCTTCTCTCTCTCCTCTCTCTCTCTCGATCTTCTCTGCTCTTCTCTCTTCTTTCTCTTTTCTGACTCTTACTCTTCTCTTTCTCTCCTCTCTCTTCTCTCTCGTCTCTCTTCTCTTCTCTCTCTCTTCTCTCTCTTCTCTCTCCTTCTTCTCTTCTCTTCTCTTCTCTTCTCTTCTCTTCTCTCTCTCTTCTCTTCTCTTCTCTTCTCTCTCTTCTCTCTCTCTCTTCTCTTCTCTTCTCTTCTCTTCTCTCTCTCTCTTCTCTCTTCTCTTCTCTCTCTCCTTCTCTTCTCTTCTTCTCTTCTCTTTCTTCTCTTCTCTTCTTTCTCTCTTCTCTCTTCTCTCTCTCTTCTCTCTCTTCTCTCTCTCTCTCTCTCTCTCTCTCTCTTCTCTCTCTCTCTCTCTCTCTCTCTCTTCTTCTCTCTTCTCTCTCAAGAGAGCGCGCAGTAGCGAGGAACGCTGAGGTCAAGAAGACGGCGCAGGTAGCGAGGGGAACGCTGAGGTCAAGAGAGCGGGCAGGTAGCGAGGGGAACGCTGAGGTCAGCGGCTGCTGAGGTCAAGAGAGCGCAGGTAGCGAGGGAACGCTGAGGTCAAGAGAGTGTTAAGGCCGCGAAGGGAACATTAAGGTCAAGATAGGGCGAGGATGCTGAGGAGAGTGCTGAGGTCAAGAGAGCGCGCAGGTACCGAGGGGAACGCTGAGGTCAAAAGAGGGCGGGTGATGAGGAGAACGCGGAGGTCAAAAGAGCGCGCAGAAGAGAATTCTGACCTCAGGCTAGTGTTGAGGTACCGAGGACAACGCCAAGGCCAGGAGAGTTTGTGCAGGTACTGATGGGAACACTGAAGTCAGGAGAGTGTGCGGGTGTTCAGGGGAACCATCAGGTCAGGGGAGCAGGAAGGTGCAGGTGATTGATGGAGAAGGGTTTGGTGCTGACAAGGTGTGATTTGCTGAGGTAACGCTGCCTTAGAGTGCAATTGCTGAAAGGAGAGCTTAGGGCAGGAAGCAAGGCAGCATTACTGTGGGCAGGAGAGAGTGCAGGCGCAGAGATTCGCCGCTGGTCATTGGCAGACGATCTTTAAACGCGGAACAGCAACGGATTGAATTGAATGGGTTAGCGTTCATTTCCTTGCATGCTTTTTCACTCGCTCCGTCGATTTTTCTTTATCTTAGAGTGTTTATGTGTATGTGTGTATGTATGGATGCATGTGTAAGTGCGTATCCGTGCATGCAGTGCGTGCATTTTCCTCTGTATTGCCATATTTTTGTGTCTCAGAGAAATGTGTCGTGCTTCGCAGGGCACTTGGAGCTCCTCGATGCTCGCCCGTTCCGACGCGAGGCGAAGGGGTCGGCGCCTCAACTAATCATAATGCATTTACTTATTATTTGCGCCTGAGGGGGAATAGGGGAGGGTGGAAAGGGATGGCGAGGGGAAGGGGAGGTTAAATGGGGGTTTGTTTGTTTCGTTCTTTGATGTCCGTTCCAACCCGTTATCTCCTTGATCTCTTGGTGTGTGTTGGTTAGTTAGTACATTTGTTCATTGTGTTGGCATTTTTTTCATCTGTGCTACTGATTAACGATTATACTAGTAAGGTTGGTGTTTGGCAGTTTTTATTATTGTTTTTGTTTTTATAACAATTTCATATATCACCGACATGAGAAGCAATCTCGTTATTTTCCTTTCGCGATTGCGAATTATTGATATTTCAGATTCAACATCATCATCATCGTCACCAGCATCACCATCGATACAATTACTATTGCTGTTATTATTTTCATTATCATGTTTATTTCTACACTCTTTTACCACCAATATGATCCCGGGCTGGAAAGCCACCTCCACGAGTCTCCCCAACGAGTTTCTTTCGTGTAATCCCCCCTCCCGTGGTTGCAGGTACCTGGTGCTGGTGTGGGAAGAGGAGTGGCAGATCCTCAGTGCTATTTATTCTCCCGATCACGTCATCACCGCTGTGTACAATGAGTCGGCGATCCTCATCACGGAGCCAGGTGAGTAAGGAAGGAGTGTGTGTGTGTGTGTCTGTTTGTGTTGTGTGTGTATGTGTGCGTTTTCTTTGCATGTGTTTAAGTATGTGTGCAGGAGTCTGTGCGTGTCTTATGTGTGCAGTGCCCTTAATATGTGTGTATGTGTGCAGGAGTCTGTGCCCTTAATATGTGTTTATGTGTGTGTGAAGGAGCCTCTGCCCTTAATATGTGTTTATGTATGTGTGAAGGAGTCTGCCTTATATGTGTTTAAAGGAGCCTGTCCCCTGTGCCCTTAATATGTGTTTATGTGTGTTTGAAGGAGCGTGTGTTTAGTTTTATGTATGTGTGAAGGAGTCTGTGCCCTTAATATGTGTTTATGTATGTGTGAAGGAGTCTGTGCCCTTAATATGTGTTTATTTATGTGTGTGGGAGTGTTTTTAAGATTAACATGGATTCTTAATTTTTTGTCCACTGCTCTCAAACGATGTTCTGTCCTTTACCCCCCCCCCCCTTTTTTTTACACATGTGCCGCCAGTGTCTCAATCCGAGGCTGTAAATACGTCCCCCTTCCACACACACCTTTCATCATGGTCGTCGGCCTCGTCTTGGCTGCTGCCGGGCTAGTCGATGGCCACGCGCGCACTTCGGACATAACGCTGAGGAAAAAGGAGAAAAAAAGAGAAGAAAGGGATAAAAAAGTCTCATCTGTGAGTTGCTTGGTGATCAATGGCTGGAGGCCTCGCAGGGGGCGGCAGGGATGGGGGTAAGGGG
Organism: Penaeus vannamei; assembly: GCF_003789085.1. Lineage (NCBI taxonomy): Eukaryota > Metazoa > Arthropoda > Malacostraca > Decapoda > Penaeidae > Penaeus > Penaeus vannamei. Next base: position 154,885 of record NW_020870158.1, on the reverse strand, counting down.
AAGGGCAGGGAAAAGGGAGGGGAAAGGGGTAAGGGTTGGGGAAGAGGAAAGGGGAGGGACGCGACAACTTGCGACGAAGTTGGGGAAAGTGTTTTTTTTTTTTTTATCTTCATTTTTTATCACTTTTGGTGTTCTTTTCTTCCTTTCCCTTACTCTTTTCGCTTTCTGTTTCACTTTGAATGTCCTCTTCATTTTATTCTCTCTCTTTCCCTCCCTTTCCCTCCCTTTCCCTCTCCCCCTTCCCCTCCCCTCCCTCCTTTGCATCACTTCTTTTCTCCTCTCCCTATGCTATAACCCATTCTTTCACCCTCCCCAACGGTGCTCCATACCCCTCATGTTTGTTCTTGATATTAAAGTGTTTTATTTATTTACTTATTTTATATATATTCACAAAACTCAAGGGTCTCAAGGCTTTCCAAGTTCAGAGATTTCATTGATAATGAGTATTGTCTTATTGGCGCAAAACTTAATATTTTTCATCCGTGAAACAGATGAGCTGTACCTTGGAGAAGAGAGTCACACTCATTTTCTTAGCATCTGCAGTTATTCCATCTTAATCTGCACTTTTTTTCTCTTGGAATATTTTCACACTCTAGCCATTCTATCCCTACTTCTGTAACTGCTACTCCCTCTCCAACCTTTCCCTGCCCCCTGGCATATACAGCTTGTCCACCTCCATCTCCCAGCATATGTAGCTTCTCCATCTTCCCCAGCAGGATACACAGCCTCCCCCCCATCTTTCCAGTATCCCATAGCCTCTCCATCTCTTGGAATTCATATCCTCTCTACCCTTTCTCCCTCCCGCAGCAATCAGCCTTACCATTTCCCACTAGGATCCTTGTTAACTCCATTTCCCTCCAGCATCCACAGACTCACCATCTCCCACCAGAATCCTTGGCAGCTCCATCTCCCTCAGCATCCACAGATTCACCATCTCCTGCCAGGATCCTTAGCCTCTTCAGCTCACTCCAGCTCCCACAGACTCACCATCTCCCACCAGAATCCTTAGTCTCTTCAGCTCACTCCAGCTCCCACAGACTCACCATCTCCCACCAGAATCCTTAGCCTCTTCAGCTCACTCCAGCTCCCACAGACTCACCATCTCCCACCAGGATCCTTGGCAACTCCATCTCCCTCCAGCATCCACAGACTCACATTCTCCCACTAGAATCCTTGGCAGCTCCATCACCCTCAGCATCCACAGATTCACCATCTCCTGCCGGGTCTTTAGGCTCTTCAGCTCACTCCATCTCCCACCAGGATCCTTGGCAACTCCATCTGCCTCCAGCATCCACAGACTCACCATCTCCCACCAGAATCCTTAGCCTCTTCAGCTCACTCCAGCTCCCACAGGATCAACAACTTTACCAACCATACTCTTCCTATCATCCTCAGGCTTTGCATCTCCATCTGAATTCACATCGTTTCTACCCTTTCATCTCTTCCCATACACCCATCTACTAGCACCCACAGCCTCAAATTTTATCTTCCTCTTTCCATCTCCGCTGCATCTCCAGTGTCTGTAACCCCCAGCCCACTCAACCCTCCCCCTCCGGACCAACCATAATCTCTCCAGCCCCCTCTCCCTCCCCTTCCCCTACCCCTCCGGACCATCCACAACCTTTCCGCCCCCTCCCTCCCCTTCCTTACCCCTCCAGACCATCCTCAGCCTCTTCACCCCACTCTCCTACCTTCCCTACCCCTCCCGGCCCTCCATAGCCTCTCCATCCCCCTAGCATTTGTTGCGAACTCCCGGCAATCATGTCAAGGGACGACGGGAGAGGCTGTAATGTTGGCCGGTCGAGGGAACAGCTCCGTGCTGTACGTGAATCTCCGAAGGGAAGGTTTACGGGGCCGGCTCTCCCAGTAACTTTGTTCGGAATTGGGGATCTTGAAGGAAGGCATCAGCGAGCCTCTTGCTCCTGCTATCGTTGTTGTTGTTGAGGCTGTTTCATGCGGTAGGGTTGTCCTTATGGCTTGTTTTTAATTTTGTCTGTGTATGCTGTTCCTTCTTGTCTCGTTTTTCTGCTACAGTCGTTGCGGCCGAACGATGTAAGGACTGGGGTAAAGCATTGGTCATAAGCTTGCTTCACTGAGGATTTTTTTTGGGGAAGGGGGGTTGATTTCTTTTCCATTATTTAGTTCTGTTTTGTTTTTGTTTTACTAATTCTTTTCTTAATTCTTCTACTACCTTAATCCCCTAGTGTCGTCTGAACCCCACTCATCCCCTACACCCTCTCACACTCCCCCCCCCTTCGTCTTCCGTTCCTTCGCCCTCTTCCTATTCCTCCCCCTTCCCTCCCCACTCTTTCCCTCCAACATCTCTCAAACTTCGACTCGGTTTTTTGTCGGACGCTGGGCCCCTCTCCCATCTTCGCAGCTTAGCGACGGACGCTTTTGTTCTCGCTGTGGTCGCTCCCTTCCCCCTTCTCACTCTCTCTCTCTCTCTCTTCTCCTCTCCTCTCTCTCCTCTCTCTTCTCTCTCCTCTTTCTCTCTCTCTCCATCCTCTTCTCTTCTCTCTCTTCTCTCTCTCTCTCCCTCTCTTACTCTCTCCTCTCTTCCATCTCTTCTCTTCTCTTCACTTACTCGCCTCACTTCTTCCTCTCCTTCTCCTCCTCCATCTTCCTCTCTCTTCCTCTCTCTCTCTCTTTTCTCTTCTCTCACTTCTCTCTTCTCTCTCTCTCTCTCTCTCTCTCTCTCTCTCTTCTCTCTTCCCTCTCTTTTCTC
>NW_020870158.1:148068-152057 GCF_003789085.1 Penaeus vannamei | reverse complement strand
CGGGGGAGGGGAGAGGAGGAGGAAGGGAAGGAGAGAAAGGAGGGAAGGGAAGGGATCTTCTCGTAATTCAGGGTTGCGCGAAGAGATTTGCGGCAGGTGAGCGCCTCGCCGCGCTATCGCCGCCTCCCGCACGCGGATGTGTCTTCGAGGTAATAAATGTACTTGGAGGGGAGGAGGGGCGGGCGGACCAGCTCTTCCTAACTCCTTGAACTCTCGCGTGGGGGGGGGGGGGGGCGTCGAAAATGGGCCTCTTTGATATTGCATTAAAAAATATATTCATGCATAACAATATATTCATGTTTGCGTATGTAACATGGATACATGAACAGACAGACAGACAGACAGACAGACAGACAGACAGACAGGCAGGCAGCAGACAGGCGCGCGCGCGCACACACACACACACACACACACACACACAAGGCAATATACTTATCTATCAATCTATTTAGCCCTACGCATCTTTTAATCAAATAAACCTTTTTCAGTTCATGCAAAACCGTACAATTATGAAAAAAAATAATATAAAATAATATGAACTATAAATCAGAATGGCCTTCATAAAAACGATATTACGAAACTAATAAAAAACGGAAATGAATATTAAATCCTATCATAATATTGTATTATTGAAGGAAGTGCGAGACGCATATAAAAGAAGAAAGAAAAGATAGAGAAAGGAGAAAATAGAGAGAGAGAGAGAGAGAGAGAGAGAGAGAGAGAGAGAGAGAGAGAGAGAGAGAGAGAGAGAGAAGAGACGAGAGAGAGAGAGAGAGAGAGAGAGAGAGAGAGGAGACAAACATAACAATAAACCAATAATAATACCCCATATCTATTTATTCACTGCTTATCTTATTCTATTTTCTCGCCAAGGAAAAAAGATGCACTAATTACTGACAAGTTAATGGGTTTGTGGTAATAACTGTCAGGTAAATGACAAGATTGATGATAATTATTTGAGATACGTTATAATATTACAGGGCCAAGTTGCATTTGGTTAGGTGTCAACAACTTCTCATGTGCAGGGCTCTCTCCTTCTCTCATTTAAAAAAAATTCTCAGTGTCTTTCTTTCTATTTTTCTCTTGTTTTCTCTTTCTCTTTCTCTCCTACTCTCTGTGTCTGTCACGGTCACTGCCACTCTGCCATTGTCAATGTCACTATTTCTGTCACTCTGCCACTGTCAAGATTCTCTCTCTCCCCTCCCTCTCTCTTTCACTCCCTCCCCCCTCCCACTCTCTTCTCTCTCTCTCTCCTTCCACACTCCCTCTTTCTCATCTCCCTATCTCCTCCCCCCTCCAACCATCCCTCCCTCTCCCTCTCCCTTTTCCTTCCCCCTCACTCTCCCTCTCCATTCTCCCTACCCTCCCCTATCCCCACTTCCCCCTTCACCCCCGCCTCCAACCATCCCTCCTTCTACCTCCTCTCTCTCCCTCTCCCCTTACCTTCCCCCTCACTCTCCCTCTCCCTAACCCCCCCCTTTCCTCCCTCTACCTCCTCTCTCTCCCTCCATCCCTTCTCCTCCCTCCAACCATCCCTCCCACTACCTCCCTCTCCCCTCTCCCCATCTCCTACCCTCCTTCTCCCCTCCCCTCCAAACCATCCCTATTCCCCTTCTCCCCTCCCATCCTCCTCTACCTCCTCTCTCTCCCCTCTCCCCATCTCCATCCCCCCCCCTTCTCCCTATCCCTCTATCCCTCCTCTTCCATCCCCTCCCCCTTCTCCCTATCCCATCCCCTCCCCCCCTTCTCCCTCTCCCCTTCTCGCATGCCAACCACGGTCCCCCCGCCATCCTGCATGTTAAGCAAGACCTCTCCTTCACCGAGGCATCTCACGGCGGAACACTGGCCAGATAGTGTAAGAATATCTCTCAGGAGGCATTCGCTGTCCCTCGTAAAACTCCAGGTCGTGTGTGTGTTGTGTGTGTGTGTGTGTGTGTGTGTGTGTGTGTTGTTGTGTGTGTGTGTGTGTGTGTGTGTGTGTGTGTGTGTGTGTGTGTGTGTGTTCGCCACTCAGTGTGTGCTAAAGTGTATGCCATACAGTTGTGTGTGCTGTGTGTGCGTGTTGTGGTGTGTGTGTGTGTGTGTGTGTGTGTGTGTGTGTGTGTGTGTGTGTGTGTGTGTGTGTGTGGTGTGTGTGTGTGTGTGTGTGTGTGAAACAACCAATATCACTACCTTGTATCATGGTGATGCGGCAGAAGAGCGACGTACATAGCTTCTCGCCGAAACAAAAATACCTTCACTCGTGGTGTAAACTATACCCAAAGTCTGGCGTGTAAACCTCAGCCCGGAGCACACACTTTCCTCCCAATTCCCAGAACCACATTTACCAAAAACGACCTTTAACAGCTCCCCCCTCCATACAAAATAATCATATCATCATATCTATCACTTCACTCGCAAGTCCCACAGCTCCCACAATCAATGTTCTCAGACTCGCAAGCACGGAAAGCACACGCCACTTCAAGCAAAGCCACAACCAGACTGCACAGACACACACGCACACGCACACACACACACGCCCTTCCCTCAGCAAAATAGCAGGTGTTCGTATGCGTGCGTTTGGGCAAGGCGCCAGCTCGAACGGTTTTGTTTACACTGGGCACACTCGCTTTTATTTATACATGGGTGTACTTTGAGCTTTTGTATTTTTTAATCTTATTTTGTTTATTCCTTTTATGTGTGCTTGGGGTATTATTATGTTTACACTGTGTACACTGTGTACGTACGCTGATATGTATACATGGGTGTACTTTGCGCTGTTATTTTTTTAATAAACATTTTTTATGTGCGCGGGGTATTCCTATTTCTTATTCTTTTCCTGTTTACACTGTACACACTATGATATTCATACAGTGGCGTACTTTGCGTTATCTTTTAAAGCGTTTTTTTGTGTGCGTATATTCCTATTTCAGCTTCTTGTATTTTCTCATATTCCATTTTAAAATAAGGAATAATATGTGATTAAACAAAGACGAAGCAACCTTGCGTTTATTTTTTTGTCTGTGCGCGATTTTACTTTCAAAACGTTCTTAAGGAAACATAAATTGTCTGCTTGGACAGGAGTTTATTCATAAATACTTCACAATATACAAACATGCCATAAATATACCTTGTTAATTAGGCATACTCGCTAATTATCAGCGTCTTCTTGGGCAACTAGCATTTAAATCCCTGGCTATTTGACGAAAGAAGAAGCATATGATTGGAGATGACGACTTAAATTAAGATGACTTAGATGAGCAACTGATGACTTAGACATTGTGAATAAAGAAGCTTTGGGTGAATTATAAAGAATAGTTGCGTAGTGAGGAAGAGAATATGAGATTATGTTAATTTATTTACGAAGGATATGAGCAGATAAGTTGAGTAGATCTTTTTATCACGACCTAGTTTAATTTCGTATAAAGTTTTCTTTTTATTAACAATCTTATCTTTCAGTATAAAAATAATTGATCTTATCTTGAATATACACAACCTATTTTGTTTCTTCATTAGATCTTTGTATTCACATATTTTCAAGAAACTAACCATCAGTTGAGATCCTGTACTTTTACAAAACACTAAAGTATACTTTTTTACAGTCCATGGGAAGGGAACTACATACCCTGGTCACCCTAAGTCTAGTGTTTTTCTTTCTTTCTCTCTTTCTTTTAGAGTAAAGTGCTCCCCCCCCCACCTCTCTCTCCCAGGTACTTGAACACTTGACATCCGAAAGGAGAGATTCCTGGCCAGGGCTAAATATATTTCGCTATCTCTCTCTCTCTCTCCATTCGCGTGCTCGGCTGAATGATACTGTAAAGCTGACATTTGTTCTCGACTCCTTGAAGCACTTGTGACAAGGCGATGGTCAATTACTGTGTTTTGATATTATCGGCTATTGCTATGGCTATTATTCAGAGCTAAATAAACATTAATATCATCATCATTATCGTTATCAGTAATATTATCAACATCGTTTCTTTATTTGTGAAGGTAGGCCTATAAGCTAT
>NW_020870158.1:118068-143068 GCF_003789085.1 Penaeus vannamei | reverse complement strand
ACAGCCTAATGCACACGTGAAAAAATAATGAAGACATAACACTACTAATAAAATCAGTGACCCGAACATTTTCCGATCTAAAGCAAGAAACCCTCTTCAGATCAGCCAATTAAAATATTCCTCCTCTCTTGAAATTTATCAGACGTACTACTTTCACAGTCCTCAATATTTATCCTTCATGCAATGGTTGACAAATGAATATTATGAAAACTACAATACATGATCAATAAAGTAAATAACCCACGAGTACACGAGTTCGAAACCTTTTTCACTGTTTTAGTAAATCCATCATAAAGGTTGTTTTATACTATCACCGAATAATATGCAATAAACCTTTAATTCCAACAATGATATTCAAGACCTTCTGACATCATACATCCACTTTCCGAAGTCCTTGCCAAACATGTTCGGACTAATTGTATCGAGAACCAATTATCTCCATTCGGGTGTTTCGAGGCTTCAGTCAAACGCTTCTTGATTTCATAGCGTGGCTCATAACCCTCGCTCGTTGTTTCGGAATGTGCTTCGATACAATGAACCCTTTTTTATCATTTAAATAATAAAGAGATTGTGCCTCCTTGGAATGGTTTTCTTTACAAAGTCTGTTCGAATTCGAGGATTTATAAATTAAAGAAAAATATGGGTCGTTGAATGCAATTTTTGATTTGAAAATACGATTAATAAATTTGAAGAAATAAATGTTATCTTTACTCTTCACAACAAAATTATAATCAAACGATCACATGAAATACGGTCTAGAATGTACTTATTACAACACCAAGCCTATAATCAAATCAGCCCATTTATGTAAACTAAAAATGAAAACATTCAACCTACACGACAAGACCAAGAATTCTGGCCAGCACTGCACGATCCGCCGCCGTTTTCAGGGCCAAAAAAATGCTATGCACTCAAAGAAATTAAAAGGTAGACACGAGCCTCTCCTTTCCGGTGTCGGCGAAAGAAGCACTAGGGTGACGGAAGCGGCCAGTAACCGGCGCTGCTACGAAGCCGTTTGAACGCCTTGCACACACGCGCACACAGCCGAAGGTACATACATGTATACATACGTACATTCATGCATGCATACATACATGTGCAGATAGACATGCAAACACCCACCCACCCACACAGACAAACGCACACACGTACGCAAGCGCGGGCACACAGACACACACACACACACACACGCACACGCACACGCACACGCACACACACACACGCACACACACACACACACACACACGCACACACACACACACACACACACACACACACACACACACACACACACACCACACCACCACCCCCCCCCCCCACACGCACATATCCCCAACCATACATAACCAGTTAATTCCTTTAAACTCAAACGCAGAACCACACAACTATACCTCAAAACACAGAAACCATTTACAAGCGACCGTAAGACCCATAATCCGATAATTAACCCAACCACCGTAAATACCGTTAAAAACCCAGATAACAATTTGCAGAATCTCATTTACCCTAATGATCCCTCTTTTGGGTTTTTGCAACATCATACGGTTGCAAGAGCCAATCGGGACATGTAGGCCTATGCAGATTTTATGTAGGCCTATACAGTTCTTGTTTTTCTCAACCGCAACTGCTGTAATTAGTAACGCTGAGAAAGCTTTAGTACTATCGTCATTTATATCACTATAATTATTATCAGTATTGAGACTACTATTCTGACTTATGGTATTTAGTCACACTGATAAAGTTTATTATTGTCATCTTTATCTGTATTATCATCATTATCGTCATTTATATCAATATAATTATTATCAGTATTGAGACTACTATTCTGACTTATGGTATTTAGTAACACTAAAAAGTTTTATTATTGTCATCTTCATCTGTATTATTATCATTATCACCCCTCCCAATACTATTATTACTATATACACTAATACTATATTCACTATTACTATCATAGCTATATTCGCCAAAACTATTATCATCATTATATACACTAATACTGTCATTAATACTATATTCACTAATGTCACTGCTACACATTCCCTAATACTATCACTGTCATAAATACTACTATTATTGCTAATATTGTGATCTCATGACAATCTGTTGTTTGTGAAGGCGTGTTCATAGAGCGTTGTTCATGTGTGCAGCTCTAATGAACAGCCAATCGCATACAGTGTCGACTCTGTGGTATGGTGTTTTGCTGACGTGCAAAGTGCAATCAGCAGCTGTGAATTGGTAGTCAGCAATGGTATCTGCATCCTCCTTTTTTTTTTTTTTTTTTTTTTTTTTTTTAATTCGTTTTTCTCTCTCTCTCTCATTTTCTCTCTATTTCTTCTTCCCTCTCTCTTCCATCTCTCTCTCTCTCTTTTCCCCCACTCCTTCCTTATCCCTTACCCTCTCCTTTCATCCCCTATTCCCTCTCTCTCCCTACCCTCCCTCCCTCCCTCCCTCCCACCCTCTCCCTCTCCCCACCTCCCCCTAACCCCTACCCTCCACCCTCTCCCTCTCCCCCTCCTTCCTTCCCCCTCCCTCCCTCCATCCTCCCCCTCAACCCCCTCCCCTCAACCAACCCACCCTACCCACCCGAAACATGTACACCGCTCCTATGTGCTCATGTGCGCGTGTGTGAGCCGTCCACACCGCTCTCCGTGTGCGCGCGTGGTTTTAAGCCCTCCTGGACCCTTTCATATTCTCCCCGTCAACAGGTGAGACACGGCCGAGCAGGTGAGACACGGCCGAGGAATTACTTTGAGCAGGATAAGGTATTTTTCCATTCGGGTTAAATCCCCTTCCACGTCGCGCTGGGAAGACTGGGGAGAGGGGAAGGGGGGAGGGAAAGGTGAAGGGAGAGGGAAGGGGAAGGAGGGTGAGGGGAAAAGGGAAGGGTGAGGGAGAGGGGAGGGGGAAAGGGAAGGGGAAGGGAAGGGAGAGGGAAAAGGGAGGGTGAGGGAGAGGAAGGAGGAGGGAAAGGGAAGGGGAAAAGGGAAAGATTTAGTTTCAATTCAATTTTCTTACAATGGAGGTGGAGAAAGGGGAGGAGAGTGGGTATAATAAATAAAAGGAAGACGACGAGAATAAGGAGAGGGTGATAATAAATAATAGGCAGAGGAGGAGGAGGAGGAGGAGGAGAGGGAGAATAAGATATAAAAATGTAGAGGAGAGAAGAAGAAGAAGACGAGGTAGAAAAATTAGGAGGGGAGGAGGGAGGGGTAAGGAAGAACGAGAGGAAGAAGAAGATAACACGAAGGAAAAAGAGAAAGAGAGGAAATAACACAGATGGCAAAGGGAAGACAAAGAGAAGAAAGAGGAATAGGCACACAGAGGGAGAAAAAGAATGGGGAATGGAAGAAAAAATAAACTAGTCAATGCAATCATAATAATAATAGATATCATGATTAGCAATACAATTATCATCAATTAACAAAAGTATTTCTTGCAACAACATCACCATCATTGCTAAAAATATAATTCCTGTTGTCATTTTTTTAACGAAAATAGATAAAATGAAAATAGAAATACTTTTTTTTACGAAAATAAATAAAATGAAAACAGAAATATTTAGCAAAGACGAAAAACGTTAGAAAAACAGGAAACAGGGGGAAGGGAGGAAGGATCGAAAGAAAAAGGAAATAGCATAGAAGGAGGGGGGGGGGGGGTAGAAAGGGGGGATAAGCGAAAAAGAGAGAGATGGATGGGAAGGAGGGGAGGGAGAGAGGGGGGGAGGGAGAAGGGAGGGAAATGAGGAAGGAAAAGGGGGATACGGAAATGAGAAAGGGGTAGATAAGAGAGGAAATGAGAATAGGAAGAGAGGGGAGACTGTGAGAAAAACAACAACAAGTGACGGAGTAAGGAAAAGTGGGAATAAAAGAGAAGAGAAGAGAGAAATAGAGAGATAAGAGAGGAGAACAGAGGAGAGAAGAGAGAAGAAGAGAAAGGAGAAGAAAAAGAGCGAGAAAGAGAAGAAAAATAGACAGAAGAGAGAAGAGAAGAGAAGAAAAGCGAAAAGAGAAAAAAAAAAATAGAAACAGACAAAGCAGAGAAGAAAACGAAACAGCAAAGAGAAAGAGAGAAAGCCGGAAAAAAAAACAAGATAGAAGAGACGAGAAGAGAAGAGAACGAAACAGCGAAAGAGAAGACAAAAAAAAAAAGTCAAAACGAAGAAAAAGAAGAAGAAGAAGAATAGAGAGAAGAGAGAGAGAGAAGAGAGAAAGAGAATAGAGAGATAGAGAGATAAGAGAGAGAAGAGAGAGAGAGAAGAGAGAGAGAGAGAGAGAGAAGAGAGAGAAGAGAGAGAGAGGAGAAGAGAGAGAAGAGAGAGAGAGAGAGATAGAGAGAGAGAGAGACGAGAGGAGCAGAGGGGGATAGGGAGAACCAAGCACCTGAGTGGCAGCCCGATCCCACTGTTGACCGCGCGAGGAGAGTGCGCTAACAAAACAACCCAGAAAATGCCTCCCCCTTCTCCACCACGCCAGCCTCCGTCATCCACCACGCCCCTTCATCACCACGCACCCCTGTCATCCATCCCACGCGCCCCTGTCATCCACCACGCGCCCCTGTCATCCACCACGCCAGCCTCCGTCATCCACCACGCGCCCCTGTCATCCACCACGCGCCCTGTCATCCACCACACCAGCCTCCGTCATCCACCATGCGCCCCTTCATCCACCACGCCAGCCTCCGTCATCCACCACGCGCCCTCTCATCCACCACGCGCCCCTGTCATCCACCACGCCCACGTCATCCACCACGCGCCCCTGTCATCCACCACGCATCATCCACCACGCATCATCACCACGCCACCTCCGCCACGCCAGTCATCCACCACGCCAGCCTCCGTCATCCACACGCGCACCCTGTCATCCGCTCGCCCAGGAAACCATACATGAATTATGTAAGGCTACATACTTGATCTATATTGGGTCTGGGACGTTCCTTGAGAGGGAGAGAAGAGGAGGGAGGAGAGGATGGGAGGGAGGGAGGGAGAGGGAGAAGAGGAGAGGAAGGGAGGAGGGAGAGGAGGAGAGGAGGGGAGGGGAGGGAGGAGGGGAGGAGGGAGGGGAGGGAGGAGGAGGGAGGGAAAAGGGAGAGAAAGAGAAAGAAAAGAGAGAGAGAGAAAAAGAACATAATAACGATATCAAAATTAAAATCCTCCTACTATTTAAGACCTATACATCCATTACACCTAAAAAAAAAAAAAAAAAAAAAAAAAAAAAAAAAAAAAAGAAAAGAAAAAGAAAAGAAAGAAAGAAAAAAAAAATCCCCACTCTCTGGCAGTTTCCTGACACGTTAAGTAGCGTTGTGTGTGTTTTACTAATGCATTTTTGTCTATGGGAATCCCCGACGAAGACAGAGTGATCGCGCAAGGTAAACACAGCTGATTCGCCGACAGATATTCGAGCTTTGAAAATGGGTGTTGTTTACGTTCGCTTTTGAATATTTTTAATGATTTAGAACTAATATTCTTAATATCTTTAATATTTTTACTGGTTCTAATCATTTAGAATTGGAGGGAAATTCTAATATTCTTAAAATGTGTGGTTCTTCTTAATGATTTAGAGATAATATTCTTAATATTTTTAATATTTTTATTCCATAATTTAGAATTGAAGGAAATTCTAATATTCTTAAAATGTATGTTTTTCTTCATAATTTAGCAATTTAGAATTAATATTCTTAATATCTTTAATATTTCTAATATTTCTAATAATCTAGAATTGAACGGAAATTCTAATATTCTTAAAATGTGTGTTTTTTCTTAACAATTTAGATTTAATATTCATATATTTTAAATATTTTTAATGTTTCTAATAATTTAGAATTGAACGGAAATTCAAATATTCTTAAAATGTGTGGTTTTGAGGAAATAGGCCTATAAATTTGTTTGTTTGTATATAGGCCTGTACGAAATACGACTTAAGTGTTAACAATCCCTGTTTTTTAATCGAGATAATGACAGGATCTTCACATAGCACAAAGTAGGCAACGGAAGCAAAATTTTTGAATTGCGAAATTTACTTATTTTCTTCTTCAGCGAAAAAGATTGCTTCATCAGCTCGCGGAAGGCAGGAAGAAGCAATTGCAGCGGAGAAGCCTTCGGTATATTCGTGTTTTCTTGTTCTGTCCTTCGTTGTTTTATTTGTAATTTGTTCAACATGAATCCTGGACACATAATATACTTACTTACTTACTTACTTACATACATACTTACAATGTTGTGTGTGTGTTGTGTGTGTGTGTGTGTGTGTGTGTGTGTGTGTGTGTGTGTGTGTGTGTGTGTGTGTGTGTGTTGTGTGTGTGTGTGTGTGTGTGTGTGTGTGTGTGTGTGTGTGTGTGTGTGTGTGTGTGTGTGTGCGTGTGTACATGCGCGTGTGCGTGTACGTGTGCGCGTGTGTGCGTGTCCGTCTTGCGTCCACCCCGACCTGCAGACTAACACAAAAAATCGAAGATATCTATTTACAATTTCTAAAAATAAAGCGAAGATCCATTGCAATTTTCAAAGTCTTTCAATCCGGCGAAATTCGTCCCTTCGGCCCAGGGACTCAGTCAAGGTCGCCAACTTTTGGAAAAATTCTGGCCAATCAAAGGCGGCAGCGGGGGAGGGGGGGTTGGGGGGTTGGGGGGGGGGCTTTATCATGGACTGTTTTCACTCGAACTTTTATTTTTCTTCTTAATTCGTGAAGCTATTTGCACGTGCGGGCAATGGCTAAAAATCTCAATAGTAAAAGAGTAAATAAGATAAGATATAATATAATAATATATAAATATAATAATAATAATGAAATAATAAAATAATAATAATAATAATAATAAAATAATAATAATAATAATAATAATAATAAAGTAATAATAAATTAAAAATAATATAATAACAACAGCAAAAACATAATACTACTACTAATAATAATCATAATAACTAATATCATTATCATTATTATCATTTATCATATTATCATCAATACTATTATTATAATGATAAAGATAAAAATAACATATTAATAGTAATGTTATAATATGATGGTGATGAAAATAATTATATAACAATAATAGCAATCATCCACCATCATCATAATAGCAATAATTACAATAATAAAAATAATAACGACAATCATAATAGTAACAATACTAAAATAATAATAATAATAATAATAATGATAATAATAAATAACAATAATATAAAAAACAAAACAAAAAAACAAACAACAGTAAATCAGAACTAACAACAATCAACAGAAAAAAAAAAAAAAAACAAAACAGTAACAACAAATTTTTGAATAACATACTACCATAATCAAAATCAACATGAAAATAAAAAAAATAAAAATCTAGACCCCCTCACAGTCCCAGAAAACATTCCTTAAAATCCCCAACGACGAGACATATCCTTCCGACACCTTCCCTTCGCTGGGATAATCTTAATGCTTGGGAAGGTTCGACATTCTTGACGCTAATCTCCCTTGCGTGATATTCTTGGGAGGTTTTCTGTCTGTCTGTCTCTGTCTGTCGTCTGTCTGTCTGTCTGTGTGTTTGTCTGTGTGTTTTTCTATCTTTATCCTCTCTTTTTCTCTGTCTAGCTCTCGTTCTCTCTCTTTCTCTTTCTCTTTCTCTTTCTCTCTCCTTCTCCCTCTCCTCTCTCACTATCTCTATCTCTCTCTCTTCTCTCTCTTCTCTCTCTCTCTCTCTCTCTCTCTCTCTCTCTCTCTCTCTCTCCTCTCTCTCTCTCTCTCACCCTCACCCTCCCTCTCCTCACCCTCTCCACTCCCTCTCCCACTCTCCTAATCTCTCTTTCCTCTACCTCTCCCTCTCCCAATTTCCTATCTCTCACCCTCTCCCTATTCTTTCACCCTCTCCCCTCTCCCAATCTTTCTCCCTCTCCCTTCTCTTCTCCCTCTCCCTCTCCCCGGCATTAAGCTTGCGATGGGGCGGTAAGCTGTCTTGAAGATTTAGTCCCTATGGAGACAGGAGGGTGGGGCGGGGTGGGGGTTAAGACATATGTGGGGGGTGGGTAGGGGGTAGAGTAAGATTCACCCCTAAAATATGTCTTCTTGGAATTCATTTAAGAGAGGTTATTTTTGTGGTTCCTCGAGGCGTATAAGCAGTCGATCCCATGGCCCGTATTACTACCTAGGTATTTTTATTCTTCTTTCTTTTATTCTTGTTTATCCTCCTTCTCACCTTCTTCTTTTCTCTTTTTTTTTTATTAATTTTACTCTTACTCTTATTCTTATTCCTACTCCTACTCTACCTGTCCTATCTCTCTCTTCCTATCCATCCCCTATCTCCCTCTCTCACCTCTCCTTCCCTCGAACTCCTCTCTTCTCCTACCCCCTACCCCCTCCCTCAACTATCCCTTCCTTCCCCCTTCCCTCTCCCCACTCTATCCCTCTCTTCTCTTCCCCACTCCTACCCCTCCCTCTCTCCCCTCCCCCCTCCTTTCCCCTCTCTTCTCCCCCCTCCCCTTCCTTCCTTACCTTCTCCCACTCTTCCCTTCCCTCTCTTCTCCCCTTCCCTGCCCCCTCCTTCCCCCTCCCCCACTCCTACCTCCTCTCTCCTCTCTCTTCCTTTCCCTCCTTTCCTCTCCCCCCTCTCCCTCCCCTAATCCCTTTCCCCCTCCCCTCCCTCTCTCTCCCACTCCTACCCTCCCTTCCCCTACCCTCTCCGTTACCCTTCCTTCCTCCCTCCCTCCCTTCCTTCCCCATCCTGACCTCCAACCTTCCCCAACCTCCCCCGGACAAATGCCCCTCGGGTATTTTTGTCCCCTTTCCTTGTCTTCCGAATGTCAATAAAACCTCGGCCTTCATTCTCTCTCTCTCTCTCTTCCTCTCTCTTCCTTTTTCTCTCTCTTCTCTTTTCTGTCTGTCTGTCTGTCTCTCTCTGTCTCTTTCTTTCTCTCTTTCTCTCTCTGTCTCTCTTTCTTTCTCTCTCTCTCTGGCTTTCTTTCTATCTATCCTCCTTTCTCTCTCTCTCTCTTTATTTTTTCTTTCTTTCTTTTTCTTTCTCTCTCTCTTCTCTCTCTCCTCTCTCTCTCTCCCCTCTCTCTCTCTCTCTCTCTCTCTTCTCTCTCTCTCTCTCTCTCTTCTCTCTCTCTCTCTCTCTCTCTCTCTCTCTCTCTCTCTCTCTCTCTCTCTCTCTCTCTCTCTCTCTCTCTCTCTCTCTCTCTCTCTCTCTCTCTCTCTCTCTGCCATGTCCAGCCTATTGGTGCTTTGGCCGTGACTTTACAACGAACTATTGCTTTAGTCTCTAGAGCGTGGCGGTCTTTTTTTAATCTTTATCTTTTTTCATTTTATTGTTAGTTTCTTAAGGTTTTGTTCGTTTTTAAATTGATATTACATGAATGCTTAATATCAATATCAATAAATAACTAAGCAATATATATATTTTTTTATTATCATAATTTAAGGTTCTTTTTATCATAATTACATGAATGCTTAATTCATATACATTTTAATGAGCTGATATAAATAATTAGTGTGAATAAATAATTAATAACATACAGGATGATGGGGAAAATCTGTTTCTTTTTTATAAATCAATCTTTCCTTTTTGAAATACACTTTTATGAAAACAAAATATTTTTTTAAATTATATTTAAAATACTTTTTAAATGATTTATATAAATGATTATTATAAAAAATCATTAATCGAATAAAAACACACTAAAGAGATCATGAATTCCTATAAAATAGATAAATATAAACAAGGGAATTATATTCGCACTGGTAAATTATTGACAACTTGGAGAACATACAGTAGAAAGTTATGTATCGTATTAATCGTATCTATCGTATTATTTATGTATTAATCGTAATCAGAATCGTATATCGTATTAATCGTATTTATCGTATTATTCATGTATTAATCGTAATCAGAATCGTATATCGTATCGTATTAATCGTATTATCGTATATCGTATCGTAATCGTATTTATTTATCGTATCGTATTTAGAATCGTATATCGTATCGTATTAATCGTATTTATTTATCGTATCGTATATCGTATCGTCTCAATCGTATTTAGAATCGTATATAAAGGCATGAATGGGAACGAATAACTTTATAATATTCACGTATTTCTGACGAAGACGTATTCGAAACCGGTGAAATACATCTCTTGTATTGTCAAGATATTCATTCTCGTTCTTACCTTTCTACACCATGGTCATAAGGCTGGATTTCGCATAATTAACTAACTTTGTGGCGTCTTATCATCGTGGAGATTAATGAATGATTATGATTATATTTTTAATCTTTTATATCATTATATTTTTTTCGGTAGATATGATTTTTGATTTTAATTGTAAGCAGGGGATACTATTCTAAAATTTAAGATATTCACCAAAAACTCCTAATTTCTTTCACCCTTTCCCACGAAAGAAACCTATTACTAATGGTAAGTTTTAATAAAATTCCAATCAACTCCATAAAATTTCACACACTATCACATGCAAAAAAAAAAAAAAAAAAAAAAAAAAAAAAAAAAAAAAAAAAAAAAAAACGCCTTATATTCACATAAAGACGAAAATAGAAAGCTATAAAAAAAAATTTTGCACGACTCAGAGCCTTGAAGAAAATACAACTTACAATATCTGACCTTTTACTCCTTCGCTCACATTCACTTCTCAATCTTACGTCATCTATCTCGTGAATAAGTGAATAGTGAACACTTTATATTTTAATTTAATACTTTCTTATTTAAGTCACACTTGAAAACCGTAAAACAGAAAACGGTAATTAAAAGCCGTACCTAAATTTGGTTAATTCTAAATATGTCTATCTGTCTATATCTATCATCTTATCAGTATCTATTTATTAATATATATCTACATCTATATATCTTTCGATCTATTAATACATTTCTTTACCTATCAATCTATCTATTAATTATTATTATATTTATTATATTTATACCTATTCTCTATATACCAATTTTTCATCTACCTATCTATCCTACCTACTATCTACCTATATCTATCTACCTACCTATCACCTATCTATATCTATCATATCTATTATACCTATCTATCTATCTATACCTATCTATCTATCTATTCATATCTATATATTATATCTATATCTATCTATCTATCTATCTATCTATCTATCTATATATTTACACCTGCTACACAATTTCTCGACACATTTCCCTTAACACCAAAGAAACTCAGTATGATTCACAACTCAGTAGCTCGCCATTCCCTCCAATCAAAAAAAAAAAAAAAAAAAAAAAAAAAAAAAAAAAAAAAAAAAAAAAAAAAAAAAAAAAAAAAAAAATCATAAATAAAGAACAATCGGCCAATATTTCTCACTTCTTCCCCTCGCCAAATGCCCTCGGTGAACCATACCCCCCCCCAACCTGAGCCTCCGGGCATAGGCATACGGCCTATAGACTTTGAAAAAAAAAATCGTTATAGATGCTTCATGCCTTAAAAGTCGCGGCATAGGCATAGGCAAGGCTTACGGGATTTGAGTTTACAAATTCCTCATGCCTATGAGACGCGAGGGAGGCATCGGGAAAGTCCGCAGGCATAGAAATAAGCATAACCTTCTAGACGGATCTAATATATTCTTCTAGCACCTTGACGTATGCATAGACGCAGCATTAATGAAGGCATAAGCGTAGACATAGATATAGGCATAGATGTGGGCATAGACATAGGCACAGACATACAGATATAGGCATAGATGAGGCACATTCCTTCCCCCATTTCCTCCCTTTAATCCCTCCTTCCCCCCATTCCCTCCCTTAACCCTCCTTCCCCTCCTCCTTAATTCCCCTTCCACCATTCCTCCTTAATCCTTCCTTCCCCCATGCCCTCCCTTAATCCCCTTCCATGCCCCCCTTAATCCTCCTTCCCCATTCCCTCCCTTAATCTCCTTCCCCCATCCCTTAATCCTCCTTCCCATTCCCTCCCTTAATCCTCTTCCCCCATCCTCCCTTAATCCCTCCTTCCCATCCCTCCCTTAATCCTCCTTCCCCCTTCCCTCCCTTAAATCCCTCCTCCCCATTCCTCCTTTATCCCTCCTTCCCCCATTCCCTCCTTAATCCCTTCCTTCCTAAATTCACTAAACCCTCATATGTTGGTCTTGCAATCTTGCAATCCCACGCGCGGCCAGGGATGGCAACCCCGGCCATCCCTTGCATACAGCTGGAGATTGGGCAAAATAAAACAGACAGTATTCACAGCAAGAATATCCATCGCAACAATGGACTTAAATCTAAATCTTTAAAAAATCTTTGACTTAAAACTAAATCTTTAAAAAATCTTTGACAAAACTAAATCTTTGAAAATTCTTTAACTTCAAACTAAAACTATAAAAAAAATCATTAACTTAAAACCAAATCTTAATAACTTAAAAAATCTACCTCTAACATACCCCTCCCCCTCCCTCCCACGTACGAATCTTCAACTCAAAACCAAATCTTTAAATCCTTAAAAAATCCTTTAAAAAAATCTACCTCTAACATCCCCCTCCCTCCCACCCTTAAGAAACACGTACGAATCTTCAACTCAAAACCAAATCTTTCAAAAAATCCTTAAAAAATCCTTTAAAAAATCTACTTCTAACATACCCCTCCCCCTCCCTCTTCTCCCTCCCTCCCCTCCCCCCATTAAAAGAAACAGACGAAGCAGCCGATCGGACCTTTACCTGCGACGAGAGCTTGGTCATGTCCACCGGCTTGATCTTCTTGAGAGCTGAGAGCCGTTCGAGCCGCTCCCTGGCTTGCTGTTCCACGGCGATGACGAACGCATCCTGGACGTTCGAACTCGCGGCCAAGTCCACAGCTGGAAAGAGGGAGATGGGGGGCGTTAACAGCTGGTAAGAGGAGGGTGGGAGGGTGTTGGCAGGTGGTAAAGAGGGAGATGGGGGGTGGAGGAGAGGGAGATGGGGGTGTTTACAGATGGGAAGAGGGAGATGATGGGGGTGTTTACAGCTGGTAAAAGGGAGGTGGAGACGTTAACAGCTGGAAGAGGGAGGTGGTAGGCGTTAACAGCTGGAAGGAGGGAGATAATGGAGGCGTTGACAGCTGGTAAGAGGGGGGTGGGAGGCGTTAAGGGGGTGGCTTGTCTTGTCTTGGGGGGGGGGGGCGGGGTGAGGGGGAGGAGGGTTTAAGGGAGGGCTAAAGGGAGGGAGGGTTTAAGGAGGGCTTTGGGCAAGAGGGTTTAAGGAGAGGAGGTTTTAAGGGAGGACTCAGGAAATGAGGATTTAAGGGAGGGCTTTCAGGAGGAGGGATCGTGGAGGGAGGACTCAGGAAATGAGGATTTAAGGGAGGGACTTAGGGGGGAAGGAGGGGGGAAAGGGGCGCTTAGGAAAGGAGGTCGGGACGTCATGTGATGGATTATGATGTCGCGCGCATGGCCTTGGTGGTCATGCTGAGAATGCTGGCCACGGGGATGAAAACAGGGGGGGGGGGCATTATGATATGGATGGGGTGGAGGTGCTGAAGATGACAAACAAACCAATGTAGTACGTATGTTATGCCTCCTAAATATAAATACTACATACATACATACACAAACACACACACACATATATATATAATCACAAACAAGCAAACAAAAGTAATGTGTATGATATGCACCCCTAAAAAACAATTACGGTCAACAAACAAAACAAAAGTCGTATGCATGATGATGATGGAGGCGAAAAAAGGAAAAAAAAAATGTGATCAACAAACAACCAAAAAAGAAGTACTATATATACCCCCTTAAAAACAATTACGGCAAAAACCAAAACAAAAGTAATCAGTATGATAAAACCCCCTTAAAAAATACGACAAAAACAAAACCAAAAGTAATAATTATGACACCTTAAAAAAACGAAAAAAACAAGCAAAAACAAAAGTAATAATTATGATATAGCCCCTTAAAAATACGACGAAAAAAAACAAAAGTAATAATTATGATATACCCCCTTAAAAAAGACAATTCATACGATCGAAAGTGCTTTTACACCTGCCATTCTACACCCAGATGCTAACCCCAAATCCGACGACTCGAGAAGAAGACAGGACTAGAGGTGTAATTAAGGTGTTAGCAGAAGAGTGTGAAAGAGAGAGGGAAGAACAAAGACCCGGGAGAGAGGGAGAGGAAGAGAGGAAGAGAGGAGGAGGGAGGAGGGAAGGAGGGAGAGAGGAAGGAGGGGAGAGAGATAGAGATATATATAGAGAGAGATAGAGAGTGGAGATAGATAGATAGTAGATAGATAGAGAGAGAGAGAGAGAGAGAGAGAGAGAGAGAGAGAGAGAGAGAGAGAGAGAGAGAGAGAGAGAGAGAGAAGAGAGGAGATAGATAGATAGATAGATAGATAGATAGATAGAGAGAGAGAGATTGACAGACAGACAGTCAAGGAGAGAGAAAGAGAGAGAGGAGAGAGAGTGAGCTGGCAAGAGGAGTAACCCGAATTGCGGCGACATGGCCAGCATCGGGAAGTGGCTCCCACACAATGCTGCATGCTGATTAGCCTCCCTCGGCCGAATCCTGACCTCGTAAGCTCGTCCCTTATTTCTGTCTCAGATCGTGTTAAAAAAAAGAAAAAGAAAGAAAGAAAGAAAGAAAGAAGAAAAGCAATATATTAGCATCTCGCAGCAAGGAATTATAGCCTTTATCGTACCCACAGGAAAAGGTTAAAAAGAAGAGATCTCAATTTGCAACAGGAGTCTTAAATGACACCATTCGACAGACGCAAATGACACGTTTGAGAGAAACCGCAACGCAAAAGCAGTCCAGGATTCACATACGGAATCCCTCTGCATTCTCGAATCTGACACTGTCGACGAGAGTAGATTCGAAGCGAGCGACGGTGACTTCACAGAGGAACGCACGCAGCGGTGACGTAGGCAGCAGGAATGTCCACGTAGCGTTGCGTGACGGAGATCTCCACGCGCCTGGGTAATGTACCTTGGGTTCTCGAGAGTCCCCAGCACTCGACAGCCAAACGCGGGCGCTCGAGAAGGTAAAAGTGATCGTTCTTTATAAAGCTTCACTCATCGCGGCCGTGACACCAGCTCTGAGGTCTTGAGTCCTGTCGTTCTCCCGAGAGGAGTTTTCTTGGGTTTTCCTTCTCGACGTCGACCTCCTTGTCTGTGGTCAGCGCTCTGGGTCTTCGTTGCTAACCACTCTTCTCTTTTTTTCCTCCTCTTTACCTCTTTCTAGGTGCCTTTATATGAATGTTTCTCAGCCTTTGAAGACCTTTCATCCTACCACAACACGACTACTCCTCCTTGAAGACATACTCCACAACGTAAATATTCCTCTTCCTTTAAGCCACAGAATATTCCTCCTTATATTCAGACTCCCCCCCCCACCCTTATCCTCCTCCTTTAAGTCACAGACACTCCACGTATATTCCTCTCCTTCAAGCCAGATCCTCTACAACATAAGGATTCCTCCATCAAGTCACAGGCACTCCACAGCACCCATACTCCTCCTCCTTCAAGCCAGATACCCTACAACATCGAGATTCCTCCCTCAAGCCACAGATAACCCGGGAATCCCTTCAGATATCCAGACAAATCCCGTCCTCCTCTACACGAACGTCCCTCCTTGTACGGAAAACTGCCCGACCTCTCTGCCGATGAGATTCGCCCCCCCCCCCCGGCCTTCGTCTCAACTGCTTCCGGGCTGCGAACGGCCGTTGCAGGTTGTCCTGCGGGGATGGATGATATCTCGGCAAGTATCCACCTCCTCATTATCCACTCGCCAAGCCTCGGGCACACAGCCCTCAGGGCGCCAAAGAGCCCTCGGAGGCCTCAGCTCCAGAAAGAAAGCACAGCCCTCAGGAAGGCCAAGACCTCGAGACACAAGTATCCACCTCGCCAAGTCCTCTGACCTCGAGTCGCCAAGAGCCTCGTATCCACCTCGCCAAGACCTCGAGAATTATCCACTTCACACAGCCCAGTATCCACCTCGCTCAAGGCCAGGTCACACAGCCTCGGAAGTATCCCCTCGCCAAGCCCTCGAAATATCCACTTCACACAGCCCTCAGGAAGTATCCACCTCGCCAAGACCTCGAGACAGCCTTCACACAAGGAAGGCCAACCTCCCACCTCACCTCGGCAAGTATCCACCTCGCCAAGCCCTCGAGAAATATCCACATCACACAGCCCTCTCCACCTCGCCAAGACTTCGAGAAAAATATCCACCTCTCGCCCTAAGTATCCACCTCGCTAAGACCTCGAGAAATATCCACCTCAACTCGTCTCTCCCTTGGAAGATGGAGCTACGACCTCGTTACCTTCACTTACAGTTATAACGAGCATTTTTTTAAAGACTGGCAGTTATAACGAAGGGAAGAGATAATAGAAAGGTTGGTAGGTGGAGGTTAATTAGGAGGGGGAGGAGGAGGAGGAGGAGGAGGAGGAGGAGGAGGAGGAGGAGGAGGAGGAGGAGGAGGGGAGGAGGAGGAGGAGGAGAGGAGGAGGAGGAGGAGAAGGAGGAGGGTGAAAAGTAGGAGGGGAGGAGGAGGAGGAGGAGGAGAAGAGGAGGAGGAGAGGAGGAAGGGAGGAAGAGGAGGAGGAGGAGGAGAAGAAGTAAAAAGAATGGCGAGGGGAGCAGGGGAGGAGATGGGGGACACGGAAGCAGAGGAAGAAAGGAAGTAGGATGAAGAGGAAGAGGAGGAGGAGGAGTAAAGACACGAGGTCAATGATTCAGACCAAAGAAAAAAAAAGAAAAAAAAAAAAAAAAATCACAACCACATATCACCGAATCTCTACACCACCTCACCAAGACATCCCAACCCACCAACCTACCTCACGAAGCCCTCAAATCACCACAGATCACAGGTCATCACAGGTCAAAGGTCACAGATATCTCCCCCTTCCTCCACCACCCCCAAAAAATTATCACTGTCCTCATTCAGCGAGCAATTTGGATCACTATCGTCTCAATATCACGGTTGAGCGAGCACTATGACGACCTCCTCTGCAACCATGACTAGCTGTGGGAGAGCCAGGCACCGGCAGTTTTGTGGCATCATCGCGGGGAGAGAAGCTTGTGCGAAATGTATATTTGTTTGTGCAAAGTGGCTTATTTGCATGTCTTTGTTATCTTGATTGTTTGTTTGTTTCGTGGTTTGTCGGTGGGGATGTAGATATTTTTTTTTCCTGATTTCGGTAGGGATGTTTGCGTGTCTTTTATCGTGAAATGTGTTTTTGTTTGTGCAAAGTGGTTATTTGCATGTCTTTGTTATCTTGATTGTTTGTTTTTCGTGGTTTGTCGTGGGATGTTTTGCTTGTCTTTGTTATCGTGAAATGTATATTTGTTTGTGCAAAGTGGTTTTTTTGCCTGTCTTTTTATCTTGATTGTTTGTTTGTTTCGTGGTTTGTTAGGGATGTTTGCTTGTCTTTGTTAAATGTGTATTTGTTTGTGCAAAGTGGTTTATTTGCATGTCTTTGTTATCTTGATTGTTTGTTTTTGTTTCGTTTGTCGGTAGGGATGTTTGCATGTCTTTGTTATCGTGAAATGTGTATTGTTTGTGCAAAGTGCTTTTTTTGTCTTTGTTATCTTGATGTTTGTTTTGTTTGTGCAAAGTGGCTTATTTGCATGTCTTTGTTATCTTGATTGTTTGTTTGTTTCGTGGTTTGTCGGTGGGGATGTAGATATTTTTTCTCCTGATTTCGGTTTTATCATTCTTTTTTTTCTACTATTTTTTTTTGTTTTTTTGCTTTGCTGTTGTTGAAAAGGATCTTCTAGTACCTGAATTATAGTTCGTGGAAGTACTGAAGCGAATTGAACATCCTTGAACCTCATGAACACAAAATATCATGAACAATTTTGGGATTTTTTTTAATTTGGATTAAATCACACACACACACACACATACACAACCAAAAACAAAATAAACGTTAAAAAAAACTAAGACATAAAATAAACTAATAAAAAAAAAACTTAAACACACGAAAACACATACAAAAACCGAAACAAAGCAATCACAAGCACAAAACAATCACAATCACACAAACACAAAAAACAACAACAAACACACAAAAAACAAGCAAAACAAAGCAATCACAAATAAACAAAACCAGCAACCAATGAACCACGAGAGCGGCGTCCTCACTCCCCCGGGCGACGCAGCCCCATCCTCGGAGGCGGGACCTGCACGCGCTGGGACTCCGCTGGGACTCCGCTGGGACTCCGGTCAACACCCGTCATGCAGCCTTCGTGTGGCGGCCGTCGTCGGAGTCGTGGCTGTCTTCGTCTTCGTGTTGTGTCGTCGGAGTCGTCGTCATCGTAACATCGTCTTCATCTTTGTCTTCGTCGTCATCGTCGTTTCATCATCTTTCTCTTCGTCTTCGTCGCCATCATTGTCTCGTCGTCGTCGCTGTCTTCGTCATCTTTGTCTCGTCTCATCGTCGTCGTCATCGTCTTCGTTGTCATTATCTTTCTCTTCGTGTTCGTCGCCATCATTGTCTGCGTCATCGACTTCGTCCGTCGTCATCGTTGTCGACATCGTCATCGTCTTCGCTGATTTCATCATTTTGTCATCGTCATCGTCTTCGCTGATTTCTTCATCATCTCTACCATCGTCATTTTCATCGTCTTCGTCGTCACCTTCATCGTCCTCGTCTTGGTAGTCTCATCTTCGTCTTCGCCGTCGCCACAGCATCTCTGGTTAAACCTCCTGAACCCCTTTCTTCCTTGGAAACACCCTCTCTTATACCTTGCTATTTGATTCTACTAAAGAATCAATCTATATCAGTAAATACCTATGCTCATAACTCGTCCTTTGCTTCTAATATTCGGAGTACATTGATTATTATTATTATTATTATTATCATGATTATGAGTATTATTATTATCTTTTATTATGACGTTTAATATCAACAGCCATCTAGCCTGATGTACTAGAGGATGATTTCCTTGGCTGAATATAATGCTGTACTGTGGCTCGTCCGCTTGGAGGCTAAGCGACCTTGAGCAAGCCAGTCACGCCAAACCCAAGAGGAAGCAACGACCAAGTAAAACCGTGACATACTTGAGTCTCTTTTTTCTCTCTCTCTCGCTTTTTGTCTTTCGGTCTTTCTTTCTTTCAATCTCTGGCTCTCGTTATTTCGCTCTCCCCTCCTCTCTCTCGCTTTTTGTCTTTCGCTCTTTCTTTCGTTTTTTCTCTGGCTCTCGCTATTTCGCTCTCCCCCCTCTCTCATTCTCTCTCGATTTTTTTCTTTCTTTCTCTCTCTCTCTCTCTCATTCTCCCTCGATTTTTGTCTTTCACTCTTTCTTTCTTTCTCTGGCTCTCGCTATTTCGCTCTCCCCCCCCCTCTCTCTCTCGCCTCTTGTCTATCTCTCTCTCTCTCTCTCTTTCAGAAGATAACTGCTATTTTGATCTTATCTGATACTCCAAAGATTCCTGCGTTATCAAACACATCTTCACTCAACAGGAAAAACAACAAGGAATACCACAGACACGCACATCAACTCTTTTCATATCCACAAAATCATAAATCCAGATTAAGATTCGTGACGCAATAATCCCTCTTTATCGGATCTTCTTCGCCTCGTTTCCCGGCGGCACTCAAGATAGCGATCGGTTATTTTCAACATCTTGTTCCTCCATCCGTTGTAGAATCTCCTGAGACGTCGTTGTCAGATCGGTGACACCTTTAAGACCCCGAGTGTATCTTTGGCGATGAAGCCTTGGAAGTTTCACCGCGTTCAGTACCAGGGAAGACCCTTAGACCTTTTGAACATGACTCTTTGTTACGTGGAGCTGCACACTTCTCATGTATGTGTGTGTATGTTCATGACTACATGGCAATGGCCCCCCACCTTACCTCTCTCTCTCTCTCTCACTCAGACACACACTCTCTCTGTCTGTCTGTCTCTTCTCCTCTCCTCTCCTCTCCTCTCTCTCCTCTCTCTCTCTCTCTCTCTCTCTCTCTCTCTCTCTCTCTCTCTCTCTCTCTCTCTCTCTCTCTCTCCTCTCTCTCTCTCTCTCTGCCCCGTCGTTAAGACATCGGACGCAAGAGAAAGGAGGGCAAGGGACAGCGCGCATTCAATCTATTATATATCTTTAAAAAGCTTATCGTATATAAAGTGGGTACATTCTTAGGGGGGGGGAGGCCTAGGCAGAGTGAAGGGGACGCAAAGGGCACGGCGGCGGCGACCGTGCAGGGGGGGGGGGGGGGGGCGACGGACCGCGGAGAGAGCCGTGACGTGAAAGGGAAGTGGACCTGGTGGGCGTAACAGGGGAGAAATGCACTCAGTTATATGTCCGCACGCACGCATGCAAGCACACACAAATACACACACACACACACACACACACAACACACACACACACACACACACACACACATATATAATATATATATATATATATATATATAGAGGAGAGAGAGAGAGAGAGAGAGAGAGAGAGAGAGAGAGAGAGAGGAGAGAGAGAGAGAAAGAGGAAAGCAGAGCACGAGCACGAGCACGAGCAAGAGCAAGAGCACGAGCAGAGCAAGAGAAAGAGAAAGAGAAAAAAAAGAAAGAGAAACACAACGACAGCCTTGCGACGTGTGCGACGGGCGTGCGCGGGCGAGAGAGCGCCCCAGGTGCCGTCCGAGGCCCCGGTCACAAGGCGACCCTCCCTCTGGACGAATCGCCGCCCGGGGAAAAGGTCAAACGGGAGCGCTCGGACTCCGGACCCGCGCTCACTTTCACTGGCGCCGAACGAGGTTATCCTGCGCTGGTCACTGCGCGGGACGGAGGGGAAGGGGGGAGGGGGTGAATGGAGGGGGGAGGGAATGGAGGAGTGGGGGGAGGAGGGGGAGGGTGAATGGAGGGGGGGCAAGGGTGGGGGAGGAGGAGAAGAGGGGAGGGGAAAACGGAAGGGAGGGAGATAGGAGAAATGGAGGGAATAGGGGGGAAGGAGAAGGGGTGGGGGAAAAGGAGGAAGGGGAGAGAGGAGGAGGAGGAGGAGAGGAGGAAGAAGGGAGGAGGAGGGAAAAGGGGAGGGGGAAAAATAGGGGAAAAGAGGGAAGGAGAGGAGGATGAAAAGGAACAGGGAAAGGAAAGGCTAGTGAAGTTGAAGGAAGAGGGAGTAGGAAAATAGAGGAAAAAGAGGGGTGGGGAAGGAAAGGGAAAGGGGGGAAGTAGGGAGCAACTCCCTTCGAAGTCTCCATCCCCGTGGACCTAAACCGCCCGCACGCGCCTCTCCAGTTTGCATAAGCGCCTGCATACAAGGCGTAAAAAAAATGGCTTCCAAAAAAAGAAAAAAGAAAAAAGAAAAAGCTTCTCTGAGGCGGTTTCTGTACCCAATTCCAGAGAGATTTCTAGTCCAACACCGAGCCTGATGAGGATCGACAAAGCAACAAGGGCAGTGGACCCTCCTCCTCGAGCAAGGCCACTCGCAACACGTATCCGCAGCGCCACGTACCCATTCAAACCCACGAGTCGAAAATGCTTCATATCAAATCCGGAACAAATACAAATCCCCAAAGCCAGAAAACTAATAATAATCTATAAAAAAAGACGTTTATATAATGAATAAATAAAAAAAAACAGCAACAAGGAAAAAAACGACCTAGCACCCCGCCTTCTCAGCCGACAATGAGGTCCGTTAACAAGACAAACATCTCGAGCGGCGAGCGAAGAAAAGGAGTGTGTATTCCTCCGCGGCCGCCAGGTGGTTCATGATGGCGCGCCGCTGAACCGCTTCCTTTCGCTCTCCCACTTGACCCCTCTCCCTGCAGTAAGGTCGCTGCCCCTTGACCTTAGCCGCCGACCCTACTAATTGCGGATGAAGGGCAAAAAGCGACCTTATTGACCTCCCGGGCTTAATGATCGCTAGATGCGTTTTATCAAATAGTTTTCTCGTGCGCTATCACGTTTTATTATTATCGAGGCTTAATGAACTTCCGCTGTGACAAAGCTAGTTCCCAAAATGCATTCGTGGTCGCGAGACTTAAAAAAAAAAAAAAATATAGACAAATGCCGAGTTTATTTCTTTTTAGAAGCATAATATATATCCTTCCCCCTAAAAAGTCGAAGAAACCCCAAAATTAAAAGAAAAGAAAAAGATAAGAAAGAGAGAGAGAGAGAGAGAGAGAGAGAGAGAGAGAGAGAGAGAGAGAGAGAGAGAGAGAGAGAGAGAGAGAGAGAGAGAGAGAGAGAGAGAGAGAGAGACAAATATCAAGTTTATTTCTTTATAGATACGGAATACCTACCGCCCCCCCCAAAAAAAAAAAAAAAAAATCCAAGAACCCCCAAAAAGAGAAAAGAAAAAGTAAAAAGTAAAAAAAGAAAGAAAAATATATTCCAGAGCGGTCGGTGCCAAGCCCAACGTTTTGCCGACTCGTCACGCTTGACACTGTCCGATCTGAAGCCGACTTTCTCCCCCCCCCCTCCCCTCCCCCCCTCCCCCCCTCCCGATGCCGGCCGACTGAGCTCAGATCTCTACTTAACTTTCAGACTTTTGGGAGACTTTGGCGTTTTTTTTTTTTTTTTTTTTTTTTTTTTTTTTGGGGGGGGGTTAGAAAGAACATGGAGGAGGAGGAGGGAGGAGGAAGGGAGGAGGGAGAGGAGAGGAGGAGGAGGAGGGAGAGGAGAAGAAGTGGAGGGGGGGAGTGAGAGGAGGAAGAGTGAAGGAAGGGAGGGAGGAAGAAGGAAGAGGATGAGAGAGGGAGAGCGTAGGAAAGAAAGAGAAGAAGAAAAGGAGGAGGAGGAGGGAGGAGAAAGAGACAAGAGGATAAGAATGAGGAGGGGAGAGAGAGAGGGAGAAAGGAGGGGAGGAGATAGATAGATAGATAGAGAGAGAGGAGGGGATGTGGGCAGGAGAGAGAGGGAAAGAGTAAGAAAAAAAGAAAAAGAAAAAAGACAAAAAAAAAAAAAAAAAAAAAAAAAAAAAAAAAAAAATCAAAATAGAGAAAAATAACAAAGAGAGAGAGAGAGAGAACGAGAAAGAAACAGCCCCAGATAAGAGAGCGAGGTCTACCCCGAGGGCGGAGGCGAGGAGCGAGTGCGGGCGAGCGAGAGCGCAGCGCGGCGGCGGCGACTCCCTCCGCACGAGGCAAGTCCCACGAGCAGTCCAGCTGAACCTGCCCCACTCGTCCGGCTCCTGAGTCCCCCCCCCCTCCCTCCCTCTACTTCCCCTCTCTCTTTCTTTCTTTTTCTGTCTCACTCTTTGTGCTTTCTTTTTTCTCTTTTTTCTTTCTCTGTGTCCTTCACTCCTCTCTACCTCATTCCTTTCTCTCTTTCTTAACCTTTTTTCTCTTCTCTTTTTCTCTGTCTCCTTCCCTCTCTCTACCTCATTCCTTTCCTTCTTTAATTTTTTTTTATTTTTTTTTTATTCTTTTTCTCCCTTTTCTCGGTCTCTATTTCCCTTCTGCTCCCTCCCTCCCTCTACCTCATTCCTTTCTCTCCTTTTTCCAATTTCTTTCTCCTTTTTCTCCCTGTCTCTACCTCATTCCTTTCTCTTCTTTCATTTTTTTCCTTTTTCTGTCTCTGTCCTCCTCCCTCCTCTCCCTCAATCATTTTTCTCACTGTCTGTCTCCCTCCCTCCTCCCTCCACCATCTCCTCCTCGCCAGCACCCCCCCCCCCCCCGTTTACTTTCTGTTTCCATTTTCGTCATGTTATCGTGTCCTCTGAATCTGCTACTCCTTTACGGTGGAAGAAAGTTTTTCTTATTTATCCTTATATTTATTCATCTATTCATTTCTTTATATCTATCAATTTCTTTTATTCATCTATTAATTTATTATCTATCAATTCTTTTATTCATCTATTCATTTCTTTTATTATCTATTCGTTTTTATCTATCAATTTATTTAATCTATCTATTCATTTCTTTAATTCATCTTTCTATTTCTTCCAATGTCTCTCTCCTTTTTTCCTTCTTTTATCTATATATTAATTTCCTTTATTTATCTATTAATTACTTTTATCTATCTATTCATTTCTTTCATTTATCTATTAATTTCTCTTACTTATCTATTCATTTCTTTTATCTATCTATTAATTTCTTTTATCTATTAATTTCTTTTATCTATCTATTAATCTTACCTATCTATTCATTCCTTTATCTATCTATTAATTTCCTTTATTCTAATAATTTCTTTTACTTATCAATTCATTTCTTTTATCTATTCATATCTTTATTTATCTATTCATTCTTTTATCTATCTATAATTTTCTTCCAGTTCCCCTTTCCGTTTTCCTATTTTCTTCTGATGGCCGAGTCGCTGTTGTGCATGGCAGTCGTCGTGCATTTTACTCTGGCTTTGTGTTCGTTCGCACGTTGGAGGTGTCGGGGCTGGCTTCGCACGTGGGACCTCGAATGGGAACTTTGGCTTTTTTGTTTTTTTGTCTTCTCTCTTTCTCTCTCTTTATTTTTTTTTGTTTTTTTGTTTTGGGGTTTTTCTCTCTTTCTGATTCTCTCTTTATTTGGATATGTTCATATGCACACACACGCAAACAAAATATTATATACATGTTGTGTGCATGGATGTGTGTGTGTGTGTGTGTGTGTGTGTGTGTGTGTGTTGTGTGTTGTGTGTGTGTGTGTGTGTGTGTGTGTGTGTGTGTGTGTGTGTGTGTGTGTGTGTGAGTGAGTGAGTGTGAGTCAGTGAATAATACGCAAAAAAAGTAATATTTTTCACAAAAAAATGAGACACCACAAAAGCAACGGGATACTATTCGTTTCTATTGTGGCAATTTTCATCATAATATATATATATATATATATATATATATATAATATATATATATATATATATATATATATAATTATATATATATATATATATATATATATATATATATACATACATACATACATACACACACTCATATATATATATATATATATATATATATATATATATATATATATATATATATATATATATATATATATATATATACACACACACGCACACACACACACATTTATGAACAAAAATGCATGCATCAATTAGAAAAAAAAAAATCACCGCGACGGCCAGTTAAACGAGCAAGAATCAGCTGCATCCGCGAGCGACTTTCTAAGCAACAAAGAAATGCGACCGATGGGGAG
>NW_020870158.1:92500-117968 GCF_003789085.1 Penaeus vannamei | reverse complement strand
CAGAGAAGAAAGAGAAGAGAGAAGAAAGAAAGAAAGAAAGAAAGAAAGAAAGAAAGAAAGAGAGAGAGAAGAAAGATAAGATACGGACAAAGACAGACAGAAAGACACACAGGGACAGCACACACACACACACACACACCCACACACCACCACACAACACACACACACACAACACACACACACACACACACACGCACCCCTTACACACACACACACACACACATCCCCCACACCTCCCCCCCGCACCCACGCGCACTCCCCCCACCCCACCCACCCACCCCACCCAACCCAAAACCAAAAAAATGTAAAACCCAATCCATCTAAAAAAAAAAAAAAAAACAAAAAAAAAAAAACACGAATTATGAACGCCTTTGTCTGGCCTCTCTCAAAACATTAGATTTACGACCGCAGTCCAACGAGCAAGGCAGTCGTGGCGGGTACAGTGCTAGGCTACAGTGACAGCTAACCTAATAAACCTGTCACGTTTTCCCTGCCAGCTACACACGAAAAAAGAAAAAGAAAAAAGAAGGAAAAAAGAAAGAAAAAAGAGGAATTTTACTCTTGATAAAAAAGGAAAAAGAACGAAGATGAAGAAGAAAGAAATTTACCTGCTAATAAAAGGAAAGGAGAAAGAGAAGAAGAAGAAGAAGGAGAAGAAAAAAGGCATTTGCTCTTGACTAAAACATTTTTTTTTGTTTACATAATTTCGGGTGTTTATATCCATACGTATATCATGTAGAATTTTATATAATTTGTAGATTGTTTTTTTATTCAAATGCTTATTTTTTGCATGAATGATTCTATTAATTACTACCGAATTATACTATAAAAAATATATAACCATGCATAACCTTAAACGAAAAAAAAAAAAGTAAATAAATAAATTCCCTTAACCTACAATATATTTTCTTCTCTTTGCGTGCTTATTTTTCTTTTTCGGGTGTCGTAGACCTTAGCTCTCCCCCACCGTCCCCCTCCCGACCAATCTGCCTCCACTGCCTATGGACTGACTGCGTCCGTGTGCAGTGGCAGGTGACTCGACGATGAGTGCGGCTGCGACGGCAGGTGAGTCGAGCCTACAGGTTATTGTATACTGCTGGATTGATTGCCGAGCGTCCGCGGGAGTGCAGCAGGACGGCCCCGAGCTAGGCAAGCACAGAGTGTAAGACGCCCGAGGAACCAGTATACAATCGGAAGGCTGGTGCCTGGGATATGTGCACATGCGCTCTCACCTTTCCTCCCCCTCTTCTTTCTCTTTTTTTTTTTGTTTGTTTGTTTTTCCTCTTTTCGTTTCGTTTCTGCTTCTCTTGTTCTCTTTGCTCTTCATTTACTGTTTGATCTGTATTGTTGTTCCTGTCTCCTCTCTCTTTCTTTCTTCTCCTCTCTCATCTCTCTCTACGTTCTCTCTCTCTCTCCATTCTCTCTCTCATCATCTTTTCTCTCTCTCTCGCTCATCTCTTCCCCGCCGCGACATCTAGAGGACTTAGCTCTACATCTTCGCACTCACCTCGAATGCCCTCCCTCTCCCTCTAGCCTTCTCATTCATCCCCTCCTCCTCATCCAGCCTCCATCTTAACAGTCCTCCCCCCCGTTCCCCCCCATCCCGATCCCCACTCTCCGCACCCTCCCGGCTCTCCGGCAGGCTGCACATCCGTCCTTCAGTCTCCCACTCTCTCCTGCCCATCTTCCGTGCCTTGCGGTCTATGACTCCCCTTCTCTCTCCTCTCTCTCTTGTCTGTGACTCTCTCTGTCTGTCTCTCCCCTCTTTCCCTGTCGCCAATATTTCCTCTGCGCTCCTCTCCTCGAGACCCTTCTTGAAAATATACATCACCCATTTACGCAGCACTTTCACTTTCCTTCATTTCTCCTAGATTGCCTTTTCTTTTCTGCTTCGGTCTTTGTTGTGAATACTCTCTTCTTCCCCCTCCTTCTTTACTCCTGAACATGTCACCTCGCTGCATGCCACTTTCTTTGTGACAGGTTTCCACTCAACTGTTGATCCCTGTCCGACCTATTCGCCTTTACACTCCGACTTGTACTTTCTTCGCTCTCTCCCCTCCTGCCCTCACTATCGCTTTCTATGTCGCCGCCATCTCTCCACTTACGCCCTTCGTTCGTGCCGAGCACTGATCATACAGATCATTAGACCTTACTCTCTGCTCCTCTCTCTCCTCTCACTTTCCTTTCCCCTTCTCCTGTACGCTTTATCTCCTCTCGCGTCTCTTCTCACCTTATTATCCCGTCCTCGCCGGGACACTTCGCCGGTCCCCTTGCAGGATCCTCTCATTCTGCACTTTTACTCGTCACTCTCACCTCCTATGTCCCTCCTCTCACTTTCTCACCTCACTCTCTCTCCCTCTTACCTCACCCCTTCCCCATGTCCATATCTACTATCAAATAAATCACAAAAACAATTAACACCTTATTTCAACCTCTACCCCGCCCCCTCCGCCCCCTCCCCCCCCCCCCACAAAGCAACCTGTACGTGAAAAGAACGTAGGGAGTTTTTAGAACAGCCCAGGCCATTCCACTCTACCCCCCTCCCCTCCCCCCCCCACCAACGCAACTCGCATATCAGACTCACTCGCACAGAACAGTTCATACATCACGTGGGGTGGTGGTGGGGTGGTGGGGGGTCGGGGGTTGGTTGGGGTTGGGGACGGAGGTGGGGGTGGGGGGGATAATGGGCTGTATATTCCAAACATTAAATACAAACCGCCCGGGCTTAATATACTGCAAATAGTGAGGTAAATATATTTCACAGAGGGAAGAGGTTGCAAAGTGGCAACAACAACAAAATGAAATAAAAAAAAAAAGAAAGGGGGAGGGAGGTTGGATCGAACTAGCTACCTTCCACCCTCCCTCCCCCGAAAAGTGTAATAATAATAAAAATAAATAGATAAAAAAAAAAGGTTGACTCAACCTAGCTAGCCCCTCCCCCCCCCAAAAAAAAATATATATCAAATTCATCAATAAAAAAAAACTATTACCAAAACAGAAACAATACACACATATTCCTTAAATTCCTTACATAAAACTACATTCTCGCAAAGCCAGAGGGAAAATGGCGCGAGGGTGGCTGACAAGGAAAGCTGCGTGTGCGAGGCTGGGTCAAATATCTCTCTGGGTGACCTTGTGCACCAAAAACACCCGGTTTAGCTTTCCTTCCCTGGCAGTCTGGTAGGTGTCACGGCGATGGCTGACCCGATGGCGACCCTGCTACGTGGTTTCTCTCTCTCTCTCTCTCTTTCTCTTTCTCTTTCTCTCTCTCTCTCTCTCTCTCTCTCTCTTTTTCTTTTTCTTTTTCTCTTCTCTCTCTCTCTCTTCTCTTCTTCTCTCTCTCTCTCTCTTCTCTTCTCTTTCTGCCTCTCGACAAACGCATTTCGATATTTATTCGTGTCAAGTCCTCTTCCTTTTATCCTTCTATTTATCTGTCTTCCTTTACTTCGGTATCCGTCTATCACACACACACACACACACACACACACACACACACACCACACACACACACACACACACACACACACACACACACACACACACACACACACACACACACACACACACACACACACACACACACACACACACACACACACATATCTATTTATTACTGAATGAACGAAAAAAGGCGGAGATGAAGAAACAATGGTGAAGAATTCATAAAATATTTTGTACAATAACGAATTTAAAATTAAACGTTAGAAGGATTCTTTTAAATGGTTTCAACTAGGAGCTTTTGCTGTCTAATTACACTACAAGAAGTAGAGAACCAGAAATAAACCTAGGAGATTAAAGGGCCAACTCAAGCTGCATATCCAAAACACAAAAGTCTCCCTTAAAAGAAAACCTACACATAACATAAGAATGAAAAACAGAAAATGGTATTTTCAGGGGGGACTTCGCATTTCCTCCGAAGTAACAAAGAGACAGAGGTAGGTTATCTAAACATGCAGCAATTATACATTTCTTTACTGTATCTATCTATTATCCCAATATTTTTACAATGCAGTGTATTAGATAGAATCCAATCTCTTAATCTGTATTGTTTATTCTCTCGCTCTTTTCCTCTTTGTCGCTTACCCTTTCTTTTCTTTCTCTGTCTCTCTCTCTCTCCTCTCTCTCTCTCTCTCTCTCTGCTTCTCTCCCTCTTCTCTCTCTCTCTCTCCCCTCTTTCCCTCTCTCTGTCTCTCTCTCTCTCTTTCCCTCTCTTGTCTCTCTCTCTCTCCTCTCTGTCTCTCTCCTCTTTTCCTCTCTCTCTCTCTCTCTCTCTCATACTTCACCAATCACTGACTCGATATCAAACCCGATTTCCGTCAAGAAAAAACAACATTTCTAAAGCAACGCTTAAAACAACCCAAATAAACAACAATTGTGCAATTTAAACAACAATTGAGAGAAAACAAGAAAAACAGTTTAAAACAACCCAAATAAACAACAATTCAGACTAAATTCAGACGAATAAAGAATGAACAAAACAAGATTCAAATAAAATACTCACCTAATTTGTTTCCTGTTCTTCTCTTCACACGGAGACATATTGTTCTTGATCTTATGCACTGCAATAAAAGAAAAAAAATCAATTAATACTTTTTTATGCAACATGGTAAGGAACGTGAGCGTAGGATGCTATATTCCTGCAACCAAAGAAGACGAATTAAAATCTTTCTGAAATACTGCGATGGAAGAAGACATCAATCAATATCTTATAAATTAAAGATTATTTATTGTTTGATTGGTAACGATACTGCAGTAAATAACGGAAGACATTCCAGTTCGGGATAATAGCAAAAAAAAAAAAAAAAAAAAAAAAAAAAAAATAATATATAATATATATATATATATATATAATATATATATATATATATTATATATATATATATATAAAACTCAATGCACTGCAATAACAGAAAAATAGCATTTTTAATGCAATATGGTAAGGAACGAGAGCATAGGATGCTATATTCCTGCGACCAAAGAAGACGAATTAATATCTTTCTGCAATACTGCGATGGAAGAAGACATCAGTCAATATCTTATAAATTAAAGATTATTTACTATTTAAAATTAGTAACAATCCATTAAATAGGATGCTATATTTCTGCGACCAAAGAAGACGAATTAATATCTTTCTGCAATACTGCGATGATGGGAAGACATCAGTCAATATCTTATAAATTAAAGATTATTTATTTTAAAATTAGTAAGGAACACTGCACTAAATAACCAACGACACAACATTCCAGTTCGGGATAAAAAGCAAGAAAATTCTAAATGAAACTCAATTGGTTAAGTCCACATAGTACAAATTCCCAACATAACTAGTACAAATGCCAACAAACTAGTACAATTCCAACACATAACTAGTAAAAAATTTCCAACAAACCTAGTACAAATCCCCCAAAACTAGTACAAATTCCAACAAAATTGTACAAATTTCCAACAAAACTAGTACAAATTCCCAACAAAATAGTACAAATTCCCAACAAAACTAGTACAAATCCCCCAACAAAACCAGCACAAATCCCCATCAACCCCCCAACAACTCCCCACCAAACCCAGCACAAACTCGGGATAAAACTCGCGTAATTTTCGAGCACAAACGCATGCAAATACCGACCTTCACTCCACCCCAAGAATATCCCAAATACCTCATGTTTTCCTAACGCAGTCGGCACATAAAGGGTTAAGACCTAAACAGCTTCCCACAATAGGATCTAAAATTAAATTCCAAAGCTCGATCATAAATATAAGGATTAAAAAATATGAATCTTAAAATGAAATAAGAAAAAAACCAGAAAGATGGAATAATATAAATGAAATAATTAGAATAACGATAAGGAAAACGAAAAAAAAAAGAAAAAAAACAAAAAAAAATATAAAACACACAAACAAACAGATAAAAAATATGTATAAAAATAACTAAATCTGAAAATAAAAGGAAAGAAATAAAAGCAAATCAACATACAAAGGAAAACCAAAACAAACAAGAAAATCAAAATAAAAACACAAGAAAACGAAAATAAAATTAAACATAATTCCCAAACTCGACTCCGGGCGCGTGGGTGTGAAGGAGAGAAGGGAGGGAAGGGGGGGGGGAGAGGGGGGGGACATGAGGAGGAGGGAAGGCAAGAGAGGGAGAGGGCGGAGGGAGGGGTGGTGGGGGGAGGGAAGGAGGGTGGGGGAGGCAATGAGGAGGAGGGAAAGGCAAGAGGGGAGAGGGGGAGGGAAGAGGGGAAGGGTACAGAGAAGGAGGGAAGGAAGAGGGAGGGAGAGGGGAGGAGGGAGGGGGAGGTGAGGGGAAGGGAAGAAGAGGAGGAGGGGAGGAGAAGGAAGGGATAGGGAAGGAGAAGAGGAGAGAGGAGGGTGGAGGAGGGGAAGAGGGAGGGAGAGGAGGTGGGAAGGAAAGAGGGAGAGGGAGAGGGGTGGGGGAGGGAAGAAGGGAGGGAGAGGGGTGGGGAGGGGAGGAAGGGAGGGAGAGGAGAGGGAAGTGGGGGAGAGGAAGAAGAGAAATGAGGAAGGGGAAGAGGGAGAGAAGGAGGAGGGAGAGAGAAGGGGTAGGAAGAAGAGAGGAGGAGGGGAGAGGAAGAAGAGGGATGGAGGAGGGGGAAGAAAAGGGAAGGAGAGGAAGAAAAGAGGGAGGAGGAAGAAAAAGGGGGGGGGAGAAGAGGGAGAGAAGGGAGAAGTTTGAAGAAAGGGAGTCGGAAGAAAGAGAAGGAAGAAGAGAAGGAAGAAGAGAAGAGAGAAGATAAGAAGAGAAAGAGGAGGAGAGGGATTGGGGGAAGGAAAAATGCGTGGCGTGCTGGGATGAGATTGCAGGGCCGCAAAAGGTTGAAATAGCGCCCCCTTCCCTGGTTACCTCTAACATTTTGCAAGCGTAGTTCGTTTTATTTATCATCAAATGCATAATATCATAATCTTAGTTGATGGAAAGAGTTAATCTATTTTCGTAAATCGCATTAAAAAAATAGTATGAAGACTATGAATCGGTTAAGTCTGATATTGGCAAAAAAAAAAAAAAAAAAAAAAAAAAAATAAATAAATAAAAAAATAAATAAAAAATAAAAAAAAATAAAAAAATAAATGAATAGAAACAAAATGAAATAAAATAAATAAATAAATTCGAGAACTGAATAACTATGCATGTGGAAATTCATTTTGGCGCCCCTGTTTTCATCGCCACTGAGAAAGGGGAGGAGGATGGGAGAGAGGAAGAAGAGAGAGGAGGAGGAGGGTGGGGGGGAGGGAGGAGAGAGGGGGAAGGAAGGAGGTAGGGGAAAGGGGGAGGTGGAGAAAGAAGAGGATAAGAAAGCGAAGGAGGAGAAGAAGAAGAAGGAGAAAGAACAACAACAACAAGGACAAGAAGAGAAAGAAGGAGAAAGAACAAAAAAAACAAGAACAAACAAGAATGAAGAAACTAGAAAACAAAGAATAAATTAAAATCAGAAGGAGGAGGGTCAAGGAGAGGACAAGGGAAAGGGTTGCAAGAAGAAGGGGGGGAGTGGTGCCAAGGGAGAAGAGGAGGGGGGGAAAGGGAAAGGGGGCAAAGGAAGGGGGGGTGAAAGGGGA
This sequence comes from Penaeus vannamei, assembly GCF_003789085.1. Taxonomy (NCBI): domain Eukaryota; kingdom Metazoa; phylum Arthropoda; class Malacostraca; order Decapoda; family Penaeidae; genus Penaeus; species Penaeus vannamei. Next base: position 110,399 of record NW_020870158.1, on the reverse strand, counting down.
AGAGGAGGGGGAAGGGAAAGGGGAAGGCAGGAGAAGAGGAGGGGGGAAGGTGCCAAGGAGAGAGAGGGTGGGAAGGGTGCCAAGGAGAAGAGGAGGAGGGGGGAAGGGTGCCAAGGGGAGGTCGCGTGCGTGCTGACACCGCGTTTGCAAGACTTCTCGGCCGCCCCCTCGAACTCCCCGGCCCGAGAGAGGAGGCACTCACAGGCGCCCACGTTAAGGGCAGCGGTCGCCTTGGAGGGCACTCTTCGGCGGCTTCCGGGAGTCGCAGCTTGGTGTTCGTAAAAGGAGCTTCCTGGCGACGTCACTTGCGATGTTCGGGATGTCAATGCGATGCCACGGATGCCACTTGCGTCATTTGGGATGCCTACTTGCGTTCATTTGGGATGCCACTTGGACTGTCACTTTGAGATGCCAACTTGGAATGTCACTCGGGATGCCACTTGGAATGTCACTTGGGAATGCACTGGACACTTGGGATTGCCACTTGGAATGTCACTTAGGATGCCACTTCCGACGTCCCTCTGCGATGCCACTGCAATGTCCTTACGATGTCACTCCCTCAACGTCACAATAACGATGTCACTTGCGATGCATTCTCATAGTGAGTTGTCGAACAGAAGAAAGTGGACCTCACTTTAATTCTCTTGTGGTCGGAAAGTGTTCCTAAGTGTTCCGATTAAAATAGCACAGCCTCCCCTACTTGAAATGATGGTGTTGTCTCAGGCACGCACCACTCTTTTTCTCGCCCGCGTATCGAGGGCGGACTAAAATATCCGGAGAGGCGAAAGAAAACGGAATTCAGAAAGGATTTTATCGTAAATTACTATTTCGATTCTTCTTATTATTATTTTTTTATTGTGTGGGATTTCGATTCACTCACGACACAGTTTTTTTTACCTAGAATGATTTTTTTGTTTTTGTTTTTTAGATTCGTTTCAAAATGTTCCTTTTTATGTACGTTGACTTCAAATACTTACAGAAATCACGATGGCTATGATATATACCGACATATTGGCGCCATTTTCGAAAGAACTATCTATCTTTAATCTTTATCGACTTCTTACCGTCTTGTTCACTCTTCCACGACAACTCTCCACTGTGCCCAAATACCGCCAATACTCTCCACACCTCTTAAAGAATCTAATTCCCTTTCTTCCCTAAATGAAATGATCAATAGACTCGTGAATTAGGTACAAGGGCCGTTGCAGAGCCCCCCCCACCCCCACCCCCACCCCCTCACCCCTCCCTTTTGGAACGTTGCATAACGCTTTGTTCCCTCGACCGTCATTTTTTTCTCTCATAATTTTACACTCTCAATCCCCTCATCTTGTGCAAAGGAATCTCGACTATTTCAACTACTCCGGCGATGCGAGTAGTGAAGTTGCGCCAGCCGGGAAACCTTAAAAAACAACAACAACAAAAAAAAACTTCAAAAAATAATAAACACTGCATACTCCCTCTGCATTTTTCTTCTTTTCTTTTCTTTCTTATACTTCCTCATTCCCTCTTCGGTCTCCGGTACTGCTCGAAAGCCCTCGTGTTCTTCGGTTCAGCGTAAAGTGTTCGTTATAGGAAGCCATCGAGAGGTGAAATGGCCACCAACTACGTATATTTTTCTATGGTACGGTAGCACAATGTATGCGCTCCCAGACTCTGTCTTTTATGTAATGTCTTTTACGTAGCCATGTGGGTGCGTATTATTATTATTATGTTAGTCAATATTTTTATTATTATTATTATTATTTTATCATTATTATATCATTAATTATTATTATACCATTTCATTATCATATTATATTACCATTATCATTATCATTTATTATTATCATTATTATTCATTATCAGTATTATTATATAGTAAGCTATTAAAAAGCCACACTGAAAAAAATCGAGATTTATACCACCAAAGTTCAGTGCACGTCAAGATACACTAAGAAATTACGAAAGAATTAGAAGTTATTTACTTAAGATAAACATGTCAGCTGATCTTTTAAACTTATCAAGAGTCGTAGAAGTTACGTTAATCTACCGTTTTTTTAATAATACGTAAAAAATCACTTTCATTGCAATAACTGATTAATCCAACACCGTAATTTTCATTTATACAAGGATAATTAAACAAATAATACAGACTTATCAAAACAGATGATTCACATAAAACATAAACATCGAAACTGATTCAATACTTAGAAAATGTTTACTTACAACCCAACTAAGAAATACGTCATCAAAAAAAAAGTAAATAAAAAAAGAAAATAAATTTAAAAAGTGCTCAGACATAATGCATGACCGTACATAAATACTCGTCCACATACACATAAACATACACATGATATACATACCACTATCGATTCCCTAACAAGATCACAGAGCCAGCAAACAGGTATCGAACAAATAACGGCATTACGCGGCATAATTAGCATACTCTAACATACTCATGGAACAATCACAAGCATCAGTGCTAAATCTCTCGCATCAGGCAGCTATTTTCGGATGTCAGGGGAGATAGACCCCCTTAATCCTGTCTTATCCGGCCTATTGTATATGGATTAGCTAATTATAGAGATTCGACTTGTATGCTAGACTGCCTTTGCTTCGGTTCGAGTCCCTTCTAAGTATACTATCTGTATTACTCTCTGGGGGTCGAGTCCCTTCTAAGTATACTCCTTGGGTTCGAGTCCTTTTCTAAGTATACTCGTATACTTGGGTTCGAGTCCAAGTATACTCTATACTTGGGTTCGAGTCCTTCTAAAGTATTACTCTCTACTTGGGTTCGAGTTCCTATACTCTGTACTTGCGGTTCGGAGCCCTTCTAAGTATTACTCTGTACTTTGGGTTCGAGTTCCTTCTAAGTATACTTCTCTACTTGGTCGAGTCCCTTCAAGTTATACTCTCTACTTGGGTTCGAGTCCCCTTCTAAGTATTACTCTCTACTTGGGTTCGAGTCCCTTCTAAGTATTTACTCTCTGTTTTGGGTTCGAGTTCCTCTAAGTTATACTTCTCTTACTTGGGGTCGAGTCCCTTCTAAGTATACTCTCTACTTGGGTTCGAGTCCCTTCTAAGTATACTCTCTACTTGGGTTCGAGTTCCCCTTTAAGTATACTCTCTACTTGGGTTCGAGTCCCTTCTAAGTATACTCTCTACTTGGGTTCGAGTCCCTTCTAAGTATACTCTCTACGTTCGCGCCGGGTCGTCCCTTCTAAGTATACTATTCATTATTATTATTCAAGTATATTATAAGTATTATTCAAGTATATTCTAAGTATACTATTCAAGTTATTATACTAGTTACGTATTCATACCATCATCAAGTTATATTATAAGTATTATTCAAGTATATTTCTAAGTATACTTGGGTTCTAAGTATACTTGGGTTCGAGTCCCTTCTAAGTTACGTATTCATTATTATTATTCAAGTATATCATTAAGTATTAATTCAATATATTCTAAAGTATACTGGGTTCGAGTCCCTTCTAAGTATACGTATTCATTATTTATCATTCAAGTATATTATAAGTATTATTCAAGTATATTCTAAGTATACTTTGGGTTCTAAGTATACTTGGGTTCGAGTCCCTTCTAAGTATACGTATGTTTTAACGCAAATGAATATCTGGCAATTGACTTCAAACCTTAAATATATTAGATTGCTTTGTTTATATTCTCTTCTTTGTCTCTTGCATGTGATTGATGGCACTTTGAAGATAAAACTGTCAGATGATCCACGTTTTTTGTCTTTTCTGTTGTCATATGCCAAGAGAAAGTTTAGTGCGTATTTATAGTAAATGGAAAGAAGGAAAGATATAATAATAATAATGATGATGATAATAATAATAATAATAATAATAATAATAATAATAATAATAATAATAATAATAATAATAATAATAATAATAATAATAATAATCAATAATAATAATAATAATAATAATAATAATACAACAACAACAACATAATAAATAATAATTAATAAAACAAATAATAATAATAAATCTTTATTTCAGCTGTAATGGGCCATACATTAGTATTATACAAACATATTAGTTTTAAAAATATATATAGAAAGGTAAAATAATAATACATAACACAGAAAGATATGTAAAAAATGAGCCATAAGTTCGATGCAATTGAAAGTTCCTTTGATATAATATGGGAGATCCAACCTTATTACCAGTATTGCTTAACCAGAAAAAACTGAATTCATAGAAGTATGAACAATAATTCATGGCTGGACAGATTTTCCGAATGCTACGAACTTTCTTTTCTTTGATTCGTGTGTTTATGTGTTCTTTCTGTTTTTTTGTTTTATTGTGTTTCTTTTTTTTTCTTTTTTTTTTTCTTTTTCTTATAATTTTTACTGAAATACGGAATTTGAGATCTTCTTGGGTACGTTCCCCTTAAGGTTATCGATTTAGTAATCTCAGATTCCCAACACACACACCCGCGCTCACAAAAAAAACACGAAAAAAGATAGTCGAACATTACTAAAAAAATATACTAAAAAGAGGTATCTAAATATTGTTACAAAAAGATACCCTTGTGCTTTTACTAAAGGGATACCCATACACTCTTACAAAAGAAGGAACCTACACACTATTACAAAAAAGATACCCTTACAAGATTAAAAAGATGCCATACACTTTTACAAAACACACATTATGCCCACACACTATCATAAAAAATAATTAAAAAATAACATACAATAAAAAAAACATAAATAATTATAACAAAGATACTCTCTCTCTCTCACACTACACAACGCACAAGAAACAAAAACTAAGAAACCACGAGATTTTAGACCTGGTTTCGAACAACTAAAGACCACTGAGAGAAGAGAGAGAGAGAGAGAGAGAGAGGAAGAGAGAGAGAGAGAGAGGGAGAGGAGAAGAGAGAGAGAGAGGAGAGAGAGAAGAAGAAGAAAGGAGAGAAGAAAAAAGAGGAAAGAGTGAAGAAAGAGAGAGAGAAAAAAAAGAAAGAGAAAGAAAGAAAGAAAGAAGAGAAAGAGAAAGAGAGAGAGCAGAGACTTAAAGACCATCCGATAGAGGCCGTTCTCTCGAGTACATTGTGCCTGCCGGGGGGGGGAAGTGGGGGGGTGGGTGGGGGAAGGCTGATGGAAAGTCCAAATGGGGAGGAAGCTTTTAGCGGCCGAAAGACACCTCAGAGGCAAGAAGACAATCTTAAGCCTCTTGAACCTGATACTTACGACCTGGCTTATGGCTTGCACGTGGGAAAATGGCGTTTTTTCTCTTCATTTTCTTTTTTTCTTTCTTTCTTCTTCTCCTCTCTCTCTCCTCCTTCTCTCTTCCTCTCTGTCTGTCTCTCTCTCTCTCTCTCCCTCTCTCTCTTCTCTCTCCTCTCCTCTCCCTCTTCTCTCCTATCTCTAATCTATCATCTATCTATCGCTTCTTCGGTTGTCGCGCGCGTGGATGCAGTTTGGTCTGGAGATACAGGGTGTGGGCGTCTCTGTCTAATTGGGAATCTAGCTTCTCTGATAAGGGCTCGAATCTCTATCGTTGTAGGTTGTGATCCATGTATATGTTTATAATACCTAACACACATTTATCTATATATTGTATGTGTATACATACATAAATACATACACACACACACACACACACACGTGCACACACACACACATGTATGTATGTATGTATGAGTATGTATATATATATATATATTATATATATATAATATATTATATATATATATATATATATATATATATATAGCATAACATAGATACATATACATATAATACATATATATATATTATCATAATAATAATATATAATATATATATATATATACAATATATATACACATACATAACATACATATTCATATACGCATACGTATATAATATTTATCTGTCTATATATCTGATCTATATATATATATATATATATATAATATATATATATATATATAATTATATATATATATATATATATATATATAATATATGTACACACACTAATATACATCGTTATGTTATCATACACAAACCACTAACCTATAACATTAAATGAAACGATTTCTTCCTCCGAAAACCGAACGACTTAAGATCATAGTTTTCTACATAAATCCCATCTCTGTCTCTGTCTGTCTGTCTGTCTCTCTCTCTCTCTCTCTCTCTCTCTCTCTCTCTCTCTCTCTCTCTAAAAAAAAAAAAAATAAAAAATAAAAAAAATAAAAAAAATAAAAAAAACAGTAATTGAAACCCAAAACAAACAGTCAGAACCCCACGCCACAAGTCGACCGAAAACCCCATCACGGCGCGCAGTTTGATGTTGCAATCGAATCAAAAAACCCGAATCGTTAATAAAGGCAATTTTCGGCGAGTTACCCCTAAAATCTATATTACTTTTATGACCCGATATTTCTTGCCGGGTCACGAGGTAATTTACCCTTTTTGCTGCAAAAGTTAAGATGAGGAGAAACTTTGTCGTGAATTTCCTAGCGTAATCGCGATTAAAAGTTATCAAAAAATCGCGAGAGACTTGATTTTATTGAAAGACTAAGACCAGTTTGATGGGAAAAGCGATTGAAGAAAAAAAAATAAAACTACAGGATATCGTTATATTTATATGATATCATCGCTGTCATTACAGACAAGAATGCAACGTATTGCAATAACAATAATAATAATATGATAATAATATAAGTGATAAAGATAATTAAGATATTAATAATTAAAAAAAATTAAATAACATTAGTGATAAACATAATTAAGATAATAATGATAGTGATAACAAATCAAGATAATAATAACAGATAAAAAATGAAAATAATAATGATAATACCATTACTACTACTAATAATAATGATAACAACAACAACAATAAAAATAATGATACTCTCTCCTACTACGACCACAACCACAACACACACAACTACAACTAACACTGGTTCTACTAAACCACAACCACAAACTACAACTGGCTGCATCCTCCTTCGAGTGGGTTGTGGTGTCGCGGACTGAGATGACCGTCTTGCAACCTCTTGCAACGGCGGCGAGGGATCGAACCCCGATCGGAGAGGTTACTACATCCAACTCCAACTACCAGAACACCCAACACCACCTCGCAACCACAACCACAACCACAACACCAGGAGCACAAGCAGACCCACCTGGTGTATGTGAGAGATGACCTCCGTGTGGGTGGCGTCTTCCAGGCTCTTCCCGTTGACCTCAAGGATCTCATCGCCGACCTCGAGGTCAGCTTTGTCTGCCGGCGAACCTGAGGAAGAGGAAGAAGAAGGGGGGGTTAGTGGTTTGATAGGAGGGGGGTGAGGGGAAGTTTTTGGGGGGTGAGGGGAAGTTGGGGGGTGAGGGGAAGGGGGTAGGGAAGTTGAGGGGGTGAGGGAAGTTGGGGGGTGAGGGGAAGTTGAGGGGGTGAGGGGGAAGTTGAGAGGGTGAGGGGAAGTTGGGGGGGGGGGAGGAGGGATGAGGGGAAGGAGGTGGTGGAGGGGGGGTGAGGGAAGGGGGTGGTGCTGGTGGTGGAGGGGTAGGGTGGATGTTTGGGGGTAAAGTCGGATGTTCTATTTTTTATATAAGGATCTGTTTGTTTTGGATGTTTCTTTATTTTTTCTGTATATATATATATATATATATATATATATATATATATATATATATATATATATATATATATATATATATATATATATATATAATATATATATATATATATATAGTATATATTGTATTTGTCTCTGGATCTTTTTTGGAATTTGGTTTTTACTTTCTCTTTCTTTCTATCGTTCTCCTCTCTTTCTCTATTTCTGCCTATGTCTATTCTCTCAATCTCTCTCTCTTTCTTCCAATCCATACTTCCACTTCTCCCACCCCTTCCTCTTCCTTTCTCTCCCCCTCTTCCTCCGTTCCTCCCGCCCTCCCACCCACCCTCCCCCCTCCCACCGTCCCCTTCCACCCCCTCCCCCTTCCCACCATCCCCGTGACCCCGACCCAACCGGTGTCCCCCTCTCCCTCCACCGACCCCCCTCTCCCCCTCGACCCCCCCCCCTCCTCCTCACCCAGGTCATCCGCGAGAACGGTGAATATTGATAGCGTCATCAGGAGACACAGCGCAGCGACCAACCCGCGCCTTTGTGACCGGGCAAACAAGGGCAAACAAGGGCAAACAAGGGCCTCGCCGGGGACTGAATGGAGGGCTCCGGCGGGTGATGGGATCCGGGGTTTTTGCGGCGACGCCTTTTGTGCGGAGGCTGCGAGGGCAGGCGCTGGAGGGGCGCGTGGCGGTGAAGGGTGAGGTGGAGGCTGCGAGGGCGAGGTGAAGGGGACGGAGGCGATGGGAGTGAAGAAGGAGGAGGCGTGGGCGGTGAAGGGGGCGGTGAAGGGGGGCGAGGTGATGGGGGCGGTGAAGAGGAGGAGTGGGCGTGAAGGGGGGCGGAGGCTGAGGGGTGAGGGCGGTGAAGGGGGCGAGTGAGGGGGCGATGGGTGAAGAAGGAGGAGGGGGGGGGGGGGGGCGGTGAAGGGGGGGAAGGGAGCGGAGGCTGGGGGGGCGGTGAAGGGGCGAGGGGCGGTGAAGGGGGAGGCGCGAAGGTGAAAAGGGGGCGCAGCAAGGTGACGGAGGGGGTGACGGAAGATGTGAAGGAACGGCGTAGAGGCGGTGCAAGGGCGGCGAAGGGGGCGTGACGAGGGCGGGAAGGGGGCGGCGAAGAGACCGTTGTCGTGGGCGGTTCCGGCGTCCGGGCACTCGGCGGGGCGCTAATGCAGGCCACTCGCGCGCCCCGCCGCTGCCTCGGGCGCCCCCCCCCTCCCACGCTTCCGTACGAACGCATATGACAGGGAAGTGGGTATGAGACGCACACACATACGAATATACAAGCACACACGCAGAACACACAAGGCACACACACACACACACGCACACACACACGAATATACAAGCACACACATAGAACACAGAAGGCATACACACACACATACACACACACACACACGAACACACAAACACACACAGAACACAGAACACCACACACACACACAGCACACACACAACACAAACACAGAAGCACACACACACCACACACGACACACAAACACACACAGAACACAGACACAAGAAGGCACACACACACGTACACACAAAGCACACACACGTACACACGAAGCACACACACGAAGGCACACACACACGAGAGAAGGAGGATGAGGAGGGAGAGTAGGAGAGAGAAGGAAAGGTAGATAAAGTGCTTTTTTTCCATTTTACACAAGCGAAGAAGAGAAACCAACCATGAGAGAGAGAGAGAGAGAGAGAGAGAGAGAGAGAGAGAGAGAGAGAGAGAGAGAGAGAGAAGAGAGAGAGAGAGAGAGAGAGAGAGAGAGAGAGAGAGAGAGAGAGAGAGAGAGAGAGAGAGAGAGAGAGAGAGAGAAGAGAAGAAAGAAAGAAAGAAAGAAAGAGAAGAGAGAGAGAGAGAGAGAGAGAGAGAGAGAGAGAGAGAGAGAGAAGAGAGAGAGAGGAGAGAGAGAGAGAGAGAGACAGAGAGAGACAGAGAGACAGAGACAGACAGAAATCGAGATAGAGAAAGAGAGAAATAAGAAACAGAGACAGACAGACAGAGACAGAAGAGAGGAGAGAGAAGAAAAAGAAAGAATGAAGAAGAGGAGAAGGAGAGAAAGACGGAAAGGGGAGAGGCAAGATGGAGGAGCATTTTCCTCTCTTTTCTTTAAATTTCACTCAGAGAAATGATCCCTATAATGTGCTGTACGAATTGGCTCATTTGGGAAAATTAAATCGCTCTGAATAATGTCTTCTTGGCGGGCCGTTTGTTAGCGAAGAAGGAGGAAAGGAAGAAGAAGGAGGAGGAATAAGAGAAGAGAAAAATGAAAAAAAAAAAAGAGAAAAATGGAAAAAGAGAAAAGAGAAAGGGAAAAAAGAGAGAAAAGGGAAAAATGGAAAAAGAGAAAAAGAAAGGGGAAGAGAGAAAAAGAAAAAGAAAAAAAAACGGAAAAAATGGAAAAGATAAGAGAAAAGACGAAGCAGCAAAAAGAAAAGAGAGAGAGACAGACAGGGACAGACACAGAAAACGAAAGAGAGACAGAAAAAAAAACGCGACAGTTAAAGAAATCAGCAATACACAAAAACAAACAAACAAACAAAAATAGATAAACAATAGATAAACAAAATACATGAAAATAGATAGATAAATTAAAGGGAGGGAGGGAAGAAGAGACTGAACATCTATATAACGGTTGAATTAATTTCCGTTCAGAGTTTGATATAAAACAATGAAAGGAATCAAGTTGTTTGATGAAATTGTTCGGTTCGTAAAAAAAAAAAAAAAAAAAAAAAAAAAAAAAAAAAAAAAAAAAAAAAAACAGGTGATTTTTTAATACTTTTGTATCTTCCTCAAAATGATATTCTTTATAACGCCTTTTCTTTTCTTAATTAAGGACTTACAGAAAGACAAATTACCAAAAAAAAAAAAAAAAAAAAAATGCTTTTGACTATATAAAGGCCTATTTTTTTCTCAAGTCTGCGAGATATTTCAGGATCGTATATTATATCATCGAAAATTTATATCGAAAATTTATATCGTTTGTTTTATCGTAAAGGTTCCAGAAAATAAATTTGATATAGATTTATATACATTTCCTATCAGCGCTTTGCCCTCGTATCGATTACGTTCGTTAATTAATTTGCAATCTACGCCAAAGCCTTTGACACTCGGGAATAACAGCTGTACGCGAAAACACACAAGTACGCAGATACACATATACGCACACAAACATATACGCACACACACATATACGCACACACACATATACGCACACAAACATATACGCACACACACATATACGCATATATGCGTACAAACTCACACACACACACATGTACGTACAAATAAACATACAGCGCATATGTGCGTACAAACTCACATACACACATATACGCACACAAACACACATACTCGCATATGTGCGTACAAACTCACATACACACACATATACGCACACAAACACACATATACGCGCACAAATACACGCACAAACACACACACACACACACACACACACACACACACACACACACACACACACACACACACACACACACACACACACATTTATCAGTTACATAACTACCAAAGTATATATAATAATATCATCATACAAATCAATCTCACATGAATAGAGAGAAAAAAAAATCCAGTCATTTCAACACAGGCAAAAAAAAAAAAAAAAAAAAAAAAAAAAAAAAAAAAAAAAAAAAAAAATAGATCAAAAGACTTCCATATTATATAAAAGCAATTAATAAAACAATGAAATCTAAAAAATTGCACGTCATCACGGCCTTGCAATCTCAGAACATCCTATAACAAAACATTATGTAATATTTCTCTACGTATTGTCATTTCCTCAAAATAAGTGGGATTGAGAGACACATTATGTAATTTTTCCCTAAATACCGCTATTCTCTTATTTTCTATTTCTATTTCTATTTTTTTTTTTTTTTTGGTAATACCTAAATTTCCTTAAACAAACTCATATTTAGGGAAATATTATGTAATTTTTCCCTATATATTTTTATTCTCTGGTATTCAGAAAAAAACATTATGTAGCACATTTTTTTGTAATATTCTTTACTATCTCAAAGTCAAAATATTTTAGGGGAATCTCACGCAAAAATCTCCCTACAATAGCAATATTTTCTTATGCAATTTTCCCCTAAATATCTTTATTCCGTATTTAGGAAAACATTATGCAAAACACACACACACACACACACACACCACACACACACACACACACACACACATATATATATATATATATATATATATATATATATATATATATATTATATATATATATATAATATTCTTACAACACTCAAAGAAATGTGTAAGGAAATCTTACGCAGAAATCTCCCTACAAAATTCCCATAACAAACTCTCCCCCCCCCCAAAAAAAAAAAGAATAAAATAAAATCCCACAGGGGATAACACAAACACACAAACCGTAGTTCTTACCCAGGGAATCGCACTCCCCCCCCCCCCGCCCGCCCTCTGACTCACCCTGGGGGGGAAGTGGGGGTGGTGGGGATGGGGGGAGGGAGGGGAGAGGACGTCACGTTCTATCACAACCCATTTCGTAAGCTCCCTTCAGCACATTCGTAAGACTTCGGTTAAATGTTGGAGGTCTGAGCGAAAGAGCACAGGTCAGGTATTAAAGGCAGAGAGAGAGAGAACCCAGGAGGAGATCTTCTTCCTCTGTTGCTACTCCTGCTACTATCCCCCCTCCCTATCCCCCCCAACCCTTCCCCCTGTTCGCTCCCTCCTCCAGCACACCAGCATCACCTCCCGCCATCTCTACCCCCACCCCCCCCCCTCCGACTTGATATCCTTAACCCCCTCCCTACCCCCCCCCTAACCGCTTCCAATTCCCCCCCATCACCTCCCGCCATCTCTACCCCCCCCGACTTGATATCCCTAACCCCCCTCCCTACCCCCCACCACCCCTTCCCCCTGTCCCCCCCCTCCCCTAGCACACCAGCATCACCTCCCGCCATCTCTCCCCCCTACCCCCCCCCCCACCCCGACTTGATGTCCCCTCTTCGCAACTCTGATGGTTTTGTCTCTCTTAAAGGTGAGTCTGCGAGAGATAAATGAATGTGAGAGTCTATAAGGGAATATGGATAAAGAATTGTACATAGACACATCAATACTTTAGTTGATGGGGAGTTTGTTCTCTTGTTTGTTCTCGCTCTCACTCACTCACTCTTTCTCTCTCTATCTGTCTCCTTCTCTTTTTTTCTTTCTTTCTCTCTTTATCTCTCTCTCTCTCTCTCCTTCTCTCTCACACACATTCTCTCTCTCTCTCTCTCCACACACAAACACACACACAGCACACACACACACAAGACACACACACACACACACACACACACACACACACACACACACACACACACACACACACACACACACACACACACACCACACACACACACACACACACACACACACACACACACACACACACACACACACACACACACACACACACACACACACACACACACACACACACACGCACACACGTACGCCCACAATTCCATCGCCTCTAAACCACGGCAATTAAACCTAGCCAAGCTCCCAACACGGCGTAAGTATTTTGCAATAAAACCCCAACAATGCAAATTAGCGAGAATCCAGCATATATTTTTTCTCGCATCCTTTGTCATATAAACTCGGGGAGACTGCTATTCGATCGCATAAATTAAAATGGAGGCCGGAAGTTACGTCACCTTCAACGAATCTCGGTGTATTTTCGCCCCCAAAAAAGTGAAAAATAAATATGAATAAAAATGAGAAAAGAAAAAAATAAGAAAAACGAAACAAGGAAAAAATAAAAAATGAAAAATGAAAAAATATAAAAAGAAAAAAAGAAAAAAAAAAACGAAACAAGAAAACAAATAAATAAAGAAAAGAAAAAAAAGAAAAATTAAAATAAAATTGTTTGGGAAGATTTATTACTTGTCATTCAGCCAAGGAAGACGTGGATAAACCATTAGTCTTTTGCCATCATCGTATGATATAATGTATCATATGAAATGACATCACGTGATGTATATAACTTAATATTCATAAATGTATCTCAAAAAAGAATAAAAAGTACTAAATTGCGACATAAATCTACTATAAAAATAATAAAATTTAACAGTATGTAAAGACACGAAATAACATTGTAAAACGACACACTATAACATAAGTAACAAACAAAACTCAACCCTATGGCCTTATTTCATAGGGTTGTGTAAGGTCCATACCTCATACCACAGCAGAGGCACCTCCTTACCCTCTGCCTGAACGAGCAATACCAGACGGAAGCCAGAAAGGATAAAATACCTTGCCCATTATGATACCAATCCCCACCCCCCTCTACCTCTCCACCCCCCCCACCCCATTACCCAACCCCTTCCACCTAACCCCCCACCCTCCTCCCTCCCACCTTCTACCCACCCACCCCAACCCCCAACCCTCCTCCCTTCACCCCCCCATCCTCAGTACCCTCCAACCCTCTCCCCCTCTACCCCTCCAGTACCCCCTTCCTTCTCTCCCCCCCACCCCCCCACCCCCCACACCCTCATCCAATCTTTGTGCATGACGACCCCAAGAGGCCACGCAGCATGACCCAACGACCAGCCCAGACGACTTTGACCTCCCTTCCCCTCCCCCCTCCCACCCTTCCCCCCTTCCTAGCTCAAGTTCCAGGGGGCGTTGAGGCGCGGGCGACGGGCGTGCAATGGGCGTGCGAAGGGCGGCAGGACGAGGAAAGAAGAGGACTTAGCAAGACGTCCGAGTTTCCCCACGCCTTCCTGCAACACCTCCCCACCCCACCCCTCTACCCCCTATCCTTACCCCCTCCCCCCGAGTTCCTCCACGCCTTCCTGCAACACCTCCCCCCTCATCCCTCTACCCCCTATCCCCCCCCTCCCCCTACCCGAGTTCCTCCACGCCTTCCTGCAACACCTCCCCCCCCTCCACCCTCTATGCTTACCCTCCCCCCCCCCCAACTCTTTCGCAGGTAGTGGCTCGTTTCATTAAAACTTTCGTTGCGGTTCGCACTTCAGACGCCATTGAGCGGGACGGAAAGGGGTGGGGTAGGAGGAGGAGGAGGAGGAGGAGGGAAGGGGTGGGGGAGGAGGAGAGGGAAAGGGAGGGAGGGGGAGGGGGAGAGGGAGGGTAAGGGAGGGGAAGGGAGGAGAAAAGGGGCGAGAAGGGGAGGAGGGAATGGGTAAGAGAGGGGAGGAGGAGGGTAGGAGAGGGGGAAAAGTGAGGGGGAAGGGGAGGGTGAGAGTGAGGGGTGAAGAGGGGAAGAGGGATGGGTAGGGGAGGGGGAAAGTGAGGGGGAAGGGGAGGGTGAGAGGGATGGTGAAGGGAGAGGGGAGAATGAGGGGAAAGGAGAGAGGAGAGTGAGGGGGACAAGGGAGGGGAAGAGGGAAAGAGGGAAATAAGGGACGAGGGGGGAAGAGGAGAGGGAAGGGGGAAAGGTAAGAACGAAGGGATGAGGGGGGGAAAATGGAAGGGGGATAGTGGGAAGGGAATGAAGAAAGGGAGAGAGAAAAGAGGTAAAGGGAAAAGGGGAAACAGGTAGGGAAAAGAAGGAAGGCGAAAACAAAAACAAAACAAGATGGAAGCAGAAAGAAGACGAAAAGATGAAGAAGCAAAGAGGAAGAGAAAAGAAAAACAGAAAGAAAAAGAAGAGAATGGAAAAAAGAAGATATTAAGAATTTCATAATTTTTCTCCAACTCGCTTCTTCCGACGAGCGTAAAACAAACCGGAAAGTCTATTAATTAACTCAGCAAACGGAGGCAAAATGAACTAGGCCTATTGCAATTACATAGGCCTTTGCACGGGTTGCATATAGTGCCTGGAAATTCCCCTATTCTCTGCCTTATTATTATCCATTTTTTCCTTATTCCTGCGTTTTTAAAATAGCTATGATTTGTTTATTATTATCCGTTTTTCCCTTATTCCTTCGTTTCTAAAATAGCTATGATTTGCGTTTTTTTTAAATGAGGTTAACAAAGCCAAGAACGATGTTGAAGATTTTAATAGTTATAGTTGAAGTGACGATGATAATAAAAATGAAATTGATAGTAACGACAATTAAATAATAACAACAATACTGATGATGATGACTGTTATGATGACGATGATGGTGATGATGATGCCTTTTTAGTAAACAAAAATTTCATGTTACCGAAAGGAAAGAATCTTTGTCTCTATATCATCTATTTTAAATCTATATAAACATACGCAAAAATAATAAAAAATCATATAAAAAAAATAGTATCCGGAACGTATTCTACAATAATTATGCATCCGCCGAGGTAATATAAAAAAATAAATCTTATGCGTCATCATACACATATATACATATAGATGCGAGAGTGAAGTCAGAGGCATATTATCCTCTCATTATCGTGTTTCTAAAAAAGTCTTGAACCCACTAAGATCTACTTTGCAATCGATTACTTCACTAAAGCATCCTTATAGCCTTCCCTGTCTTGTGTGTCCCTCCTTCGATGTGTTCTCATATTGTTATATACTTTAGAGAACATATTCTAGTGCCTCTGTTCTTAATTATGTATGCAAATTTGCTTGTATTAAAGATGGTCCTGATTATGCATGTAAGTTAGGGTGTATTCAAGATGCTTTATTTCGTCTCTTAAATAGACTCTCCCTCTCTCTCTTTCTGTCTCTTTCTCTCTTCTCTCTCTCTCTCACTCTCTCTCTTTCTCTCTCTTCTCTCTCTCTCTCTCTCTCTCTCTCTTCTCTCTCTCTCCTCTCTCTCTCTCTCTCTGTCTCTTTTCTTCCTTCTCTCTCTCTCTGTCTTTCTGTCTCTTCTCTCCTCTCTTCTCTCTCTCTCTCTCCTCTCTCTCTCTCTCTCTCTCTCTCTCTCCTCTCTCTCTCTCTCTCTTCCTCTCTCTCTCTCTCTCTCTCTCTCTCTCTCTCTCGATGATTTGGCTTCAGAGAGTTTCATAACTGTTAGAAGATGACTATAATATAACCTGTGATCATAAGTATGTCAGTTGTTATATATGTGATTATGTAAGTAGGCCTATGTCGGTTATATAAGTGAGTTCTTTAAAATGGATATACTCTTCTAGATGCTGCTGTGTGGAGGGAGATATGTCAGACATTTCGGTGATAAATTTCTGTCATGATTTTGGGGCTGTCATACTCACAGGCTCTCTCTCTTGGTAATTTTTCCTTCTCTCTCTCTTTCTCTCTCTTCTCAACTCTCTCTTCTCTCTCTCCTCTCTCTCTCTCTCTCTCTCTCTCTCTCTCTCTCTCTCTCTCTCTCTCTCTCTCTCTAATTTTATCTTTATACAATCATACTTACATACATGCATGTATTCATAAAACAACCATTTATACATGCATCCATTTGCACATGTATACATCCATACATGCATTCAAACATACATAAATACGTGCTTACCTACATGCCTACGTATACCTATGGATGTTGAACTAACATATGACATTTTCAACATATCAAAACGCAAAAAAAAAAAAACATTCACACACACCACAACACACACACATATACACAGACAGACAGACCGACACACACAGACACACAAACACACACACACATAGACAGACAGACACACACACACACACATAGACAGACAGACAGACACACACACACACACACACATAGACACACACACAACACACACATACACACAACACAGACAGACAGACACACAACCACACATAGACAGACACAGACACACACACAACACACATACACACACACAACACACACACACACAAGCGACACACGCACACACACAAAGCGGTTATCATAACATTCAAATATTGCATCGTAGAAAACGGGAAACTCGTCTACCACTCTCCTTTTACTGTCTTTTATTGGCCTTCTCCCCTCATTCCCTCGTTCCGTTCAGCTTTATGGCTTAAGCTTCTTCTCTTCCTCTCTCTCTCTCTCTCTCTGTTTCTCTCTTCTCTCTCTCTCTCTCTTCCCACTCTCTCTCCCCTCTCTTTCCTCTCTTCGTGTCCCTTCGCCATTGCGTTTTCTTCTAAGTTCTTCGTTATTCCCTTCATCCCGTTTGGGGTCGTTTGTCTCTCTCTCCTTTCTCTCGTATTATTTAATGACCCTCGTTTTACCCTTGTCTGTTATTCGCTTTTTTTGGTTATTTTTCCCTGGGTGTGTGGTTTATGGTCAGCCTTCGTTTTCTGTTGCTGGCTGTCTGTCTGTAAGTCTATGTTTCTCTCTTTCTCTGTCTCTGTTTCTCTTTGTCTGTCTGTTTGTCAGTCTCTCTCTATCTCTCTCTTTTCTCTTCCCACTTTTTTTCTTTCTTTCTCTCTCTTTCTCTCTCTCTCTATCTC
>NW_020870158.1:85000-90000 GCF_003789085.1 Penaeus vannamei | reverse complement strand
GAGAGAGAGAGAGAGAGAGAGAGAGAGAGAAAGAGAGAAGAAAGAGAAAGAGAGTTGGGGGGGGGGGGGAGAAAGGATGAGAGTGAGAGTGAGAGAGGGAGGGAGAAAGAGAAGGAGAATAAGTGAGTGAATGTGTGAGAAAGAGAGAGAGAAAGAGAAAAGACACAGTAAAAATAAAACCTGAACAGACAAACAAGCAAACCAGAAAATACCACGCCCCCTCCCACCCCACCCTCAAAAAAAAAAAAAAAAAAAAAAAAAAAAAAACGGAAAGCACAATAAAGTCATTCCGATTCCACTCGCCGTAGGATCCGAAACCCATCAAAGGAGTTTCGGAACCTTATAGAAGCGATTTGATCCTCCTGTTTATAACGGACTCGATCCCGAGTGACCTTTACATGCACAAAAAGAAGAAAATAGAAAAAAAGGAAAGAAAAAAGATTTCGGAAAGAAAGGAAGACTTGTACAGAAGTTATTTTTTTTTTATGTAAAATGGGAGAGGAGAGAGGAGAGAGGGGAGAGAGAGGAGGATGGAGAGAGGGTTAGAGATAGAGAGGGGAGGGGGAGGAGAGAGAGGAGAGAGTAGAGAGGGAGAGAGAGGGAGAGAGAGGAGGAGGGAGAAGAGGGAGAGGGAGAGAAGAGGGAGAGAGGAGGAAGGGAGAGAGGGAGAGAGAGGAGGAGGGAGAGAGGGAGAGAGAGGAGGAGGGAGAGGGGAGAGAGGAGGAGGAGGAGAGAGGGAGAGAGAGGAGGAGGGAGAGAGGGAGAGAGAGAGGAGGAGAGAGAGAGGGAGGGAGAGAGGGAGAGAGAGGATGAGGGAGGGAGGAGGAGAGGCGAGAGAGAGGAGAGAGACAAAGACAGGACAGTGAGAGAGAGAGAGCAAGAAATACAAAAAAGAAAGAGGCACACACACACAAAAAGCATACCCCCCAAAAAAAAAAAAAGAAAAAAAAAAAAAAAAAAAAAAAAAACAAGAACGGCCATTAAGACCCCGACAGCCTCTGACACACCGAAAAATATTCCTTCACCAACAAGTAGGAATCCTGCAGGGGGCTGTGAAGGAGCGTGCGAAGGACCTCCTGCCCTTTTTGATAAGGAGAAAAGACGGAGGAAGTGGAGGTCCTTGCCTAAGGGCGTGACAGGAAGGCGCAGAAGGGGAAAAA
The DNA here is from genome assembly GCF_003789085.1 of Penaeus vannamei. Taxonomy (NCBI): domain Eukaryota; kingdom Metazoa; phylum Arthropoda; class Malacostraca; order Decapoda; family Penaeidae; genus Penaeus; species Penaeus vannamei. The sequence goes on along the minus strand of NW_020870158.1, from coordinate 88,840 downwards.
AGTTGGTTAAGGGGAAAAAAAGGAACTTTTATCCCCGCGAGTGGAAGACGAGAGGCGGGAAATGTCAAAGAAAGATTTGGACTCAAAATCAAAATTTCTATTAAAAAAAAAGTATATTTAACAGATATATTCCTTAAAAATGGTATTGAAATATATGGATGAATAAAACATCAGGAAAAAGAAAGGAAAAAATATATAAACAAAATCAGGAAAAAAAACAGGAATAATGCAAAAGCAAAAATTTAATAAATAGACAAATTGGAAAAAGTAAAGATAAAATAAAAACTCAACCAACCAGGATTTTTAAAAATAAAATTAACAAGCAAACCATAAAAAAACAAGAAAAAATAAAAACAAACCATCAAAATAAACAAAAACAACCGGAAAAAACAAAAAAACAAACCAGGAAAAAAACAATCCAGGAAAAATAAAAACAAACCAGGCAAAAATAAAACCCAGGAAAAAATAAAACAAATCAGGAAAAAATGAAACCGAGGAAAAAATAAACAAACCAGGAAAAAAAACAGGAAAAATAAACCAAACCGGGAAAAAATAAACCAAACCAGGAAATAAAACAAACCAGAAAAAAAAATAAAACAGGAAAAAATAAAACCCGGAAAAATAAAACATCAGGAAAAAATAAAACCAGGAAAAACAAAAACATCAACAAACCAGGAAAAAAACAAAACCAAACAAACCATCAAACTCAAACCCAAACCAAAAAGCCCCCAAGGAATCCCCCCCTCCCGGCCCCCGCCCGAAGGCCCTCCACGCAGAGCCAACAGGAGGAATCCGCAGGTTCCCGAAGAGGAACCCAGCCCCCCCCCCCCCCCCCCCGTCACCTCTGAGGCCAGTGGACGCCCCGCGGGAGGGGGAGGGGGCGCGTCGGGTTGGCTTTGTGTTGTTTGGTTGTTTGTTTGTTTGTGGTCTTTGTTTGTCTCTTTTCTGACTGTCTGTCTCCCTCTCTCGCTCTCCTTCCTTCTTCCTCTCCCTCCTTTCCTCCTTTTCTCCTCCTCTTCTTCTCCTTCTCTCCCTCTCTCACCTTTTAACTCCTCTCTCTCTCTCCTCTCTCTCTCTTTCTTTTCTCTCTCTCTCCCCCCTCCCCCTCTCTTCTTTCTCTCTCTCTCTCTCTCTTCTCTCCTCTCTCCCATTCTCTCTCTCTCTCTCTGTCTCTCTTCCCTTCTCCCTCTCTCTCTCCCTTCTAATCCTTTATCCTCATCCACGCCCTTGCACATTTCCCTTGCAAGAATGCTTTATTGCGAAACGTTGCAGAAAATGTTTGTTCACAGCCCTCTAACCTAACAAACGCCAGCATAAATCCAGGAGTTTTGTTTTCGCAATAAAATTACAAGCCTTTTTTTGTTTCTTTTTTTTTCTTTACTTATAATTGGCAATTATGAAGGGGGGGAAAGTCACTATTATAAAATAGTATATATAAATCAATAAATTCTTTAATAAAATATGCAAAAATTTTAAGGTTTGTAATATAACGACAGGCTATTGCTAAAATAAATTGATGTATTTCTACTAAACAACAACAACATCAATCTGCAGCTTTATTATTTGTCCACCTAGAATAATTATTACAAACACACTGTATCACATAACAAACAAATAACAATAACAAAGAAAACTGTAAAATAGACAAATAATTTTCGAGTTTAAATACAAATAAAATTATTCTACCGGCAGTGATAACAATTCACGTCAGAAACAGAAAGAAAGAAAAAAAAAAGAAAAAAGAAAAAAGAAAAATATCAATAAAGAAAAAAAATCTATGGATAAAAGAAAAAAAACATTAATGAAAATATATCGTACACAATGAATTAAATCGGGACACTCCAAAGGCACGATTTCAGTCTTCTCAAATTACGATTTCAGTCTCCTTCGTAAATCACCAGTTCAGGTCTTGGATTACGCCTTCAGTCCTTAAATTATTTCAGTCATTGAATTACGGTTTCAGTCTCCTCCTTAACTCCCCGATTTCAGCCTTAAATTAGGATTTCAGTCTCCATAACTCCCGATTTTCAGCCTTAAATTAGGATTTCAGTCTCCTCCTTAACTCCGATTTCAGCCCTTAAATTAGGATTTCAGTCCCTCTCAACTCCCGATTTCATCCCTTCTCGACTCCCGATTTCAGTCTCCTACATAAATCGCGATTTCAGTCCTTAAATAACCATTTCAGTCTCCTCCTCCACTCCAAAGATCAGTCCTTCCCGAGTCCACGAAGTCCTCCGACTCCCGAGTCACGACTTCAGTCTTCCCGAGTCACGACTTCAGTCCTTCCCGAGTCACGACTTCAGTCCTTCCCGAGTCACGACTTCAGTCCCTTCTCCAATGACGCGTTCAGTCCCCTTCGCAAATTCCAGGCCCCCTTTTAGCCCACGATTCCAGTCTCCTCCTCCTGCTCCTCCTCGCCCCTCCCCCCCCTCTTTGGAATCCCACCTCACAGCAGTCGCCTTTTATGTCCCTGATCCTCTGGCTGTTGAAACGGGTCGACCTCCTCCCCCCCCCCCCCGTTCCCTCTAGGCCCTTCTCCTTTTCCATCCGCCTCCCCCCCACCCCCCCAACCTGAAGAACCAAGGAAGAAAAAGGGGAAGAAACGGAAAGGAAGAAAGGGAGAGAGGCGAGCGCAGGTGAGGGGGGGAACATCTTCGACCAACACTTCCTCTTTATGTCATGGAAGGCGCATTCCCGCGGGCGTTCGGCGATGTTTGTATATCCGCCTCACACGCCGTCTATCTGCGGGTCGCTGTCCCTCAGGCACTCTCTCACGCGCTCCTCTCTCTCTCTCTCTCTCTCTTTTTCTCTTTTGTTTGTTTATGCGGTTCTTCATCTCTTTTTCTTTCTTTCTCTTTTCTCTCTCCTCTCCCACTGTCTCTGTCTGTCTGTCTTCTCTCCTCTCCTCTCTCTCTCCTCTTTCTCTCTCTCTCTCTCCTCTCTCATGCTCTCTTCTTCATCTCTCTTCTCCTCTTCTCTGCTCTCTCTCAGCCTTTCATACTTTGTCCGCCCATCCGTTCCCCCGTCTTTTCAAACCGAGCTTTTCACTAGCCGCTTTCTCAGGATTTTTTTCCCCTTTAAGCATCTCAAGACAAAAGTCGCGCTAGTTTTCGCGAGAGGAGAGGAGAGAGAGAGAGAGAGAGAGAGAGAGAGAGGGAGAGAGAGAGAGAGAGAGAGAGAGAGAGAGAAGAGAGAAGAGTAGAGAGGAGAGAAGAGAGAGAGAGAGAGAGAGAGAGAGAGAGAAGAGATGAGAAGAGAGAGAGAAGAGAGAGGAGGGGAGAGAGAGAGGAGGGGGGAGAGGAGAGAGGAGGGAGAGGAGAGGAGAGAGAGAGGGAGAGGGAGAGGAGAGAGAGAGAGAGAGAGAGAGGAGAGAGAGAGAGAGAGAGAGAGAGAGAAGGAGAGGAGAGAGAGAGAGGAGAGAGAGAGAGAGAGAGAGAGAGAGAGAGAGGAGAGAGAGAGAGAGAGAGAGAGAGAGAGACAGACGAGAGGGCGGGAGGGGAGGGACGGTGACACAACAGAGAGGGAGAGAGAGAGAGAGAGAGAGAGAGAGAGGAGAGAGAGAGAGAGAGAGAGAGAGAGAGAGAGAGAGAGAGAGAGAGGAGAGAGAGAGAGAGAGAGAGAGAGAGAGAGAGAGAGAGAGAGAGAGAGAGATAGATAGAGAGAGGAGGAGAGAGAGAGAGAGAGAGAGAGAGAGAGAGAGAGGAGAGAGAAAGAGAAGAGTCAGAGAGTCGAGTGAGTGAGTGGGAGGTGAATGGAATGAGCGTAGAGTGTATCAGCCTCCAAGATGCTTCGATTTCGTCCCCGACAGAGAGCAGCGCCGACCCACGTAAACAGACTTGT
>NW_020870158.1:62500-80000 GCF_003789085.1 Penaeus vannamei | reverse complement strand
ATATATATTATATATGCAGAAAGTCGTTAAAGTTGTAGTATGTCGACTTATATAAAGAAAAAAGAAATTAGGATTTTAATAGAATCTTCGATATTTTTCGTTCGTGATCCGACTTTAAACAATAGATTATGAGAATTATTGGTCATTTGTTTCACTTAGCACGCAATGTCATTGACTCTATTGTTTTTCCTTGTTTCTGAAAAGACGCCGCATATGTAATATTCAAGACTATTTCTCACCTTTTTTTGGACACTGTTCTAAAGACAAGTATCAATACCTTTGTCCACATAAGATTTATTTACATGTAGGCCTAAATTCATGGTATAAATCTCAACAACAACAGGTCGCAGAGGACATCTTAGAGGGAGGAACACCATGATGGCGACTTCTCTCCCTTTTCTTTCTGATTTCGAGTTTCCTTACAAGATTTCACTTAGGCCTAATTTCGGTCCCCTGAACCTCCCCCCCTCTCCCCCCCCCCTCCCTTCCCTTCGTGCTAGGGATGGCGGAAGAGAGAGAGAGAGGAGAGAGGAGAGAGAGAGGAGAGAGAGAGCGAGAGAGAGAGAGAGAGAAGAGAGAGAGAGAGAGAGAGAGAGAGAGAAAGAGAAAAGAAAGAAAGAAAGAAAGAGAGAGAGAGGAGAGAGAGAGGGAGAGAGAGAGGATATGAGAGAGAAGAGAGGGAGAGAGAGAGAGAGAGAAGAGAGAGAAGACGAGAGGAGAGAGAGAGAGAGAGAGAGAGAGAGAGAGAGAGAGAGAGAGAGAGAGAGCGAGAGCGTTCGAGGGTCGCGGAGGACCTTGTTTACAACGCGGGGAGGACGGTGGCGGAGGCGTTGTCGGGCCTACGTCAGCAGGGTCGCGGCCAGCTGGCTCTTGGCTGGCGTGGAGGTCCTGCGGGGGGGGTGGGGGGGAAGAGAGGTGGAAGGGGGCAGGGGGGATGGGTGGAAGGGGGGAGAGGGATGGATGGAAGAGGGTGGAAGGGGGGAGGAATGGATGGAAGAGGTCATGGATGGAAGGGGGGAGAGGGGATGGTGGAAGGATGGGATGGAAGATGGGGGAAGGAGGGGTGGACAGGGGAGTGAGTAGACAGACGTAGCTCCAGAGTTGGTCCAAGAAATGGGCAAGGCAATGGTGTTGGGGAGGGCAGGGAAAGAAAGAGGGGGGGGAGTCACGAGAAAGAGGAAGAGGGGAAGAGTCGTGAAGAGAGAGAGAGAGAGGGAGAAGGAAAAGTCGTGATAAGGGAGATGAGAGAGAGAGAGAGAGAGAGGGAGAGGGAGAGTCGAGAGAGAAGAGAGGGGAGATCGTGAGGAAGAGAGGAAGAGGAAAGTCGAGAAAGTGAGGAGAGGCAAGAGAGTGAGAAGGAAAGACATCGAGAGAGAGAGAGAGAGAGAGAGAGAGAGAGAGAGAGAGAGAGAGAGAGAGAGAGAGAGAAGAGAGAAGAGAGAGAGAGAGAGAGAGAGAGAGAGAGAGAGAGCGGGATCGGAAAAGGGAAGGAGTGGGAGATCCAGAAAAATAATGGGTTTTTGAGTACAAAAGCGCTACCCTCCGTTGTTGATAGGGACGTTCTAAGATCCACATTTGCCTCTGGATAAGTTGGAAACAATATCACATTTCAGAAATCGCAGCCCAAGTTTATTTTTTCCCTTTTTTCCCCAGAAATCCATAAGGTAGACCTCATAAAGACCCGACAGATGGCTCAGACCCCGTCGATCTATCTTAGCTCTTCGGGGTTAAATCAATATTTGCTACAGATGCGTCATATCTATATTTTTTTTCTTTCCTTTTTTTTTATTATCACAGCCATCGACTTTCATAAGGCTCTGATGTCACGAAAAAACGCCCGTTCTTTCGGTTCGTTTTTTTTTTCCACGCAAAACGAAGACTAACGCCTTTCCTATGTCACCCAGAGTCAATATTGGGGCGTTTGTTTGCTCGATCCATACCGGCGCCTTTCCACAATTCTTGGGATTTCATAAATCGCCCGTTTTTTTTTTTATTTCCTGGAGAGTCCTGAACTAGAAATATATATATCCTAAAGAAATTAATTCAGGTGACATTTTTTTCTTCTCATAAAATCAAAGCTATATATATCTATCCAGTCAAAGATTTATTTGTTAACCATCTATCATATTCTACGACCTGGGGTATCAAAATAAATAAATAAAACAAATTGTGATACGTAATATGCCAGACTGCGAACTCAGGATTCATGTTCGAGATCTAAATACTAATTTTCATTCATTTATTCATCTATTTATTTATCGCAAGTGCGTCCTTCAACCAAATCTCGAAACAAGGGGTCTGGTAGTTACACGCTTGGACACTTTATGCCCAAACAACTTGAATTTTAAACGAGATGGATTTGGCACCGCTGAGTCAGGATATCGGAGCTCTGTAAATCCAACTTTGTCATCTTTTGTTTACACGGCTCCTCATCCATTTGTTTCTTGATCACCTGTTCGATCAGCTGACTCTTTCTGGACTGAGGCTTAATAGCGGCGGAGGGTACAAACAGGCGAAGTTGTAATTGTTTTCATGGGTCGTTGGAGAGTTGTCTTTTCACTAACGAATTACCTGCAGTTAGGAAAGAAACTGTTGTTCTTTTCCCAACTCGTAAAGTTTTACCTTAACGTTTCTCTCTCAAAAAGACGCTTTGTAAAGGACGGAATAACCTCAGATGAGTTGAGATACCGGTGGAAGTCTAAGGGAATGGAACCATCTCGTGTCTGTGGTTCTGCAGCGGAGCATTGCCATGTTTATTCCAGGAAGAGAAGTCGAAAAAAGCTGCTAGTTTACACGCACACACACTTATACATACTCACCTCCCCTTCCTCCACAAACACAGATTCACCCTCACCCACACTTCACCCTATACACACATTCACCCCACACACACACAAAACACACATTCACCCCCTACACACACACACACACACACACAACACACACACACACACACCACACACCACAGATTCACCTTCCCCACCCCCACACACAACACACAACACCGCTCTAACACCAAAGCACGCAAATATGTTTTCATTGACCGCAGCGTCTATACACAAGAGTCGAAAGGCCTCAATCGCAAGACCATAAATTCCAGTTAAGCCAAACCACTCACTCCATCCCGGTCAAACAGCTGGGCGGCCGGGACTGGTGCCAGCGTTCATTGAGGAATTCCATGCATATCATTTTCCACTGAATGATTTTCGATATTGTCGCATTTAAGAGTTCCGCCGCCAGATGGCTCGGCGAGCAGGGAGGGGGGAGGGAGAGGGAGGGGGAGGGAGAAGGCAGGGAGAAGGAGAGGGCAGAGAGGAAGGGGAAGGGGCAGAGAGAAAGGGAGGAAGGGAGGGAGGGCAGGGAAAGGCAGGAAAGGGAGAGAGAAAGGAGGAAGGGAGAGAAGGGAGAAGGAAGGGAGGAGAAAGAAGGAAGGGAGAGGGCAGGGAAGGAAGGGAAGGGAAGGGGGGAGAGAGAAAGGGAGGAAGGGAGAGGGCAGGAGGGAAGGGAGGGAAGGGGCAGAGAGAAAGGGGAAGAAGGGGAGGAGGCAGGGAGGAAAGGAGGAGTAAGGAGAGGGCAAAGAGGAAGAGAGAGGGAGGAAGGGAGTGAGAGGGGAAGAGGGCAAGAGAAGAAGAAGGAGGGGCAGAGAGGAAAGGAGAAAGGGAATCAATGAGGAGAGAGGGAGGGAGGAAGTGAGAGGAGATGGGAACTAGGAAGAAGAGAGAGAGAAGAGGAAGACAGATGGAGAGAAGAGAGAGAAGAGCCAGGAGAGAGAGAGAGAGAGGAAGAGAGAGAGAGAGAGAGAGAGAGAGAAGAGAGAGAAGAGAGAGAGAAAGGAGAGAGAAGAGAGAAAAAGAAAAAGAACAGAATAAAAAAAGAGAAAGAGAAGAGAGAAATAGATAGATAAATAAAGAGAGAGCAAGAGCGCAAGGAAGGGTAGTTTCCACCCGGCGAGTCACCCGCTTCCCGCACATTGTACCCGCCGGATCGAGGTTGCGAGCAGATCACCTTTAAACCCTAACGCACGAATATTCACCGGGTTCATTCAACATTTCTTAATCCAGCCATTCAACCCCTTAGCAGCGTTGCCTGTGATTGGGAACGATGACCAGGAACGGATTTTTATTATTTATTATTATTATTTTCTATTTATTTTTATTTTTTAATATATATATATTTTTTTTGGGGGGGTGGTCTTGAAAGTTTTTTTTTTTTTAGATTTTTTTTGAGAGAGAGAGATGGAGGGAGGGAGGAGGGAGGGAGGAGGGAGGAGAGGGAGAGGGAGGGAGAGGGAGAGAGAGAGAGAGAGAGAGAGAGAGAGAGAGAGAGAGAGAGAGAGAGAGAGAGAGAGGAGAGAGAGAGAGAAGAGAGAGAGTTATTTTTGGTACATTCGTCATTTGGTACATTTTATGCCTTTCGTTGTAACCATATTTACTAAAGCTTGTATATGTTTGGTATTATTTTTTTTAAAGAGATATTCGTCAAATATGATCCTCTTGTATATTTATTTCCTGAGCCCATGGAATAAACCAAGCGCATTCTATGAAATGACATACAATCAATTAATCTCTCTCTCTCTCTCTCTCTCTCTCTCTCTCTCCCTCCTCTCTCTGTCCCCTCTCCTCTCTCTCTCTGTCCCCTCCCTCCCTCCTCTCCCTCTCTCTCTCTCTCTCTCTCTCTCTCTCTCTCTCTCTCTCTCTCTCTCTCTCTCTCTCTCTCTCTCTCTCTCCCTCTCTCCCTCCCTCCCTCCCTCCCTCCCTCCCTCTCCTCTCTCTCTCTCTATCTCCCCTCTCCCCTCTCCCTCTCCTTCTCCTCCCTCCCTCCTCCCTCCCTCCTTCTCTCTCTCTCTCTTCTCTCTCTCCAATATAATGAAATAGTTTCATGTCGGCATCTATCTTATTTCATGGAAAGTGACGCATGGGTTATTTCCCATAAGCTGGCAGTCAGAACGGGTACATATTTTTCTGATAGAAAAATACTAATGGGAATAATATTGTACGATTTCGTTACTGTTGTTTTACGGCAGTTCTGTTTTAAAGGTTCAGTCACCAAGGTTCTATATTTCTGATTTATTTTTTACTTGTACTTTTCTGACGACAACTCGTCTCAGTATTTTAATACCTAGAATCAAAGGATTTTTTTTTCACGAAATATACTTAACACGCACACATACGCGCACGCACAAAACACACACACACACACACACACACACACACACACACACACACACACACACACACACACACACACACACACACACACACACACACACACACACACCAGTTTCCTCACAAACAATCCCCACCTCCAATCCTCCGATCTACCCTTCAAAGCACACATGTAAATATCAGGTTGACACCTCGCAGTGGCATAGCATAGCGACATGACAAGACATGAAGCACAAGACATGAAGCACAAGACATGAAGCACAAGACATGAAAGCACGATCCATAAATTCGTTTATCTGAATCGACGACCCCCCTCCCCCCCTTCCCTTTCCCCCCTCCCCCACCCCCCCCCCCCTCCGGATCCGCCAGCTGGGAAAGACCTTGACGGCCGTGCACCGAAGTGTCTAATTATGTGTCCATCACAGCTAAAGTCTCTTTATAAGGGTGCGTCGCTCCCCCTTCTCCCTACGTACATACCTGCGCCGAGTTTTGCCTCACTTCCGAGATCCTCCATTTTCCTCCTCCTTCTCCTCCTTCTCCTCCTCCTCTTCCTCTAAGTTCCCTTGACGAGAAATGGGTTAATTGGAAAACTTGTGAACTCGAGAACTAGCCAATTCGAGGACCGGTTAAGCGCGAGAGAACGAATTGAGAACGGATTCGAGATTTCATTCAAATACTGATTCGAAAACGAGTTAATTTGGGAAGTAAGAATTCGAGAACTAGTTCGTTAACAAAAGGATTCGAAAACTAATTAATTTGAGAACGAACCGATTCGAGAACTTGAAAACTGGACAAGAAATTCGAAATCTAGTCAACTTGAAATCTGATTCGAGAACTATTTAAATCGAAAGCTATTTAACTCGACAAGCATTTCGAAAACTAAGCAACGAGGAAATTAATTCACGAACTAGTTAATTCGAACACTTGCCAACTCCAGAATGAATTTGGTAAATGACTAACTGAAGAACTATTCTATAACTAGCTAATTCGATAACTAGCAAATTCGAGAGCTAGTTACCTCACTTCCTTGACGGGTAAAACGTTCTACCTAAAAGGAAAAAAATATGACTATATATACTGGTCGTGTTATGGTAGGCCTACATATTTGGCCCTGAAGAAATAAACATACCGTTTCTGGTTACACCCTTGTACAACAACAACCTTGTCTCTGGGTCTAACTAAACTCAACTGAATATAACGAACCACAAGAAGAAGAAGAAAAAAAAAAAAAAAACAATAATAAACACGACCTTTCCATACCAGAAACAACACGGAACGCGCATTCTACCTCTCGGACTCTCCGCTCGACCCCGCTCCGAAGCACCGCCTCTCGGACCTTCTCCCTTCCCTTCCCTCACACGTGGCCTCAGATCACACAAAGAAAAAGAAAAAGAAGAAGAAAATAATAATAATAAACACGACCTTTCCACACCAGAAACAACACGGAACGCGCAATCTACCTCTCGGACTCTCCGGCTCGACCCCCGCTCCGAAGCACCGCCTCTCGGACCTTCTCCCTTCCCTTCCCTCACACGTGGCCTCAGATCACACAGAGAAAAAGAAGAAGAAAAGAAGAAAAAAATAAACACAACCTTTCCACACCAGAAACAACACGGAACGCGCAATCTACCTCTCGGACTCTCCGGCTCGACTCCCGCTCCGAAGCACCGCCTCTCGGACCTTCTCCCTTCCCTTCCCTCACACGTGGCCTCAGATCACACAAAGAAAAAGAAAAAGAAGAAGAAGAAAATAATAATAATAATAAACACAACCTCCCACACCAAACAACACGGAACGCGCAATCTACCTCTCGGACTCTCCGGCTCGACCCCCGCTCCGAAGCACCGCCTCTCGGACCTTCTCCCTTCCCTTCCCTCACACGTGGCCTCAGATCACACAGACTGTAACATTATTAAACACTCGCTAACTTTCTGGATAAACACCAAAGATAAACATCACTGACTTGTTGCGCGGAAGTCAGTGCCGGCGAAAGTTAGCGTGGGCGTGACGGAGACACGGCTGTGGTGACGCCCGCGTTCGGTGGAGGGAAATGGGAGAGGGAAAAAAAAAGAATGGTGGTGGTGGTGGGTAAGTATGGTCATCATTGCCATTAGAATTTTTTTTATTATTGTTGTTGCTTTATCATTATTGTGATTTTTATTGTTGGCATCATCAATGTCAATATCATCATCATCATCTTCAATCATCATCATCATCGATCATCATCATCACCACCACCACCACCACCACCTCCTCCTCCTCCTCCTCCTCATCATCATCATCATCACCACCACCACCATCATCACCATCATCATCATCATCATCATCATCATCCATATCATCATCATCATCATCATCATCATCATCCATCATCATCATCACCCACCCACCACACCAAACCATCACTATCTATAATTCTGATATAGCAAAGATCGTATGAAAACGAACATCATCGAATTTGGGAGAGAAAAAAAAAAAAAAAAAAAAAAATCGAAGACCATATAACATTCTCGAAAGACGTTCTCGAGTCCTTCCTCAAAGACAAGACGTGAGTGTTGTACATCTCTGAATTCTCATCATCACTCTCTCAAGGGCGTGTGGGTGGGGTGTGGGGTGGGGGGGGTGTGGGGTGTGGGTGGGGGTGGGGTGGGGTGTGGGATGGGGTGGGGGGGGTGTCTTCTCCGTCTACTCTGGGGCGCACATACAGATACATACATGCATAATCGAATGCACATAACACAATATAAACACACATGCATACTGAAATACACACAACACAATAGAAACACATACATACATACTTAAATACACACAACGCAATAAGTTTGTGTGCACTTATGTGTATACATATGTATGTATAAAAATAAATATGCAATGTTTACTATCCCCCCCCCTCCCCGCCCCCGATCTCAAAGTACCAGCCAAACCATCGCCCATGGACACAGAGGCTGCTCTCCCCACGCCCGCACGCCCCACACGCCGCACGCCCGCACGCCGCCGCCCCACGCCCACGACCTCACGCCCTCACCCCCCACGCCCCCACGCCCGCACGCCCTCACGGAAAGCGACGGGCGTGTGATCCAGAGCCAGGGCTGCGTCGAGAGGCCTCCGCGGGCGCCCCGTTCGGATCGGTAAATGAAGCCCGAAGTTTAAAGGCGAGCGCACCTGCCCGCTTCACCACGCTTCGACCTCTCCTCCTCCTTCGGCTCTCTCCTCCTCCTGCGGCGCCGTCGACTACTGCAGTACCACGCCCTAACCCTCGTGCCCGCCTTCTGGCTTTTTCTTTTTTTCTTTTCTTTGGTATGACTTCTTTTCCTTCTCTTTCTTCCTGTTCTGCCTTCCTCCACGCCCGCACCTATCCTCCTATTCCAATTCTTCTTCCTCTTCCCCTTTCTCCTTCCTCTTCTTCTTCTTTTCTTTACTCCTCCTCCTCCTCTACCTTCTCCTCCTACTCCTCCTCCTCCTCCTCCTCTTCCTCCTCCTCCTCCTCCTCCTCCACCTCCTCCTCTTCCTCCTCCTCCTCGCCTCGAATCTAGCCGATGTCAATCAGCCCCAAACCCATCGCGCCAACTTTGCCACTAACACACGCCAATGCCACTTCAACAGTTTAAACCATTCTCTCCACCTCTCCAACTTTCTCTCCACCTCTCCAACTTTCTCTTCCCCCCCCCTCACCCCCCTTGTCACTGCCCTCAACTTCCGGCACTCTGACTCTCGCCCAACGCCATCAGCGGTGCCACTGACCGGAGCGCAGAGAGTGCCTCGTCGCTTCATCCTTGGCACTCGAACTCGGGGCAGCGGTTTCGGGGGGTGGGGGGGGTCTGGTTTTTCCTGTTGGTCTAGTCGGTGTGTTTCTGCTTCTCTTGATGTTGTGTGGGCGTTCTGTTTGGTCTCTTGTTTTTTTCTCTCTCTCTCTCGCTCTCGTTCTCTTCTCTCTCTCTCGTCTCATCTCTCTCTCTTCTCGTGTGTGTGTGTTCTCTGTCTCTGTGTCTTCTTGCGCTCTTTCTGTGTTTCTCTCGGTCTCTTCGCTTCTCTCTCAGTCTCATTTTGTGCTCTTTCTCTCTGTCTTTCTCGGTCTCTTTCCTTATCCAAAGTTATCAATATATATGTCTCATATATCTACTTTTGCGCTCCTTTTCCTCTATTTCTCTCTCTGTCTCCTCTTCCTCCCCTTTCTCCCTCTGTGTGTGTCTCTCTCTCGGTCTCTTTTCTTATCTATCAGTGAATATCTTTCTTTATCTCTATTTTCTCTCTCCATCTATCCATCAGGTAAACTATCTATCAGTATCTATCTGTTTACACTTTCCCTTCCCTCCCTGCAACAATACCGCATGTACATTTACCTATCTGTGTACATGTACCGATTTGCCTTTATTTACCTATCTGTGTACATGTACCGATTTGCCTTTATTTACCTATCTGTGTACATGTACCAATTTGCCTTTATTTACCTATCTGTGTACATGTACCGATTTGCCTTCCCGTTTATTTACATATTTACGATGCATGGCTGACAGTACATTTAACAGTACATCAAAATGAATCTCTATGTATGCACGCGCTACTTTATTTTCATAGTTACACGATAACGAATAGGGAAATTGTTAAATAACTATCGATTCGGGATTCCGTACTGCCGGAAATAAAGAAGTATAGATGACATAATAATTCCAACAATCTATAAGCCGGGAGAAAAAAAAAGAAGCTCAAGAAATACCGAAAAGGAGAATCCAAACCCTCTCACTAAGAGATTCGATCCCTTATAACCTCTCGACTTCTTAAAACAGCTATACTATTACAATAACAAAAGACATAAGGTCGTAATTGTCATGTGATATTTCATGTGGTATTCTCTTTTTCTTCGTAATGACTCGAAAACTATGTAAAATGACGCAGGTATGACGTCATTTTTCCAACTAACGACAGAAGAGGATCAGATTGCGGAAAAAATATCTGGAACTGAACTTTATCCCGAATAACAGATAATCAGTAAATATCTAACAGAAGCATTCTTTTTCTTCTTCGAAAAAATAATAAATAACAAGAACAACAATAATGGTAATAATAATAACAACATTAATGATAACAATGACAATAATAATAATAATAATGATAATAACGACACTAATGATGAGAACAATAACAATAATAACAACAATAACAACAAATACAATAATAATAACAAAAAAATAACAAAAAACAATAACAATAACAACAAAACAAATAACAATAACAACCAAAACAATAACAACAACAACAACAACAAAAACAATAACAACAAAACAACAATAACAACAAAAAACAACAAAAACAATAACAATAATAAAAAAAACGATCCCAAACCCCCGCATGCACAACCCACGCCCACGAAACGAGATCATCCCCCCGACAGGAAACACCTTGCAACTTATTGCAACCTCGGATATCAGGCAGCAATGAGAGGAAATAAGTGTTTCCTCTCGCCGGCGGGATATTTTTCTCCTGTGTGGCGATGCCTGAAGGGGCGGGGCGCTCTCTTCGCGAGGGCGTCGCGAGAGGGGCGTGGCTTGGCTTTTTCTGGGGGGGGGGGGAGGAGCTTTGTCTGGGTGGGGGGGGGGGCTTTCTCTGAAGGGGGAAAGGGCTTTCTGTGAAGGGGGCTTTTTTGAAGGGGTTTTCTGTGAAGGGGTTTTCTTTCTTTCTGTGAAGGGGCTTTCTTGAAGGGGCTTTCTGTGAAGGGGGCTTTTCTTGAAGGGGTCTTTCTGTGAAGGGGGCTTTCTTGAAGGGGTCTTTCTGTGAAGGGGCTTTTCTTGAAGGGGGTGAAGGGGGCTTTTTCTTGAAAGGGGCTTTTCTTGAAGGGGGCTTTCTTGAAGGGGCTTTCTGAAGGGTTCTTTTCTGTGAAGGGGGCTTTCTTGAAGGGGCTTTATGTGAAGGGGCTTTTCTTGAAGGGGCTTTATTGAAGGGGAAGGGGGCTTTTCTTGAAGGGGATTTTCTTGAAGGGGAAGGCTTTACTTTTTCTTGAGAGGGCTTTTCTGAAGGGGGTTTTATCTGAAAGGGCTTTTCCTGAAGGGACTTTTCCTGAAGGGGGGCGTATTCTGAAAGGGTTCTATCTGAAGGGGGCTTTATCTAAAAGGGCTTTTTCTGAAAGGGGTTTCCTCTCGTTCTGGCTAATGAAGGCTTGGGTTTAAAGCCAGTGTGAACGTCTATTGATTTGTTGATTGGGGTGATATGTTTATATGTATGAGTGATTATAAATATACGTACACACACATATACATACACAAACACACACACACACACAAAAACACGCACGCACACACACACACACACAAACACACACCACACACACACACGCACACAAAGACACACACACACGCACACACACACCCACACACACACACACACCAAAAACACCCCCCCACACATACACACAACACAAATACACCCACACCCACACCACAAACAAACACCACACACACACACACACAAACATATATTCTTCTCAAAGAACTTTAAAACGCAACTTTACCGCACACACGAGACGCTCGGCAACATCACACTCACCTGAAATAAGAGAAAAAAAAAAAAATTAGACAAAAATGAATATGCAAATCACATAAAGAAATCTGCAGAAAACCTGAAATCTTTTAGTCTCTCGAAGATGCCCTTTTATCGTTGCCAAAAAAAAAAAAAAAAAAAAAAAAAAAAAAAAAAAAAAAAAAAAAAAAAGTTGAAAGGAGCAACATCTGAGGATATGATATATTAAGGAGAGAGGGAGGGAGGGGAGGGGAGGAAGATGGAGGGAGAGATAGGGAGGGAATGGAGGGAGGGAGGGAAGAAATGAGGGAAATAGAGAGGGAATGAATTGAGGAAGCGAGGGAGGGGACGAGGGAAATAGGGAGGGATTAGAGGAAAGGAGGGAAACCGGGAAACAGGGAGGGAATGAATTGAGGAAGGGAGGGAAAGAGGGAAGGAGTGAAATAGGGAGGGAATAGAGGGAAAAATGAGGGAAATAGGGAGAGAATGGAGGGAGTGAGGAAGGGAATGAGAGGGAAGGAGGGAAGGAATAAAGGAAATACAGAAGGAAAGAGGGAGAGAGACAGAGAGAGAGGAGGGAGGGAAGGAATGAGGGAAATAGGGAGGGAATGGAGAAAAGCCGAAAGAAGAGAGAGATGAGAGAGAGAGAGAGAGAGAGAGAGAGAGAGAGAGAGAGAGAGAGAGAGAGAGAGAGAGAGAGAGAGAGAGAGAGAAAGAGAGAGAGAGAGAGAGAGAGAGAGAGAGAGAGAGAGAGAGAGAGAGAAAGAGAGAGAAAAGAAAGAAAGAAAAGAAAAAGAAAGAGAAAGAAAGAAAGAAAGAAAGAAAGAGATGAGAAAGAGGAGCATTACCAAATATTTAAACAACACATCCTACACATCGCTATAACTTCTTGTAGTGGAAATACACATACTAATCCACACCAACATTACAAACAGAATATATACGCTGTTCCTTTAACTCCAATCACAGGAATTTAGTACGAATCTCCTCACTGCAAATCCTCTATCCCCGTTGCAGTCCTCCAAACCATAATTGCATCATTTTCATTTCCATTTGTTCTCATATTCGCGTGTTGCAATATTCCAAACATCATTTCTTTATCCTCATTTACTTGTGTTCTTATATTCGCGTTTATTTTTTTCCCGCTCAAGAATGTGAACAGAAAGATAATTCGAGATAAGAACACAGACAGATAATTCGACACAAGAAACAGACAGATAAATAGACACAAGAAACAGACAGATAATAATAGACACAAGAAACAGACAGATAAATAGACACAAGAAACAGACAGAGAATTCGACACAAGAAACAGACAGATAATTCGACAAGAAAACAGACAAGATAATTCGACAGACCGATCATTACTCTCCTTCGTCACGAGATCCTGCTCATTAAGACTTCTTAATACCCGGGGCATCATTAATTTCCCGAAGGACCGAACACACACCTGCGCCCTCGTTCGAAACTCTACTTCTACGTGTTCATTAATCACGCGATCTTGTCTTCTCCTGCCTGTCGGACCTGTCGGGACGCTGGCGGGAGCCCACGTCGGGACCTCCAGGAGACAGGTAAGGGCGACCGTAGAGGATTTCGCCGGGTTTTCTCTTCCTTCTATTCTTCTTTTCTTTTTCTTCTCCTCCTCGTCCTCGTCTTCTTCTTCTCCTTTTCTCCTCCTCGTCCTACTTCCTCCTCCTGTCCTCGTCCTTCGTCCTACTTCCTCCTCCTCGTCCTCGTCCTCGTCCTACTCCTCCTCCTCCTCCTCGTCCTCTTCCTCCTCCTCCTCGTCCTCGTCCTCCTCTCTCTCCTCCTCCTCCTCGTCCTCTTCCTCTCCTCCTCCTCCTCCCCGTCCTCACTTCCTCCTCCACTTCCTCCTCCAGGTCGGGCCGTCGTCAGGAGCTGTCCGGCGCCCGTGTGACGTCCCATCGCAGCTGCCTCGATCCCCATCAAGAGGCCGGTGATTGTTTGACAGCTTCTACCGGGGTCGCGTCAGATTCCGCTGTCTATCCCTTAGGTCACGGCTTCGAGTGGGTCCTGTCAAAGTCCTATTGGCGAGGACCTATCCCAACTGTCTCGTCAAGGGCTAGGCTATTGTTTTGGCAGTTTCTAGCGTCTCCTGTCGAGTCTCACAGGCTGTTTCGTTCTCTGTCAAGGCTTAATGATTTCTTGACAGGTTCTACCAGGCCCATCATCTGCTTCTCCCCATCAGAGCCTCGCCATTACCCAAAACAGCTTCTATCCAGTCCTGACAAGTCCCACCAACCTCTATCCAGTCCTGCCAAGTCCCACCAACCTCTATCCAGTCCTGCCAAGTCCCACCAACCTCTATCCAGTCCTGCCCAGTCCACCTCTATCCAGTCCTGCCAAGTCCTGCCAAGTCCCAGTCCAAGTCCTCTCATCAGTCCGAATAGTCAAGTAGCATCACCTCTCTCCAAACCCCTTCCAGTCCCTCCGTCAAGTCCCATCAAGCCCCACCAGCCCTCAAACCCCTTCAAGTCCCTTCCAGTCCCTCCGTCAAGTCCCATCACGCCCCACCAGCCCTCTTTAAACCCCACCAAGACCACCAACCCCCCACCCCCCCCAACCCCCGCCAAGCGACACCCGCCCGCAGCGACCCCCTCCGCTCATCTCCGCCCGCACTCGCGTTCTCCTTCTGCTCCACGCCCGTCCCCCACCACGCCCACCCCGCCCACCTGAGTCTCGACGCCCTCCTTATCTCCAAAATAAATCTATCGTCTCAGTCCCTGGCCGTGCGGTGAACTTTATGAACGTGAGAGTATCGGCAAAGCATCGCGGAAGATGTAAACATTACGGGACATAAACATCACGGGATATATAAACACGAGGAGATGTTTTACGAGACATGTAAACAAATCGTAGGATGGAACTGGTCTTATGTTGATGTATATGAACAGATTGAGCGTCTGGTCTGGCAACATTTTCCTTGATATATGTTATTGTTTTTTTCTCTTTCTCTTCTTCCTTCTCCTCCGTTTCTCTCGAGAGGGAGTAGATGGTAAAGAAAATGACAGGTGGGCTATCTTACTTAATGACGTGGAAGGCATGCATACACATGCAAAATGTCTATGTGTTTTCCTTTCTCTCTCTCGTATATATGTACACACACACACACACACACACACACACACACACACTCATCCCCTCCCTCCACACAAACACACACACACATTCACACACACACATACAAACACTACACCCCCCCCATATACACCCTATATTCATATATATATATAATATATATATATATATATATATATATATATATATATATATATATCCATATCATCATATAACCCTCTACACAAGCACCAAAAACACCCAATCCTCTACTAGAAAAAAAAAAAATCACACTCCCCATGACCTTACGTAACACAAGGTCAGCGTACCGACCTTTTCCCGACTGACCTGAGTTCCCGAGAGAGAGAGAGAGAGAGAGAGAGAGAGAGAGAGAGAGAGAGAGAGAGAGAGAGAGAGAGAGAGAGAGAGAGAGAGAGAGAGAGAGAGAGAGAGAAAACGACCACCGCCTGTTTTCGGTGAGAGGCGGGCGGGTTCGGGTCAAGACAGAGCTAAGCAACCATGTCTCGTGCGGTTTTAAGGGTGACGGATGTAGTTGAAGAAGAAGAAGAGCGTGATTTGAGGATGAGTAAATTGAACGTCATTTTGAAGGAGGGGGGAGCGGGGGGGGGGGGGTGATCGTTGATGTTAATTCCTTTTTTATTATTATTATTATTATTTATTATTATTATTATTATTATTATTATTTCATTTTTGCATTATGTCTATATATTCGTCCGTTTATTTATTTTTTTTTTTTTTTAAGCTTTCTCGAAACTGTGAGGCGATTTATAAAAAAAATTGTCACGTCTTAAGTTTCTTTTTTTCTCCCTCTATCTTTCCATCTAAATTATTAATATAAAAAATATATAGTGTCCTTTCCTTTTCTCCTATTGTTTATTGTATTCTTATATATATATACTTTTAAACTTTAATAATCCTGTCCTTCCTTTTTTTCTTAATATTTAATAATTCATTGTATATATAAATGCGATATTCAGAGACAGTAATTTAATAACGAAATAAATTGATTTTGAATAAGCGATGGTTGGCATCCACGGGGGCGGGGGGGGGGGGCGGGGGGGTATTTCTTGATTAAATGCATTTGATAAAAAAAAAAGATAAGCTTATCAAATAATCATAAACATTTAATTTCGCCAATGAGGAATGGAAATAAATAAATGAATAATCAAGGAAGACGATTAAAAAACATGAATAAGGAGATAAATAAATGAATGAATAAACACATAAATGAATGAGTAAAGAAATAAAGAAACAAAATATAGAGATATAAAATAAATAAAAATATAAAATTAATTAGTAAATTAATGAGTAAAGAAATAAAGAAACAAATAAATAACAGAGATATAAACCAATATACGGACAAACAAACAAATAAAGAAATAAACAAACAAAATGATACAAACAAACAATTCAATAAACAGACAAAAACACAAACAAACAAATACATAAAGCTTGCCAAAAACACCGTCACGAAGATTAATTAATAAACTAATTAAACTAAATTAATTAAATTAAACTAATTAAACTAATAACTAATTAATTAATTAATAAAAATAATAATAATTAATAAATTAATAAACAAACACACAAATACATAAAACCAAGAAAAAAACAAAGAAAATTGTCACGAAGACCTGCCTTTCAAAACAAACAAATATATAAACAAGCAAATCCATAATAAAAACGAAAAAAAACAAAAGCCGACACAAACACAAAGAAAGAAAAAGAAAAGAAAAAATAGAAAGAAAATTTAGAAAGTCACGAAGGAAAAACAAACGAATCGATACAATAAACAAAATAAATAAACAAAAACACACAAAGAAAGAAAGAGAGAAAAAGAAATAAAGCAAGAAAAAATAAGAAAATCGAACGAACAAAAACACCCACACAAACACACAAAGAAAGAAGAAAAAAAAACAAGAAAAAAAGAAAAACAAACAAAATCACGATATACCCACCACCACCTTCCAAAACAAACAAAACACCCAAACAATAACAAATCAACAAAAACACACAAACAACACACATTAAGAAACAAAGAAAAAAGAAAAAAACACCAAAAAAGTCACGAAGGAACCGCCGTCCGCTATACCGAGGGAATCCGCCTTATCGAGGTCGACGTACGGTTTCTGATTCGATAGGGAGATAAAGATGGAAGATGAAAGAAAATGGAAGAAAAAGAAAAGGAAAGAAAAAGAGAAAGATGAAAGATGAAAGAAGATGGAAGAAAAAGAGAAGGAAAGAAAAAGATAAAAATGAAAGATAAAAGAAGAGGGAAGAAAAGAGAAAGATGGAAGATGAAAAGAAAAGGGAAGAAAAAGAAAAGGAAAGAAAAAGAGAAAGATGAAAAATGAAGAGAGGGAAGAAAAAGAGAAAGATGGAAGAAAAAGAAAAGGAAAGAAAAAGAGAAAGATGGAAGATGAAAGAAAATGTAAGAAAAAGAGAAAATGAAAGATGAAATAAAAGGGAAGAAAAAGAAAAAGAATGATAAAATAAATGAATAAATGAGATATATACACATAAATAAATGAATAAATGTGAAATACACACACAAATAAATGAATAAGAAATATGCACATAAATAAATGAATGAGAAATATACACATAAATGAATAAATAAGAAATATGCACATAAATAAACAAATGAGAAATATATACATACATAAATAAATGAGAAATATACACACAGATAAATAAATCTAAAATATACTCAGAAATGAATA
>NW_020870158.1:55000-57500 GCF_003789085.1 Penaeus vannamei | reverse complement strand
ACTCACTTTCACTACTCTTCTCTACTTACTCATCATGTCTTCGTCTGGTCTCTCTCATCTCTTCTTCTCTTCTTTCTCTCTCTCTCTCTCTCTCTCTCTCTCTCTCTCTCTCTCTCCCTCCATCTCATAATGCTTCTTTTTCCCTCACATTTCCTCGCTCATTTGGCTGCTATTTCATTTGTCTATTATCTATTATCATCTACTTATTCATTTAATATCATTATTATCATTATAATTATCATTGTCATTATTATTATTATTATCATTATAATCATTATTGTCATTATTATTATCATTATTATTATAATTATTATTACTATTATCATTATTATCATTATTATTATAATTATCATCCACTCATCTCAAGTTCTGTTTCGTAATGTAGCGTCTTTTTTGAAATTCTATATTGTGGTTTGGCTTTATAGTCTGACGAAAAGTTGTATAAAAGAAAATGAAAAAAAATATAGTAATAAATATATGTCTGTTACAAAGCGCACATTGTGTCTGGACTTTGGTCATCAATAATCGTTATATGTATGCGCTCTCTCTCTCTGTTTCTCCCTTTCTCTTTATTCTCTCTCTCTTCTTTCATTCTCTCTCTCTCTCCACCCCCCCTCTCTCTTTCTTTCTCTGTCTCTGTCTCTGTCTCTGTCTGTCTCTCTCTCTCTCTCTCTCTCTCTCTCTCTCTCTCTCTGCTCTCTCTCTCTCTCTCTTCTCGTCTCTCTCTCTCTCTCTCTCTTCTCTCTCTCTCTCTCTCTTTCTGTCTCTCTCTCTCTCTCTCTCTCCCTTTCTCTTTCTCTCTCTCCTTCTCTTCCTCGTTTTCTCTCTTCTTCCTCTCCCTCTCCTCCTCTCTCTCCCTATATTTAAGAGACACCATTTGAACAATCATAATCAAACATTTTCTGTTTTTTTCCCTCTTTTTAGCGGGAACTAAAGAAAACGGAAAGAATCCATTTAACATAATGATCATGCAAATTACTAATTAATACCTGATAAGAGAAATAATCAACTGATTTTATCTGATGAAGTTACAAATGATACTATTGAATGGAAGAAAAAAAAAACAATATATATCATTTATTGGAAGAAAAACCCCACAATGCACAAACTAGATTTACTGATGAAAGTCTCGCTTTCATCAATAAATCTAGTTTGTGCATTGTGGGTTTTTTCTTCCATATTATCAACACGGCATTGTGTTTTTCTTTGCATATCATTTATTATAGACATAAGCTAACAATCATTTATCCAACATTCAGAAATGATAAAATCTATCGTCGACGAACAGAAACTAACGAGACAAAACATCCAGCTTTCAAAACAAACGTAAAGGACACTGAACAATCATTAAGAAAAATATAACGAAAAACAGGAAGAAAAAACAATCACACAATCATTAACAAATCGTTACAACAAAATCACAACCAGAAAAATGAAAGTACACGAAACAATCCTTATAAAAACAATGAAACAACGAAAAATAAAAACAAAGACAATCAGTAAAATCGACAACAAGACAAGCCACAACAATCAAAACAAACATGAGGACACTGAACAATCATTAAAGAAAAAAAAAAACAAAAGTACAGCGAAACGACAACCAAAACAAGCACGAGGACACTGAACAATCATTATAAATAAAAGAAAACAAGAGAAATACAATCACTACAATCAATAACAATCATTATAAAAAACAATCACTACAATCCATACCAATCACAACCAAAACAAACATACCACACAATGAACAATCACTAAATAACGAAACAGGATAAACAAAAAACACGAAAAAATAGAGAGAGAGAGACAAAAGCAGGAAAGTCTGTGCATGTTGTGCATGTTGCGGAGGCGTGCTATCGACTCATCCGTGCCAGGCGTCGTTCTGTCAACCGGCCGGCCAGCTTCAGCCAATTAGTGACGCAATATTTATGTAAACAATCACCACGTGGAGACCGCCAATTAGTGACGCAATCTTTATGTAAACAATCACCACGTGGAGACCGACATACCACGAGAAGCACCGTGTTATACCTTTTCTTGGTGGAAAGTGGGTACGGTCTGAGTCTGTGATGTATGTGGAGCCGTTAGTGTGTTTGTATGTAGGCTACGGTCGTGTGTGTGAAGGTGTATGTGGTGTACGAATGCTAGACTATATAAGGAATGTATACTGAAAGACAGACAGACACGGGAGTAAATATTTGTGTCAGTGTGTAGAGTATAAGAATCTAGCAGGCTATGAGAGGAGAATATCTAAACACTCTTGTTTTACACACACACACACACACACACACACACACACACACACACACACTCAAAAGAAGCTATTCAGATTTTTTGCGTTTCACTCGACTCTTACCACACATACAAACACACACAAACCACACCCACACACACACATACACATACACGCGCAAAAAAAAATCCGCTTTCTTTCGACTCCCACCTCTTCCCAATCCTACCGACCCCAACGCCCACTGAAAGAAATATTTACAGAAAAGGC
>NW_020870158.1:47500-50000 GCF_003789085.1 Penaeus vannamei | reverse complement strand
ATGCGAACGAATATCTTCACAATACAAGAGATGTATTTCACCAGGTTTCGATTATATCTTCATCAGAAATACATCCCTCGTATTGTGTAAGATATTCGTTCTCATCCATACCTTTCCACATTCCTCTAATAACTTCCGTGTCCTGCCAAGAAGACTTTAAGGGGCTCGAGAAAGGCTAAATCCCACGAGTTGTACCATACGAGTCTTTCCAGTGACAAGTCCAAGTAATCGATTCCAGTAAAAAAGTAAGCGTCTTAAAGTACCCTCTCGAAGGATATATGAGCCTCAGAATGACATGTCGAAGCAATGAAAGCGTAGTCATGTCAGAGGCATCTCAGTGGTCATGTCAAAGGCATTTGGCATCTTAAGCATCAATCAGTGTCAACAGAAAATACATGCTTGTTTATTTTTTTAAGGACACATTACTACCAGCCCTCCTTTTAAAAAATCAAATGAAAGTTAGTAATGTACAATAATAAAGATAAGCAAAATAAGAAAGAGAAGATTATACCTAAACATAAGCGAAGATTGGCGTCGCAAAAAAAAAGTTATTCGCCAAACCCAGAATGGCTTTCGATTATAGAAAATGGGAAATGAAATGAGTTATACGTGAATTTTGGAAATGGTAAGCTGGGGGAGTGAGGGAGGAAGGGGGGAAAGAGAGAGGGGAGGAGGACGGGAGAGTGAGAGGGAGGAAAGGAGGAAGGAGAGAGGGAGGGAGGGAGGGAGGGAGAGGGAAAGAGGGAGGGAAGGGGAGGGGAGGGAGGGGAGGAAGGAGGGAGAGGAGGGAGGGAGGGAGGGAGGGAGGAAGAGGAGGAGGGAGGAGGGAGGAGAGAGAGGAGGGGAGGGGGAGAGAGGGAGGAGAGGGAGGGAGAGAGGGAGGGAGAGGAGAGAGAGAGAGAGAGAGAGAGAGAGAGAGAGAGAGAGAGAGAGAGAGAGAGAGAGAGAGAGAGAGAGAGAAGAGAGAGAGAGAGAGAGAGAGAGAGAGAGAGAGAGGGAGAGAGAGGGAGAGAAGAGAGAGAGAGAGAGAGAGAGTGCAACCGAATGCAAAAGAGAGAGAGAGTGAGAACGAGAGAGAATAAGAGAGATAGCTGGAGAGATGAAGAAAGAGAATGCGAGAGTTAATGAAAGAGAGATCCATAAATCACATGATATATCTGATACAAATATATATTCATAACTATGCTTTGACATGAACAACGCCAAGCATTTATATTCACATTTCCATATACATCCACTTAAATATAACCCAAAACAATTATATATGCATAACATGCTCTCACACAAAATGCTTAATAAATCCATTAAAAAAACATTAAAGACCTAAGGAGTGGGTTCCCATCAGGTCAGATCTCCGTCAGGTCAAGCCCCTCCGGCAGGTCAAACCCATACATCATGTCAGATGCTTTCAGAAGGTCAAACCCTCCGTCAGGTTGAATTTTCGAATGAGGTTTTGTTACACCTGTGCGTCAAGTCAGTTCCCTCCGTCAGGACAAACCACTCCGTCAGCTGAGATCTCTTCGTCAGGTCAACTCCCTTTCCGTCACTCTTAAACCTTCTCCGTCAGCTCAAATCCTATTCCGTCAGCTCAACCCCCTTCCGTCATTCTTAAACCTTCTCCGTCAGCTCAAATCCTCCCGGTCAGCTCAACCCCTTCCCGTCATTCTTAAACCTTCTCCGTCAGCTCACCCCCTTCCGTCAGCTCAATTCCGTCATTCTTAAACCTTCTCCGTCAGCTCAACCTATTCCGTCAGCTCAGCCCTCCTCCCGTCAGCTCAAAACCCCCTTCCGTCATTCTTAAACCTTCTCCGTCAGCTCAACCCCCCTTCCGTCATTCTTAAACCTTCTCCGTCAGCTCAACCCCCTTCCGTCATTCTTAAACCTTCTCCGTCAGCTCAAATCCTATTCCGTCAGAACACCACGTAGCCCCCGAGCCGAACACAATCGATCTCTGCAGCTGATTCCGTCAGCGAAGGACCCTCCGCTCGCCTGTGATGGGATGAGGATGCTACAGTAGGTCTAGTATCCTTTGGCACTGTTTCCTTTCTTTTCTCTTTCTCTGGCTGTTTCCCAAGTAATCACGCGAGGAAAGTGTGGTTTATGTGGTGTTTGTGTACTCGCTGGATCCTTTTTTCGGTTTGTTTGTTTGCTTTCTAAGAACCAATTCACTTCCTCGGGTGTTGTGTTTGTGTGTTTACGGCATTTTTTTTTTTGTTTTTACGTAAGCTGAGAGTAAACTAACTTCCTCTCGTGTTGTGCTTTATGTACTCGCTGCATCTTACTCTACGTTATCAAAGAGCCAATTCACTTCTTTTTGTGTTAAGTGTTACGTTTGTGTATTTACTCTACCTTTCTTTTACTTTCTCTCGCTTTTAAGAAAGAAAGAACCATTCAGATGATCAAATTCTTCACCTTTCACACTCTCCTCGACGTCTAAATCTAAAACACGACCCAGGTAAACAAACACACCATACTCACCATAGAGTTTGATCTTCTTGTC
>NW_020870158.1:30000-42500 GCF_003789085.1 Penaeus vannamei | reverse complement strand
GGGCTGGGGGCTGGGATCCGGTAGAAAAACGGGGTGCGCTGGGATTATTTCTGTCGTTTTGTGTACGATTTCCTCGACGCGTGACTCGATTCCGGTTAGGTAAGCCGTTCCTACTGTAGGGTTGGGGGGGGGGGGAGTCTTCCTTCGTTCTTCCTTCGTCCTCACGTGAGAAAAGGGATAAGCGGTTTGTCGTCTACCAGTCATTACGATCACTGGGTGGTCTGAAAACACGTTCTTTTGTTGTTGTTGTTTTTTCTCTTTCTTCTTCTTCGTCTTTTTCATCTTCTTTTCCTACGTCTTTTCTTTTTGTCTCGTTCTCCGGCGTTGGATCTTCTTCTTCTTTTCCTTCTTTATTTCTTCTTCTTCTTCTTTTCTTTCTACTCACTTCTTCTTCTTCTATTCTTCTTCTTCTTGTTCGTTCTCCAGGCGGCGGCATCTTCTTCTTCTTTCTTCTTCTTCTTCTTCTCTTCTTCTTCCTTACTGCTTCTTCTTCTTCTTTTTTTCGTTTCTCCAGGCGGTGGCATCTTCTTTTTCTTCTTCTTCTTCTTTTCTTCTTCTTCTTTCTTCTTTCTTCTTTTTCTTCTTCTACTTTTCTTCTTCTTCTTTTCTTTTGTCTCGTTCTCCAGGCGGTGGCATCTTCTTCTTCTTCTTTCTTCTTTCTTCTTTCTTCTCTTCTTCTTCTTCTGCTTCTTCTTCTTCTTCTTCTCTCTTTCTTCGGTTTTCTTTTTCTTCTTCTTCTCCTCCTACTTTCTTCTTCTTCTTCTTTTCTTTTGTCTCGTTCTCCAGGCGGTGGCGTCTTCTTCTTCTTCTTCCTTTCTTTCTTCTTTCTTCTTTTCTTTTCTCGTTCTCCAGCGCAGCTCTTCTTCTTCTTCTTCTCTTCTTCTTCTTCTTCTTCTCTTCTTTCTTCTTCTTTCTTCTTCTTTCTTCTTCTTCTTTTCTTCTTCTTCTTTCTTCTTCTTGTCTCTTTTTTTGTCTCTCTCTAGGCGGGGGCATCTTCTTCTTTTCTTTCTTCTTCTTTTTCTTCTTCTTCTTCTTTCTTCTTCTTCTTCTTCTCTTCTTCTTCTTTCTTCCTTCTTCTTCTTCTTCTTCTGCTTCTTCTTTCTTCTTCTTCTACTTCTTTTCTTTTGTCTCTTTCTCCAGGCGGTGGCGTCTTCTTCTTCTTCTTCTTCTTTTCTTCTTTCTTCTTTTTCTGCTTTTTTTCTCGTTCTCTAGGCGGGGGCATCTTCTTCTTTCTTCCTTCTTCTTCTCTTCTTCTTCTTCTTCTTCTTCTTCTTCTTCTTCTTCTTCTTCTTCTTCTTCTTCTTCTTCTTCTTCTTCTTCTTCTTTCTTCTTCTACTTCTTTCTTTCTGTCTCGTTCTCCAGGCGGTGCGGGGAAGGATGCTACACACACTCTCGAAAAGATTCCTGTTCATCCCAAAACTTATTGCCGATATCTGTTTCCTCGTTTCTCATTTGAAGTTGACTTCTTTTTATTTACTCTGCTTAAAGAATAGCGGGCCTTATATAAGTTATTTAAGATCTGTTTTTCTCTCTCTCCCTCTTCTCTTTTTTCTCTCGCTCTAGCTCTCTCTCCTTCTCCCCCTCTTCCCTCCCTCCCACCTCCCTTCCTTCTTCTAAACCTTCCCTCCCTCATTCCCTTCCTTCTTTCTAACCCTCCCTCCCTCCTCCCTTCTTCTTCTAACCCTCCCTCCAACCTCCCCCCCCCCTCCTCCTCCTCCTCTCCTCTCTCTCTCTCTCTCTTTCTCTCTCTCCTCTCTCTCTCTCTCTCTCTCTCTCTCTCTCTCTCTCTCTCTCTCTCTCTCTCTCTCTCTCTCTCTCTTGACACCACTTACACTCTGAAAAGACTGCGCGGTGTAGCAATGCACACAAGTTATTTATCATACCAATTCTTGGAAAGAACCCGGGGTTAAGAGAACTATGTATTCTCTTGGTACGAAGGGAAAACCGACTGTGTGTGTGTGTGTGTGTGTGTGTGTGTGTGTGTGTGTGTGTGTGTGTGTGTGTGTGTGTGTGTGGTGTTGTGTGTGTGTGTGTGTGTGTGCTAGTGCGTGTGCGTGTGCGTGTGTGCGTTGTGCGTTGTGTGTGTGTTTTCCTGTCTACCTTAACCCATTATTCCTCACCTTTCATCCATCAACTTTCCTTCGTATATTCATTCCTCGGCCGTTCCCTTTCCCCGTCATTTATCATCTCCTTTCCCTCTCCCGTTCGCTCTTCGGGAAATCCAACTCGTCTTGCATGTGGCGCGAACATGACATAAATACCAACAGGATATGTATGTATCTATACCGATGACGTCACACGTCACCCACCATCCCACTCCTCTTTCTTTTTGTTTTCATATTAGTTTTTCTTCTTTTTTTTCTCCCTTTTTCTTCTTTTCTCTCCTTTTTTCTTCTTTCTCTTCTATTTTTTTTTCTTTCTTCTTCATTATCCTCTATCTCTTCTTCTTCTCCTTCATCTGCTTTTTCTTCTTCCTTTTCTACATCTTTTCTTCTTTTTCTTCTCCTTTTTCCTATTTTTTTTTTTTTTTTATTCTTCTTCTCCATCTTCCATCTCTTCCTTTTCTTCTTCTTCCTCTTCTTTTTCCCTCCTTTTCCTCTTCTTCATTCTTCTTCTGCAGCCATTCCTCTTCCTCCTCCACCCCATCCTCCTCCTTATCCTTAATCTCCCTATCCTCCCTGCCCCCCCCACCCCCACAGTTTCTGTTTATACGTCTACTTCCATCTCTTATACTTTCACTTGTATCTCCACCTCTACTTCGAACTCCACCTCCACATTTTCAGATACGCTTCCACATACACCTCCATCTTAGCTCCACCTTCACCATGCTCCCCGTCTACCTTCACATCCTCCTCCTCCATCTCCACTACTACCATCGCCATCACATCACAAAGCTTATTTTACGGTGGAAGAAACAGAGGCAGAGGGAGAAAAGAGAGTGAGGGAGGGGAGAGAGAAGAGAGGGAGGAGGAGAGAAAAGAGAGTAGAGGGAGGGAGAGAGGGAGGAGGGAGAGAGGAAGAGAGGGAGGGGGAGAGACAGAGACATACAGAGAGACAGAAAGACACACACACACACACACACATACAGAGAGAGAGAGAGAGAAAGCAAGACAGACGGAGAGAGAGAGAAAGAAAGAAAGAGAAAGACAAGCAGACACACAAACAAACATAAATCATAAACAGACAATGAAGATTACGACAACATTATGACAACATGCATAACAATGTTCCACGATGACAGTTCAGCAATCCAATGTTTGCGCACAGCATATATATCCGGGATCATCCTACTTGCCCTCTCGTAGATACACGACACCCTGAAAATGTATACATGTTCCCCGTGTAACAATTCAGACAACACTAGAATCAACACATGTGGACGCCACGTGTATACCCATGTCTCCGCGGACATTTAAGGACTGCCTGTCTGTCTATAAATCTGTAAATCTTTCTTTAAAGTTATCTAAAAAAAAAAAAAAAAAAAAAAAAAATCTTCCTCTCCTTCCCTTCCCTCTCCCTCCCTTTCCCCCTCTCCCTCTCCTTCCATCTCCTTCCCTCCCTTCCCCTTCCCTCTCCCTCTCCTCTCCCTCCCTCCCTTCCCTCCCCTTCCCTCTCCCTCTCCTTCCCTCCCCTCTCTCTCCCTCCTCCTTCCATCTCCTTCCCTCCCTTTCCCCTTCCCTCTCCCTCTCCTTCCATCTCCTTCCCTCCCTTTCCCCTTCCCTCTCCCTCTCCCTACTTACCTTCCCCACCTCTTCGCACATGCTACAAGCCATCCCCTTCCAGCCCCACAACAAAGCGACTGTCTCCCCTGCAGACGCCAACCCCTAAGGATGACAAACGGGCTTCATAGCACGCCAATCCAACCCTTACTGCTCGCCACAATATCATGATCTATTGTTCCTTTATATCATTATATATAACCCTGTCTTGTTTATATTCAAAATGTTCGTTAGAAGAAGCTTTGTCACTATCACTGTAGGTATGAGCATTATTATTGACATGCGAATATCCTGCACGGTTCTCGCACACTAATTTCTTTATCATGGGGCCTTTAGTCATATAAACATCATAATTCTCTTGCACTCTCCGTCAAGTGTTCCTCTCATCCTTGTCACCTCCCTGGACATATAAGGTAGTCTTAGTTCCTTGTTCCACACCATCGTGCTGTGCATGGTCATCTGAATCTTTTCATATGACTATACTTTTCAATATTATTGTTAATATCATTATCATTATTACATCATTATTATCATTGCTATTATCATCATTATTATTGCTATTATTATTGTTGTTGTTATCATTATTATTATTATTATTGTTGTTATCATCATTATTATTATTATTGTTGTTATCATCATTATTATTATTGTTGTTGTTATCATCATCATAAAAAATATTATTGTTGTTATCATCATTATTATTATTGTTGTTGTTATCATTATTATTATTATTACTATTCTTATTCTTGTTGTCGTTGTTATCATCACTACCATTATTATTATCATCGCTATCGCTATCATTATCATTATCATTATCAAATCATTTCAATATGGCAATTTCAAAAAGTGTGATCATTCCATTTTTCCAGCAGACGCATGAGCCTGTCGTCAGCCTTCGTTGGCGTCCTTCTCCCTGGCCACCTCTGCCACGCCTATCGTCTGTCCTCTATGCCACGTGACCTAATTTCGCAGGAAAGAAAGTATGAAATATGCGACAGCTTTATGTCAGACTACCAACTACATTTCAGGAGAGAAAACAAGACAGGCACAAAACGTTCCATTGCTCTCAACACGTGGGATACAATGTGCGCTGATAAAAAAAAAAAAAAAAAAAAAAAAAAATAGGCTACCGATTTAACTATCAGTGCGTGGGTGCGAACGTGTATCTGTGTATGTGCGTATTCCCCCCCTTCCCCCACCTTCCCATTAGACACAAACAGGACAACGAACTACAGAGAAAGAGGAAAAACAGAGGGACAGGAACCAGGAGATAGTCTGCACAAAGTACACGTCGCCTCCTCAAGGATATGCAGTACACTCCAACCAGCGAGGAATGTGGGGCTACCCGGACTCGGTACTTCTACACTGGTCAACACAACAAATAAGATTGCATCAGTAAAAAAAAAAAAAAAAAAAAAAAAAAAAACTGCTGGTATTGTTATTGTTATCATCATCAACGTCAGTAGTATTACTGTCTTATTAATATTAATGTCAAAATCATAATTTGCAATATTATTATAAAGAGACACGTGGGCAGTAACAAAAAAGGAAGATCGAGAGTATGTAGCAGTAACAATGAATATATTTGGAGAAAAGAATTATAGGAAAGAAAGATAGAGACGAGGGTCAGCGAAGAGAGAAAGCGAGAGACATCCCATACCTCCTCTCTCTCTCTCTCTCTCTCTCTCTCTCTCTCTCTCTCTCTCTCTCTCTCTCTCTCTCTCTCTCTCTCCTCTCTCTCTCCCTCTCTACTCTCTCCTACTTCCTTTCTCTCTCCTCTCCCCTCTCCCTATCTCTCCCTACTCTCTCTCTCTCTCCAATTCCCCTCTCTCTCTCTATCTACTCTCCCTCTCCTCTCTCTCTCTCTCCCCCTACTCCTCTCATCCTACTCTCCCTCTCTCCTCTCTCTCCCTCTCCCCCTCTCCCCCACCTCTCCCTACTCTCCTCTTCCCAATCTCTCTCTACTCCCCTACTCTCCCTCTCCTCTCTCTACTCCCCTCTCTCTCTCCTTTCTCTCTCTCGCTCTCTCTCCTCTCTCCCTCTCTCCCCTACTCTCTCATCTCCCTACTCTCCCTCTCCCTTACTCTCCCTCTCCCTCTCTCCTTCCCCCTCTCTCTCACTCTCTTACTCCTCCTCTCTCCTACTACCCCTCTCTCTCACTCTCTTACTCCCTTCTCTCTCTCTCTCTCTCTCTCTCACTTTTTCTTCCATCTTACCAGCTGTTCCCTGTCAGCGTGTGGGTTCTGACGCTGGTTGAGTGTGACAGCCTCTCCAGATGCGGGGGAGGGGGAGGGGAGGAGAGGGGGGAGAGAAACCCTTGCTATTGTTGACTGCGTTTTAGTTGCGAATGTTTGTTTGTTATTTTCAGGGTGTTAGTTTGTTATTTCCTGAGTGTTTTTCTACTTTCTGTGTTAATTTGTTATTTTCCGAGTGTTTGTCTGTTATTTTCTGTGTTTCTTTGTTATTTTCGGTGTGTTTGTCTGTTATTTCTAAGTGTTTGTTTGTTATTTCCTGAGTGTTTATCTGTCAGTTCCTGGGTGTCTGTTATTTTCTAAGTGTTTGTTATTTTCTGAGTGTTGTCTATCATTCCTGGTGTCTGTCTGTATTTTCTGAGTGTTTGTTATTTTCTGAGTGTTTTTCTGTTATTTCCTGGGTGTTTGTTATTTTCTAAGTGTTTGTTTGATATTTTATGAGTGTTTGTTATTTCTTGAGTGTTTGTCTGTTATTTCCTGGGTGTCCGTCTGTTATTTTCTGAATGCGAGAGAGCAGGGATGCATACGTGTTGCTTTCGAGGGATAAATGCCAAACGAGTGGATGCATAAATGAAGTAGGAATGTTGTAAAAGTCGTGAGCGATTCATCTGAAAATTAATCTTCTCTTTATCTCCTTTCTTCCTCTTACTTCCCTTTTCTTTTTTTTTAATTTGCTTCTTCTTCTTCTCTCATTTTCTTTTCTATATCCCTCTTTACTTCTTCCTCTTTTTTCGCTTCACTTTTAATTTCATGCTCACCCTTTCTTCCTCCATCTCCTTCTCCTTCTCCTCCTCCCTCTCCTCCCCCCCTCCCCCTCTCTACCTCCTCCTCCTCCCCTCCCCCTCCCCTCCCCCTCCTTCTCTCTCCCTCCCCCTTCCCCTTCTTCTCCTCCTCCCCTTCCCTTCATCCTTTCCTCTCCTTTCTTTAACTATTCTCTTTCTTCGCAAAAACAGTTACCCAAACGACTCACCACGAAACACAAGTCATTATCATTATCATTATCATCATTATTATTATCATTGTCATTATTATTATTATTATATTATTATTATTATTATTATTATCATTATTATCATTATTATCATCATCATTATTATCTATCACTGTTATCATCATCATTATTGATATTATTCTCCATTCTCCGTTGGCACTGTCCTTGCACATTGTTGACGGGAAGGCAAAGGCAGGAAAGCAGTGCCAAAGACCAATCAAATCCTAACAAATAATGATGTTGTTATCTGAAATGTCAACAAATAGCAGCAAAAATAGAAAGAGATGGATAATAGTAATAATTTGAATAATAATAACGAGAATAACAATAACAATGATTGTAGTAATAATAATTGGAATGATAAAATGATAATGGCAACAAAAATAACACGAACAATAATAATAATAATAATAGCATAATGATAATAATAAAATAATAGTAAAATAATAATAATAACAATAACAACAATAATGATAATGATAACAATAATAGTAATGATAATAATACTGATGATGATAAAGTTAATAACTATAATACTAACATAACAAAAACAACGATAATAATGATGATGATAATAATAATGATAATAATAACAATAATAATAATAATAAACAGTCATGATAATAACAATAATAATAAATAATAATAATAACAACAAAAAACAATAATAAATAATAACAATAACAATAACATAATAATCATAAAAAATAATAAAAACAATAATATCAATAATAATTACAGTAATACTAATAATAATGATGATAATTATAACAATGATAATGATAACAGTAATAATAATAATCATGAAAATAATAATAATAATAATAATAATAATAATAATAATAATAATAATAATAATAATATCATTAATTATAATAATGTCAATAACAATAATAATAATATCAATAATAATAATAATGTCAATAACAATAATAATAATATCTATAATGATAATAATAATAATAATAATAATAATAATAATAATAATAATAATAATAATAATAATAATAATAATAATAATAATAATAATAATAATAATAATAATAGCAATAATAGATGATAATGATGATGATGATGATGATGATGATGAAGATGATGAAGATGAAGATGGAAATGAAGATGAAGATGAAGATGAAGATGAAGATGAAAGATGAAGATGAAGATGAAGATGAAGATGAAGATGAAGATGAAGATGAAGATGAAGATGAAGAATGAAGATAATGACAATTATAATAATAATAATGATAACAGTAATGATAATAATAAGGAAAATAATAATATAATAATAATAATATAATAATAATAATAATAATAATAATAATTACAATAACAGTAACAAAAAATAAAAGTAATAAAAATAATAATAATGATAACAACAGCAACAACAATGAAAACAATACACGACAATAAACTATTACTAATAATAAACAATCTTATGAAATGATAATACCCCAAAAAAGCGACCGTAATAAACACAATAAGGGTAATAATAACATTAACGACGAAAATAAGATTGATAACTCAACCACGGCGATAATGAAATAACAACAACAATCTTCCTCGCCATTGTCAATAACCACAATCTCATAACTTATCTCGACAAGCAACGAAATTAGCATAGAAGAATTTCCTCCTTAAAAAAAGAAAAGAAAAAAAAAAAGAAAGAGGGAAAGAAGAAAGAAAGAAAGCAACGAAATTAAAAGAAAGAAAGAAAGAAAGAAAGGGAAAAAAAAGAAAAAAAGGAAAAACGAATAAAAAAGAAAGAAAGAAAGAAAGGAAAAAAAAGAAAGAAAACAAGGAAAAACGAATAAAAAAAAAAAAAAAGAAAAGAAGGGAAAAAGGAAAAACGAATAAAATTCCTCTTGATATTTCCTTCATTAGAATACTTCAAACACCTCTCAAACACGTGACCCTTCAGCTTTGCGAGGTACTGATAAGGCTTATCTTATCTCGAGAGCTTTTACTCACTCTCTCGCAACCTCCTGCTGCTTCTCTTCCTCTTCCCTTCTAAATTTTTCTTCTTCATTATCTTTTTTTTCGTTCTTTTTCTCCTTCTTCATCCTTTCAGTGCTCCTTGTCACTTTCGTCTTCCTCACTCCCACCTCTTCCTCCAACTAAATCTACGTGAATCATTTACTTCCAACTACTCCTTTTCCTTTCCTCTTTCCCTCTCCTCCATCTCCTCGTCCTTCTACTTTCTTTCCATCCACTCTCCCCTTCCTCTTCCCTATTACTCTTTTGTCTCCATCTTTTCTTCTCATTACTCCCTTTCCTCCACCTCCTCTCCTTCCTTCCACTCTCCCCTTCCTCTTCCCTATCACTCCCTTTCCTCCATCTTCTCTTCCTACTACTCCCTATCTTCCCTCTCTTCTTCCTTCTTCTCTCCTTCCTTCCTCTCTGCCCTCCCTTTTCCCCATTACTCCCTTTCCTCCTCCTCCTCCTCCTCCACTTCCCATTACTCCCTTTCCCCCACCTCCTCTTCTTCCTTCTTCTCCCCTTCCTTCCTCTCTGCCCTCCCTCTTCCCCATTACTCCCTTTCCTCCTCTTCCTCCTCCACTTCCCATTACTCCCTTTCCCTCAACTCCTCTTCTTCCTTCTTCTCTTTCTTCCTCTCTCCCCTCCCTCTTCCCTATTACTCCCTTTCCTCCTCTTCCTCCTCCTCCACTTCCCTTTACTCCCTTTCCTCCACCTCCTCTTCTTCCATCTTCTCTTTCTTCCTCTCTCCCCTCCCTTTTCCCTATTACTCCCTTTCCTCCTCCTCCTCCTCCTCCTCCACTTCCCATTACTCCCGTTCCTCCACCTCCTCTTCTTCCTTCTTCTCTCCTTTCTTCCTCTTCCTTCCATCCTGCCACCGCTTACGTCAGCACCTCCTCTTATTGCTGCGAAGCGTGAGACGTCAAGAAATAGACCGACGGGCGTAGGGGCGGCATGAAGGGGGGGGGGGGGCAGCGAGGGGGCGTGGGGTGAAGGGGTGGGAGGGTAGGGTGGGCGTGGTGAGAGGGGTGAAGTGGCAAAGAGCCGGTGGGCGTACTTCCTGTTTATTCTGCTTGAATACAGTTGTTTATTCTGCTTTGAATGTATCTGCCTGCGGCTGGTCGGGTGAGGGTGTCAGCTGCCTTCCTGCTCGCCGACGTCAGCCGCCGAGTCATTTATCAGTGGCACTTCTCTCTTGCCGTCTATGTATAGGCATACGTTAGTGGTTAGAGAGAGGTGTCTATTTATGTATGAAAACACACACACACACACACACACGCACATATATATTAGATATAGATAGATAGATAGATAGATAGATAGATAGATAGATAGATAGATAGATAGATAGATAGATAGATATTGTATGTATACATACATATATATATGTATATATATAATATATATATATATATATATATATATATATATATATATATATAATATACACACACATATGGACATATACATACATATATATATGTGTGTGTGTGTGTGTGTGTGTGTGTGTGTGTGTGTGTGTGTGTGTGTGTGTGTGTGTGTGTGTGTGTGTTCGTGTGGGGTAGACAATACATATTCACAATACAATTATTAATATGGTATAGAGAAAACCACATAAGCTTCCAGATAAGCACTAAGATAAAGATAACATGTGAGAGACCACACACATTCAACAAAGGTAATATTTAACCGGGTGCAGAAAGGGTGAATTCTACGCCTCCCTTGCAAACACACACACATATATTCATCTTTTTTTCTTTTCCTCCTTCTCCTGTTCCTTCTCGCTCCCTTTTTCTTTTCCTCTGTCCCTTTTCCTTCTTCCTTTCTCTTTTTGTGCCCTCCCTCGCCCTCGCTCCCTTCCTCTTCCTCGTCTTTTTCTTCTTCCCTATTCCCTTCTCCTCCTCCTCCTCCTCACTCTTCATTTCCCTCTCCTTCTCCCTCTTCTTTTCCCTTACCTTTCCCTCAACTTCTCCCTCTCCCTTCTCTCTCCTTCACTCTCCCTCTCCCTTCTCCTCCTTCTCCTTCTCCTTTCTCTCTCCTCTTCTCCTCTCCCTCTCCCTTCTCTCTCCCTCTTTCACCCTCTCCCTTTCTCTCTCCCTTCTCCCTCCCCCTTCCCTCTCCCTCCATCTCTTCCTCCCTCTCTCCGCCCATCCCTTCCCCAACCCCACCCTCTCCATCTTCAACTTCAAAGAGCATCTCACAGACGCTGCAAAGAGCCGCTGATGTTATAACATAATAAAAATAATTGTCTAACAAAGGCCGTAATTGAGAGAGAGAGAGAGAGAGAGAGAGAGAGAGAGAGAGAGAGAGAGAGAGAGAGAGAGAGAGAGAGAGAGAGAGAGAGAGAGAGAGAGAGAGAGAGAGAGAGAGAGAGAGAGAGAGAGAGAGAGAGAGAGAGAGAGAGAGAGAACAGTGTTCCATTATTCCCAAGATGAGGAGATAGAACAACACGAATATAATGCAACTGCACAAAGGGAACGAGTGAGAGACCGTCTATTATTTTCTACGTTCGTAAAAAAACACACACACACGCGCGCGCGCCTTCTTGTAATTAATATAGCAGTCATTATGCAGGTAGCGCAGCATTTCACTTTATCATTTGTATCACTATCGTCATTGCTTTTACTATTATCGTTATAACTTTCTTTGTTGGTTTTGGGGTATTGTTATGACTATTATCATTATTATCATTAACATCATTATCATTGTTATCATTCGTGTTATCATTATCATTATCATTATTATCATATTGTTATTCATCATTATCATCATATCATCATCATTATCATTATCATTCGTGTTATCATCATTATCATTATCATTCGTGTTATCATTATCATTCGTGTTATCATATCATCACCATTCTCATTATCATCACCATTATCATTATCACCATTATCGTTATCATTATCATTATTATCATCATCATTATCATATCTCTACACGTCAAAGCAAATCATCAAAGAAAACGGGAATAGTGCACTTCACCTCCAGGATGTCCCATTAAGGGTGTCATTCTAAGCATAAAACACGGAAGCGTCTCCTTAAGGATGCTGAAATTATTTTAAGAATGTCGTTTAAGAATACCTTTGATAGGGTACGACTTCTCGGTGTTAATTTCGCCTTTTTTTCTTTCTTTCTTTTTCTTTTTCTTTTTCCTTTTCTTCCCTTTTCTTTTTTATGTGAATGGAGGAGACGAAAATGGCGAACAGGTGGAAAATCTGGGAGCGAGTGAATAATATCTCTTCTTATAAGACAGGTGTGGAAGGTAGGAAAGAAAAGGCTGAAGAAAATAATAGCGGTGAAGGAGAGAGAAGAGAGAGGGAGAAGTTAAGGGAAAGGGAAGGGAAAAGGAGAGGGAGATAAAAGGTACATGAACGGATTCTTATTTCATATAAAGAAATTTAACAAATAAATTAAGCATTCGACGAAAAAGTAACAATAACATGAACGGATTCTTATTTTTGTTTCATTTGAACAAAATTAACAAATTAAGCATTCAATGAAAAATAAAGGTAACAATAACTGAACGGATTTTTTTTTATATAAACAGAATCCTAACTA
>NW_020870158.1:10000-22500 GCF_003789085.1 Penaeus vannamei | reverse complement strand
GTCACGCTGGTTGTCCTGATAGATTTTCGCGTAAAACTAAAATGGTATGACGACTGTTGTGTTGGTTCTGAGTCAGTGCGTGAAAATAGCCGTTATTTCATTCCGCCAAAGACGCATGTGCTCTCTGTTATCTCTTCCGATATGGAAATTCGCAATTAGGATGTGATATTTCAGATCTGTTGCTGATGGTCATGTTACTAGTTCACGTGTTGAGAGTCTTTGCTAGGGTTTCGCCTTCCTCCCTCCCCTCGAAAGGTCTTTTTCACTTGAGTTGTTGGTTTCTGGGGCGCAGATTGGAAGGTTCGAGATTCCCTGTAAGTGTCGGGCTGGGGCAGACTTAAAGGAAGACACATAAACCCTTGACGGTGCTCCTGCGGGCGCACCCGACCAAGGCTCTACTACCTTGGCCTAAGCCTTACCTTGATGAGTTGATGGAGGGAGGTCATGTGTTGCCCTAAGCGGTGACCCGACATGACCTCGGCGCCTGAGAACATGCAAGTAACGCGTGCGTGTCTTTCCAGATGGCAGACGCGGCGTCGCTGAGGGGGCGACCGCCCGCCCTGGCGCCGCGCCTCGGCCCGCCCCCGCCCCCGCCGGCGTCGGGAGCCGTGCTGGCGGGGCGGCGGCCGGGCGCGGCGGCGTGGAGGCGCTCATGTGCCCCGTCTGCCGCTTCACCACCTCGTGCAACCTCGTTCTGGGCCAGCACATGCGGCGCCACGCGGGCGGGTACCCGTTCCTGTGCCCGCACTGCGACTACCGCACCCACCGCAGCCACGACCTGAAGAAGCACCTGCGGACGCACACGGGCGAGAAGCCCTACCACTGCACCTACTGCCCCTACCAGACCAGCGACCCCAGCAACCTGTCGGCGCACCTCAAGGCCAGGCACGCCATGGTCCGGCTGGAGGACCACCTGCCGCTCTGAGAGGACCACCTGCCGTTTG
This sequence comes from Penaeus vannamei, assembly GCF_003789085.1. Taxonomy (NCBI): domain Eukaryota; kingdom Metazoa; phylum Arthropoda; class Malacostraca; order Decapoda; family Penaeidae; genus Penaeus; species Penaeus vannamei. The sequence goes on along the minus strand of NW_020870158.1, from coordinate 21,556 downwards.
AGAGGGCCGTCCGCCGCTCGAAGGACCACCTGCCACTCTGCAAGGGCCACCCACCGCTCGAGAGGGCCGCCTGCCTTTTGAGAGAGCCATCTGCCGCTCTGAACCTTGCCGCTTGCAGACGGAGAGCAGACCTGCGTGACTCACTGCCATCAATGGCACGCACAGAGAGACAGAAACAAAAAAAAAAACAACAAAACCACACACAAACACGCAAACATGCACTCACACACTCACCCTCCCACAGTGGCACACACGTCAAACACCAGTACCAGTATACTAATATGCAATATACTTGTGAATTTCTGCTTTTATCTCACCCTCCCCCCTCCAGTGTATATATCATTCATCGTGTGACAAAACATTGTTTGGATCAATTTGAGCAGAGTTTATTTAATACTCATATATAGTGATTTTGAACGGACCGTAAAAGTGAGCTGTATTGACATATTTTCACGGGGTTGGCATCACTGTTACATGACGGATATCTGGCAACACTGAAAAGGTTTGTTTGAATGCATTTGTAGCAGAGAAAAAAAATCAAGAAAATTGGTTTGCTTAATGAAAGATAAACGAAATAAAACTTCTTCATTCGTTCCTCAAGTGATGACGTAAGTTCAATTATTTATAAATATATATATAATCTGTATATATTTTCATTTTTGAGGAAGGATGCCAAGGGCCATATCCTGTGATTATTCTTGGATGCCATATTATTTTTGTAAAATAATCCTTGTGTTTGGAATGTTCATCGTGGATTAGGAATAAAGAGAACACTATTTTGTGTGGGTTTCATTATATTTCCTCCGTGAACACACAAACATATTATTTATTTTCTTCTATGTAGTGTGAGTGTATATGAGGGTGTGAGTGTGACCCTGTGTTAGGTCTTGTGGTTGTGGAGGTAGATGCGCGCGAGCACACGCTCCCCCCCCCCCTATCTCTTTCTCTTTCCTCTCTCTCTCTCTCTCTCTCTCTCTCTCTCTCTCTCTCTCTCTCTCTCTCTCTTTCTCTCTCTCTCTCTCTCTCTCTCTCTCTCTCTCTCGCGCAAGGATCGTTGTGCATGTGTGCGTATAAAGAAGAACAAAGGAAAAAAAAATTCAGTTGCTCTTACAATTTGACGTCAATGCTAAATCCACCAAATCTATCACTGCCTTCCATCAAAACGGCTGTTGCTGGTGTCCCTGTCTGTGCTATTCTCGCCAACATCAGACGGTTGTGTTGTCAATTGCCTCGCTTAATCTGGCACTGTGCCATTCATTAGCGCTTCCCAGGAGACAAAAGCCCCTTTGAGTGTAACTTGATGGTGCCAGCTCACCAGGAGGAGCCGGGGGGGCGTGGCCGGCCCTCTGCCGTCGGGAGCGAGGGAGCAAGCCAGGGTCCCGCACGCAGCCTCCCGCAGGTGCCTTGCAAGGAACTCCAAGTAACGTAGGCGTGTCTTTGCAGATGTCGGAGGGCAGGGGGATGTTTGGCCTCGCGACGCCCTCTCTACCCAGCCAGCAGCAGCAGCAGCCTCCGCCCACGACCTCCTCGACCGCCGCCGCCCACCTCGCCTTCCCCGCCCACAACTGCGTGCTGTGCAGCTTCTCCACCCCGAGCAAGTCGGACCTCAGCCGCCACATGAAGCAACACACGGAGTACTCCCTGTTCGCGTGCCCCCACTGCGACTACCGGACGCGGCGGAGCAACGACCTCAAGAAGCACCTCAGGACCCATACGGGAGAGAAGCCCTACTGCTGCTCCTTCTGCGGCTACCGAACCAACACCACCAGCAACCTGAAGGCGCACGTCCGCACACGCCACGTGCCCTGACTCAGACCGCCGGGACCTCACTGACGCAACGCGCTCGGTCCTCCCTGGAACCGGTCCTGGGCTGAGAGAGAGGCCGGGACCGAGAGACCGGGCCGCAAGAATACCCGATTTCCAGCTCCACATGTGATTGGAGAGTGATTGTGTACTGATTAGGAGAACGGATGATTTCACACGGCATACTGATTGTCTTTGTAAAAAAAAAATAAAGGATGGAAATCTCACTAAAATGCAGACCCTCGACCCGTCACTACTCACCCTCACACAAATTAGTGAGAGAGAGAAGGAAGGAGTGAGAGAGAGCGACGGAAGGATAGAGTGAAAGAGGGAAGTGTAGAGTGAGAGAGAGAAGTAGGAGTGAGAGAGAGAAGTAGGAGTGAGAGACAGACAGACAGGCAGAGACAGACGACAGACAAAAGAGAGAGAGACAAGAAAGAGAGCAAGAGAGAAAGAGAAAGACAAGAAAAAGAGAGAAAAGTGAGAACAAGAAGAGAGAAAGAAAAAGAGAAAGAGAGAGAGAAAGAGAGACAAGAAGAGTGAGAGAGAAAGAATGAAGGAGAGAAAAAGAATGAAGAGCGAGAAAGAATGAGAGAAAGAAAGAATGCGAGAGAGAGAGATGAAAAAGAGAGATGAGATAGATAAATAAATAGATAGATAGATAGATAGAGAAAAAAATGAGAGCGAGAGAAAGAATGAGAGAGCCAGAGAGAATGAGGGAGCCAGAGAGATTGAGATAGAGATGGAAAGAGAGAATGAGAGAGAGAGAGAGAGAGAAGAAAGATAGATAGAGAGAAAGATAGATAGATAGAGAGAAAGATAGATAGAGACACAGAGAGAGAGAGAGAGAAAGATAGATAGATGGAGAGAGAGAGAGAGAGGGAGATGAAGAAGAAGAGAGAGGGGGGAGGTGGACGGAGGGAGGAGATTAAGAGAGCGAAACGCGAGCGTGAGAGTAGAACAACCTCTCGGAATGGAGAAATTATGTAAGACCAGGAGGCTGGGCTGGAAACTTACCCCGCGCTGCTCATCCCACTTTTTCTCGCTGAAGTATTTGGGAGTCGACAGCGTCCTGGGGGAGTGAGGCGAGGACACGTGGTCTAGGTCCGCATCAGGGATAAGGAGCCATTAGCATAAGGCGAGGGGGTTCGACCTGATCCGAGGGACGGCCTGATCCAGCTCGGGTCACGGGTCGAGGTTGCGTGGCTTTGACCTCTCAGCACGTAAGTCGCGAGGGTATAAAGAGGCATGGTGGTGTGCCTTAGAGTGTAGGTCACGGGCACTGGGTCTGAATGGGTCACGTGGCTATAGGTCACTGGCACTTGGTTTGAATGGGCCACGTGGCTATAGGTCACGGCACTGGGTCTGAATGGGTCACGTGGCTATAGGTCACTGGCACTGGGTCTGAATGGGTCACGTGGCTATAGGTCACTGGCACTGGGTCTGAATGGCCATCGAGACATGGAGACAGTGTAATATTTCTTCCTGTACTTTTGTTGTGTAGGAAATACGTGTACATACGCCACCTCCTCTTATGGGAAGTCACTTAGCTTCTCTGATCGCCTCCAGACAATTTGGAGTTCTTTAACAGTCCAAAAGAGGGTTCCCCAAGAGTGAGAGAGAGAGAGAGAGAGAGAGTGAGAGTGAGAGTGAGATGAGAGTGAGAGTGAGAGTGAGAGTGAGAGTGAAGTGAGAGTGAGAGTGAGAGTGAGAGTGAGAGTGAGAGTGAGAGTGAGAGTGAGAGTGAGAGTGAGAGTGAGAGTGAGAGTGAGTGTGTGTGTGTGTGTGTGTGTGTGTGAGAGTGAGAAGAAAGAAAGAAAGAAAGAGAAAGAGAAAGAGAGATGGAGTGACAAAACTTTTATGAAAAATTCTTTTACCTAAATACCTGTAAAGTAAATATCAAAGGCGTATTTTCTGAAAGATTCATCCAAATGTTATGCTAGGTTTACGTTGCATTCCTGGCGGTCATGGCAACCACGCCTCAGGCCACCGTGGACAAGACGGGATGGGCGTGACGCAACGTGATGCAGCGCCGGAGAACGGATCGGCAAAACGTGACAGGCCGTGATTGTCGGGTCAGGTTCTTAGAATGTCCGAAAATTTGATACGGCAGTCACGGTGCAGATGGAAAAAAGAAGAAAAGATAAAAAAAAAACGTAGTAAAACGGGATGAACGCACCAAAGCGTAACAAAACGTAGTAGGCCTTCTCAAACCTTGCTGGTGACGGAAGCCTGCTTATTCCCCGGCATCTCACGGTCCCTTCGAGTTTTGTTACGGTGCGTCACATTTAGTGCGCGTTTTATCAGGTTTTTGCCAAATTTACATCGGTTCTCACGGCAGGCTAGGGTGCATGGTTTCCGTTTCTTCGCGTTTCGTCCCGGCGGTTCCCGGCGTGTGACGGTTCACGGTCGGTCCTAATACGGTCTGACCCGGCGCGGAAGGTCTTGGGAAGAGGTAAGAAGCCAGGCCCGGCAAGGAAGGTCACAGCAGGTCCATGTTACGGCACCGGAAAGGTCAGACCGCAGGAGGGTCCCCGGCCTGCACCACCACCGCCACCACCAGTAGAAGAGCAGGTCCCGGGGCTGCCTGACGACCCGCTGCTGCCAAGTGCAACTGTTACCCGGAGCTGGAACCCGACGAAGCACCTGCTGGAGGGGCTCCCAGGGTCATCACTAGTTTTGGAGCAGTGATGGCTATCGGTTTGGAGGACTTCCTTCTATACCGTGGCCACATACGTGCTCCGAAGCTGCCCGACGCCCACGCTTCGTACGTAGAAAAGCCGTGACAGAACGGGGAAAACGTGTCCCGATCAGAACGTGACGGGCCTGGAGGGAACGGGCTGCTAGACGTGGCAGAACGCGGACCGAAACGTAGTGCGCCTTCGAGCCTCCGGGAGCAGTTCCTCCCCCTCCTCGTAAGACCGTGAGAGAAAGGGAGAACACCTTGACTAAGGAGGAAAAAATGGCCAAAATCCCACGGCACAATACACTCGCTCTCTCTCTCTCGCTCTCGCTCGCGCTCGCTCCTCGTTCTCTCTCGCTCTCTCGTTCTCTCGTTCTCTCTCGCTCTCTCGTTCTCTCTCGCTCTCTCGTTCTCTCGCTCTCTCGCTCTCTCGTTCTCTCGTTCTCTTTCGCTCTCGCTCTCGCTCTCTCGCTCTCTCGCTTCTCTTTCGCTCTCGCTCTCTTTCGCTCTCGCTCTCTTTCGCTCTCGCTCTCTTTCGCTCTCTCGTTCTCTTTCGCTCTCTCGCTCTCTTTCGCTCTCTCCTCTCTTTCGCCCTCTCGCTCTCTCTCTCTCTTTCGCTCTCTTTCGCTCTCTCTCGCTCCCTTTCGCTCTCTCGCTCTCTTTCACTCTCTTTCGCTCTCTTTCACTCTCGCTCTTTCGCTCTCTTTCACTCTCTTTCGCTCTCTATCGCTCCCTTTCGCTCTCTCGCTCTCTCGCTCCCTTTCGCTCTCTCGCTCTCTTTCGCTCTCTCGCTCTCTTTCGCTCTCTCGCTCTCTTTCACTCTCTTTCGCTCTCTTTCACTCTCTTTCGCTCTCTCACTCTCTTTCTCTCTCTTTCACTCTCGCTCTCTTTCACTCTTTTCGCTCTCTTTCACTCTCTTTCACTCTCTTTCGCTCTCTTTCACTCTCTTATGCTCTCGCGCTTCTCTTCTCTTACACCTAGCATTAAAACTATTCTCTGATAATTCATACCCATACATACATAACGACCGTGCATGGAAGAAATAAAGAAAAACCGAATAAAAAAACTAATCCTCAAGTTGGGAACAATTTGAGAAATAATTTTAGAAGAATTAAATAATGATAAAAAAACGGGTATCAGGAGCTGGTTTCATTGAAGAAGTGCGGTTATTTTAATTTATTGTAAAATGGTACTCTGTATACGGTAAAAATGAATAATAAACCGTACTATGAAAAAAGTATTATTTTTTTTAAAGTCTCCTTCACAAATCGTGCGCCGAGACCTTTGCTTATATGCCATTATATTTTCATCCATATGCTCTTTGGTACAAGGAGTAGGCATTGCACGGTTGAGATTATCAGAACTACCAATAGAAATATATATATATATATATATAATATATATATATAATATATATATAAAATGTATGTATGTATGTATATATGTATGTAATATGTATGTGTATATGTATGTGTATAGATAGATAGATAGATAGATAGATAGATAGATAGATAGATAGATAGATAGATAGATATATAGATAGATAGATAGATAGATAAATAGAAAGATAGAATAAATAGAAAGATAGATAAATAGAAAGATAGATAAATAGAAAGATAGATAAATAGACAGATAGATAAATAGACAGATAGATAAATAGAAAGATAGATAAATAGAAAGATAGATAAATAGAAAGATAGATAAATAGAAAGATAGATAAATAGAAAGATAGATAAATAGAAAGATAGATAAATAGAAAGATAGATAAATAGAAAGATAGATAAATAGAAAGATAGATAAATAGAAAGATAGATAAATAGAAAGATAGATAAATAAGAAAGATAGATAAATAGAAAGATAGATAAATAGAAAGATAGATAAATAGAAAGATAGATAAATAGAAAGATAGATAAACAGAAGATAGATAAACAGAAAGATAGATAAACAGAAAGATAGATAAACAGAAAGATAGATAAACAGAAAGATAGATAAACAGAAAGATAGATAAACAGAAAGATAGATAAACAGAAAGATAGATAAACAGAAAGATAGATAAATAGAAAGATAGATAAATAGAAAGATAGATAAACAGAAGATAGATAAACAGAAAGATAGATAAAGAAGATAGATAAACAGAAAGATAGATAAACAGAAAGATAGATAAACAGAAAGATAGATAAACAGAAAGATAGATAAATAGAAAGATAGATAAATAGAAAGATAGATAGATAGATAGATAGATAGATAGATAGATAGATAGAAAGATAGATAGAGAGATAGAGAGATAGAGAGATAGAGAGATAGAGAGATAGATAGATAGAGATAGATAGATAGATAGATAGATAGATAGATAAATAGATGATAGATAGATAGATAAATAGATTGATAGATAGATAGATAAATAGATGATAGATAGATAGATAAATAGATGATAAAATAGATAGATAAATAGATGATAAAATAGATAGATAAAATAGATGATAAAATAGATAGATAAATAGATGATAAATAGATAGATAATAGATGATAAAATAGATAGATATAAATAGATGATAAAATAGATAGATAAATAGATGATAAATAGATAGATAAATAGATGATAAAATAGATAGATAAATAGATGATAAAATAGATAGATAAATAGATGACAAAATAGATAGATAAATAGATGATAAAATAGATAGATAAATAGATGATAAAATAGATAGATAAATAGATGATAAAATAGATAGATAAATAGATGATAAAATAGATAGATAATAGATGATAAAATAGATAGATAAATAGATGATAAATAGATAGATATATAGATGATAAAATAGATAGATAAATAGATGATAAAATAGATAGATAAATAGATGATAAAATAGATAGATAAGTAGATGATAAAATAGATAGATAAATAGATGATAAAATAGATAGATAAATAGATGATAAAATAGATAGATAGATAGATGATAAAATAGATAGATAGATAGATGATAAAATAGATAGAATAAATAGATGATAAAATAGATAGATAAATAGATTGATAAAATAGATAGATAAATAGATGATAAAATAAAGATAGATAAATAGATGATAAAATAGATAGATAATAGATTAATAAAATAGATAGATAAATAGATGATAAAATAGATAGATAAATAGATGATAAATATATAGATAAATAGATGATAAAATAGATAGATAAATAGATGATAAAATAGATAGATAAATAGATGATAAAATAGATAGATAAATAGATGATAAAATAGATAAATAGATGATAAAATAGATAGATAAATAGATGATAAAATAGATAGATAAATAGATGATAAAATAGATAGATAATAGATGATAAAATAGATAGATAAATAGATGATAAAATAGATAGATAAATAGATGATAAAATAGATAGAAAAATAGATGATAAATAGATAGATAAATAGATGATAAATAGATAGATAAATAGATGATAAAATAGATAGAAAAATAGATGATAAATAGATAGATAAATAGATGATAAAATAGATAAATAAATAATAGATGAAATAAATAGATAAATAAATAGATGATAAAATAGATAAATAAATAGATGATAAAATAGATAAATAAATAGATGATAAAATAGATAAATAAATAGATGAATAAAATAGATAAATAAGTAGATGATAAAATAGATAAATAAGTAGATGATAAAATAGATAATATAAATAGATGATAAAATAGATAAATAAATAGATGATAAAATAGATAGATAAATAGATGATAAAATAGATAGATAAATAGATGATAAAATAGATAGATAAATAGATGACAAAATATATAGATAAATAGATGATAAAATAGAAGATAAATAGATGATAAAATAGATAAGTAAATAGATGATAAAAGATAGATAAATAGATGATAAAATAGATAGATAAATAGATGATAAAATAGATAGATAAATAGATGATAAAATAGATAGATATATAGATGATAAAATAGATAGATAAATAGATGATAAAATAGATAGATAAATAGATGATAAAATAGATAGATAATAGATGATAAAATAGATAGATAAATAGATGATAAAATAATAGATAAATAGATGANTTACGTGAGTTAGGTTAGGTAGGTTAATGGTTAGGTTAGGTTTAGGTTAGGTTAGGTTTAGGTTAGGTTTAGGTTAGTAGGTAGTTAGGGTATGAGGTTAGGTTAGAACTGACAAGAGAGGAGAGAGAGACAGAGCAGAGAGAACAGAGAACAAAAACTTAAATAAAAAAGAAACCAAAAGTGAGAGAACGAGAGACAAGAAAAACAAAACAAACAAAAACCTTCAATAAACAACAACAAAAACCCTCAACCACAAGCAACAACAACAACACCGCCGGGAGCCCCTCCCCTCACTCTCCCTCCCCTCCCCCCCTCCCCTCCCTCCCCTCCCTTCCAACCTCCCCCTCCCTCCCCTCTCTCCTCCTCCCTCCCCTCCTTCACTCCCTCCGCCTCCCTCCCTCCCCCTCCTCCCCTCCCCCCCCTCCCTCCCTCTCCTCCCCCTCCCTCCCCCTCCCTTTCTCGGCGTGTAGGGGCGCGCCAATGCTTTATATAATCACAGATAAGTTGTGCCGAAGAAGGAGCTGCACTTCCCTGAGTCTTCTGAGTCCGGGCGCTTTTGGTCCTCTTAAAACGAGATTTCAGAGAGAGTTACACCGGACTTAGTGAACGCTGCCAGGGTGGAGGAGGAGGAGGAGGCTTGGAGAGGTAGGGAGGGGATGGTTGGAGAGGGAGGAGGGAAGGGGAGGTTAAAGAGGAGGGTTGGAGAGGGAGGTTGAGAGGGAGTAAGGGAGGGGAGGTTGGAGAAGGAGGAGGGAGGGGAATGAGAAGGAGGGAGGTTGGAGAGGGAGGTAGGGAGGAGGAGGGTAGGAGGGTGGAGGGAAGGGTTGGAGAGGGAGGGAGGGGAGGGGAGGGTAGGAGAGGAGGTTTGGGGAGGGAGGAGGAGGAAGGGAGGGTTGAGAGGGAGGTGAGGGTTGGGGGGGGAGGGAGAGGGAGGGTGAAGGAAGGGAGGGTTGTAGAGGGAGGGAGGGGAGGGTAGGAGAGGGAGGGAGGGAAGGGGAGGGTTGGAGGGAGGGTTGGGAGGGGAGGGTTGGAGAGGGAGAGAGGAGGGGAGGAGGAAGGGTTGGAGAGGGAGGGGAGGGTTGGAGAGGGAGAGAGGGAGGAGGACGTAGGAGAGGGGGTGGGAAGGTTGGAGAGGAAGGAGGGTTGGAGAAGGGAGGGAAGGAAGGGGAGGGGAGAGTTGGAGAAGGGAGGGGGAGGAGGAGGAGGATCGAGAGGGAGGGAGGGTAGGGTAGGAGAGGGAAGGGAGAAGGGTTGGAGAGGGAGGAGGAGGGTGGAGAGGGGAGGGATAGAGGGGAGGGTTGGAGAGAGAGGGAGGAAAGGAGGGTTGAGGGAGGGTTAGAGAGGAGGGTTGAGAGGGAGGGTAAGGGAGGGGGGAAGGTTAGAGAGGAAGGGAGGGAGGGAGGGAGGAGAGGGGGAAGGGAGGGGGAGGATGGGAGGTAAGGAGGGAAGGAGGGGAGGGAGGAGAGGAGGGAGGGAGAAGGAGGGTTGAAGAAGGAGTGGATGGAAGGAAGGGGAGGAAGAGGAGAGTCAATTATCATTATCATTATCATAATCTATTCGCATTATTACTATCACTAATCATTATTGTCATTATTATCATTATCATCTTATCATTATTATTGTTATCATTGTTTAATCATATTGCCGCTGTTACTATTATCATTGTTATCATCATCATCATTGCATTGTCATTACCACCATTAGTGTCATTATTACCATTATTGTCGTGTAGATTTGTAGTTGTCGTTAGCACCATCATTATCATTACCATTATCATCATTATCATACCTATCATCATCATTTCAGACACATCTTTTGCTTTAATAGAGTTATTACGAAATTTTTTCAGATAGACAGAGTTAAAGAAGAAGAAAAAAGAAGAAGAAGAAGAAAAAAAGAAGAAAAAAGAAGAAGAAGAGGAAGAAGAAGAAGAAGAAGAAGACAAGAAGAACAACAAACAACAAACAACAACAACAACAAAAAGAAGAAGAAAAAAGAATCACAGTCTAATGTGACATAGACAAACGTAAAATTAAATAAAACCGATAAACCGATAAAAAGAAATGGAAGAGAAGGATAGATAGATAAGGGAGAAAAACACATAGAGGAGAGGTGACGAAAAGAAGCAAACGAATTGACAAAAATAGGAGTTAAAAAGAAGAAGAAGAAAAAGAATCACAGACAAACCTTTAACATTTGATAAAACCGATAAAAAGAAATGGAAGAGAAGGATAGATAGATAAAGACGAAAAACACGAAGAAGAGGTGACGAAAAGAAGCAAAGAAACAAACCGACAAAGAACCGTATGCATACAAAAGACAGAGAGGAACAGACAGACAGACAGACAGGACAAAACGCGGCTGTCAAGAAACCTATTAGTCAAGGGGCCAGAGATGCTCGCCCTGTTGCTCCTCTCCCTCCTCTCTCTCCCTTTTCTCCCTCCTTCTTCCTCTTCTCTTATTTCCTCTTCCCTTTTTCCCATGTCCTTTTTTCTCTCTCCTTCTCTATCCGTTCTCCTTCTCCCTTCCTCTCTCCCTCTCCACTTTTCTCATTTTCTCTATCTTTTCCCATTTCACACCTCTCCCTCTCTCTCTCTCTCTCGCTCTCCCTCACTCATCCCCTTCTCCTTCCTGCTTCTCCCTCCCCCTCTCCCAACCTCCTTTTCCCCTCCCTTCCCCCCACCCTACCTCTCCCCGCGCCCCCATTAAATTCTCCTTTCTCTGCACGCGGTGAGAACGAAGGAGGAAGGGGAATGTGAAGGATGGGGGGAGGGGGAAGGGGGGACCGGCCTTCCAAAACGTCCCTATGCATCAAACCTTTCCCCTTCCCCCTCCTCCCCCCACCCTCCCACCCCCACCAGGACCCCCAGCAGGTCACGCGGTCGAGAACTCACTGAGAGATCCAGGGGCGCGGGTGGGGGGGGTTGGTTGTGTGTGTGTGGGGGGGGTATGACTGCTGTCTCCTCCCTCGCTCTCTCTTAACACTC
>NW_020870157.1:414392-420349 GCF_003789085.1 Penaeus vannamei | reverse complement strand
ATTGGTATTGCTGTGTTTTATTATTATCATTATTATCATTATCATTATCATTATTGTATCATTATTTTCTTTTATTATTATTATTATTATCATTATTATTATTGTTATTATTATTATTATTATTATTATTATATTATTATTATTATTATTATTATTATTATATTATTATATATTATTGTTATTATTATTTTTATTATTATACTATCATTTATTTTTATTATTACTATGCATTATTATTATTATTACTATCATTATTATTATTATTTACTATCATATATTATTATTACTATCATTATTATTATTACTATTATCATTATTATTGTTGTTGTTGTTATTATTATCAAGTTTATTATTGGGAATATCATTATTGTTTTCATCATCGTTGTTATCTTCTATTATATTATCATTGTTTTTATTATTCTTTTTATTGCTATTGTCATATCATCATTATGTATTATCATTGTTATCACCTACTACTGCTACTACTACTACCATTATTATTATTGTTATTATTATCAAAAATTTATCATTATTATCATCATTATATTATCATTATCTATTCATTGTTATTATTATTATCATTATTATCGTTATTTATTATTATCCTTATTACTGTTATCACTATAATATGATTGTATATTATCATTATTTATTTATCCTCATTATTATAATCATTACTATTATTTCTATCATTCTTATTATTGTTGTTATATTAATGATAGTTATTATTTTCAATGACATTATTTGATACTACTATAAAATATCATTATCATTATTCTTATCATCTATGTTATTATTATCATTGTTTTTATTATTATTAGTGTATATATATATATATATACTATATATATATATATATATATATATATATATATATATATACTATACATTATTACATAATGTAAATTATATATTATATATGTATATATAAATTATATATATATATATATATATATATATATACATATACTATATATATGAATTTACATATAGGTTGCCTTCTTTTTTCTAAGCGTCCCCTCCTCCCTTCCCTCCCCCTCTCTCTCCCCCTCTTGATATCCCCCCACCGCCCCCCCACCTCTCTCCTGCTCTCTCTCTCTCCTCTCTCCTCTCTGCCTCTCTCCTCTCTCTCCCTCTCTCTCTCTCCTCTCTCCTCTCTCTCTCTCTCTCTACCACTGTCTATCTATCTATCTATTCCCCCCCTCTGCCTCTCTCTCCTTCATCTATCCTATCTCTCCTTCCTCCCTCCTCTCTCCCTCTCTCTCCTCTCTCTCTCTCTCCTCTCTCTCTCTCCCTCTCTCTCTCTCTCTCTCCTCCTCCTCGTCTCTGCTACTCTCTCCTCTCTCTCTCTCTCTCCTTTTTGGTCTCTCAGCAATCGTGCCGACCTGCGCTTATCACTTCCCACGCCCCGGCGCAGTGAGTGGTATCCCCGTCCCACTCCCTTTGCACACCACGAGAAGATTTGTGGCGCCAAAAGTCTCTAAAATAGCACCAGTATGCAGCAGCAAAACCATATCCATTCTGTAACAAATGGAATGTCAAACAAACTAAAAGATCTTCCTCCTCCTTCTCTCTGCCTGCTTCCCTCCACCTCCTCTCGTGCCAATAGATACTAGCCGTTTGACCTTTTCTTCGAAGCTTCACTTTCGAGAATGAAAGACAAGAAAAAGTTTGGCGCCGCGTCAGCCTCTGCCCACCCGGCCCTTCCGCCCCTCCCCCGCCTCGCCCGTCTTGACCAGTTTACGAATATAAACCGATCTTTCCTATCCGTGACTCACGAGGACCGGTCGAGGATCGAAGCTGGATAAGGGGGGCTAGGGGCGGGCGCATAGGAAGGGGTTAAGGTTTGGCGTATGATTCTTTCATTACTTTATTCATTTATTCTTTTTTTTTCTTTTTTTTGATACCTTCTTCACGCTCCCCTATTTTGCCTCTCTGCCTCATGTATCTGTTACTCTGTTTTTCTTTTTTTTTTTTTTTTTTTCTACTTTCTTCTTGTCTGCGTTTCTTTTTCTAACGCCTGTTCCCGGCTTTTCTTCTCTCTCTCTCTCATGCTCCCCGCCCCGCTTCCTCTCTCTCCTCCTCCTCTCTCTGCTCTTGCTCCCTCGTCTCTCCTCTCCTCCTCCGTCTTCCTCTCTCCTCTCTCTCTCTCTCGCCTTTTTTCCCTTTCTCCTCTCCCCTCTCTGGCTCCTACGCCTCTCTCTCTCTCTCTCTCTCTCTCCTCTCCTCTCTCCTCTCTCCTCTCTTCTCTCTCTCTCTCTCCTCTCTCTCTCTCTCTCCCCTCTCATTAGCCCCCCTATCAATCTCTCTTCCTCTCCCTTCTTCTCCCCCCTTCTATCTCCCTTCCCTCTCCAATCTCCCCCCCCTCCCACTGTCTATGGACATCTCCTCCTCCAACACAACGCAAGTCCCAACAGCTCTCCCCGCCACGCCCCCGCTCCCCCCCCCTCCATACTTACCTCTCTTACCTCCGATTTATCACGAACTGCTTCTAATCCTCCTCTCCCCCGCCTCCCCCTCCCCCTCCCACCCTCCCTCCCACTCTTCTCCCTCCTCCAGCTGCTCAGCGACTGCTCCCTCGGAAGTCAGTGATCGCTCCTCGCCCGTCGCACTCCATCACCACTCGTCCCATTCCGCTGACCGGGACGGTCCTTCCCATCCCGGGCATCAAGCACCGGACCCCTGTGGCACAGTTCGGCTGTCCGGCATTTCTCAGGGTTTGAAATTGATGTAGTATGTGTGTGTGCGTCCCTTACCTAATACTATATAATACTAGCCTATATTATATACCTATATACTACTATATTCATCATATAATACTATATACTATACATACTCATACATCACTACTATATATACTCACTTATATATACGTATCCTATATACTATCCTATATACTATACTGATGATATACGTATATATATATATACTATAAAACATATATATATATCATATCAATATATCATATATATATATACTATACATACTATATATATACATATATATATAATAATATATTACTAATATATATACTATACATAATATCTATATATACTATATATTATATCTAGGTATACCTATATATAATATATATATACAAATATATCTATATATATATATATATCTATATATATATCACTATACTATACACTATATATATGTAAGTAGTATCATAGTATGTATCTATTACTGTACATAATATATATGTTATTTTATTTAGATATATAAAGTAGATATCAGTTTAATCTTTTTTTCCATTCATGTATGCAATTACAGGTTTCTCTGTGGGTCTATTCACTTTCCACATTATCAAGCAATTCATTCAGTTGATTTCGGTTTCATTGTATTTCTTTGCAACTAAATATTTTGGCCAAGTATAATGTTTTCGTTATAGTTATGCCACTGCACGTGGTGTCTTTCTGTTCCTATCTTTCCACGCTGGTTTGTACTTTCCGACCTTTACTAGTTTCCTTCTCTCCTTCTTTCTGAATTTCTTCATTCTTCACTTCTTCGCTTCTTCTTCTCCCTCTCTTCCTCTTCTTGAATTTATTCTCGTCTCTCCTCCTCATACATTTCTTCCCCACTGCCTTCTTGCGATTTCTTTCTCCCGCCATTTTCACTTTTCATCTCTTCCCCATTCTCCTCTTCTTCCCCCTATTTCCGTCTTCTTTCATCTCCTCTTCCTTCCCATTCGCTCCTCTTCCCCTTTTGATCGCCATCCTCGCCTCCTCACTTCCTCCGGTCTCCTCCTTATTCCACCCCTCCTCTTTCCTCTTCCATTCTCCTCACCCTCTCCTTTCCTTTCCAGGTCTTCGTCTTCTTTCTTTAAATTGATCTATCTTTCTTTTCCTTCCCTTAATTTATTTGTAAATCATATTTCCCTCCCCTGCCCTCTAGCGGTCTTCTCCCTTCTCTTTTCCCATCCTTTCTCCCCATTCCCTTGTTCCGCCTTCCTCTCTTTTTGCTTTTCCTTTCTCCCATCTCCCTCTCCTTCTGCTTTTGGTCCGTCTTCTCCTCCTTTCTCCCCCCCCCCCCCCCACCCCCCCCCCCCCCTCCCCCCCGCCCCCCCCCCAACCCCCGCCCCCCCCACTCCGGACCCCCGCGCACCACCTCGCCCCCCCCCCCCTCACCCCGCACCCCCGCGCCTGGAAAAATCGTCCACCGAACCTGAGCATGCTGATCGCTGTGTCTTCCTCCAGTCCCTGTCTCTTCTTCCTCACCCTCCCTTCTCTCTCTCCTCCCCCGCCCTTTTCCGTTCGTCCACGCATCATCTCCTCCCCTCTCTTTTTCTTTTTCGTTGCGCTCTCCACGCTCTCCCCTCCTCACCCCTAATGATTCTGATCGAGCATACCATAGTAGATATCAAATTGTTCTTCCAGAGACCTCCTCATGTCATCGCTGTCATGAGGAGGCTTACAGGCTCTGTGCGCCTCGCTCAAACGATAACTTAACACAACGCTGTTCTGCCTCGTTTTTTTTTCGAGTACCGTTTTCTCTTGCTCTTCTCCCCGTTCTCCCTCCCCCCTTTATTCCACGCTTCTCTCCCTCACCCTTCCCTACCTCCTTCCTCTTTCTTCTCTCTCCCTCCTTTCTCCACGCCCTCCGGTCCTCACCCCTCCTCCTCCCTCTCTTCCCCCCCTCCTTTCCTCCACGCCTCTCCTCCCGCCGCGCTCACCCCCTCCTCTCCTCTTCTCCTCTCTCCCTCCTTTTTTTTCTCCACTGCTTCCCTTCACCCCTCGTCCCCCTCCTCCCTTCTCCTCCCTTTTCTTGTGTCCGAGAACCGTCGAAGGCGCCGGTGGTCTAGGCCCTTTCTTCCCCCCTTCCCCTCACCCCCTCCTCCCTCCTCCCCTTCTCCACCCCTCACCCCTTCATCCCTCCTGCCTACCTCGATCCTCTACCTCCTCTCTTCCCTCCTTTCTCCACGCTTCCCTCACCCCCTCTCCTACCTCCCCTTCTCCCCCCTCCCTCACCCCTCCCTACCTCCTCCTCTTCCTTACCCTCTTCCCTCCTTTCGTCCACGCTCTCCCTCACACTCCACACCCCTCCTCCTTACGCCTCCTTCCTCTTCCTCTCTCTTCCCTCCTTTTCTCCACCTCTCCCTCACCCCCTCCTACCCTCCTCCTCTTCTCCTCTCCTTCCCTCCTTTCTCCACGCTCTCCCTCACCCCTCTCCTTACCTTTCCCTTCCTTCCTCCCTCCTCCTTTCTCCACGCTCTCCCTCACCCCTCCTCCTTCCTCTTCTCTTCTCTCTGCTTCCCTCCTCCTCCTTCCTCTTCACCTTTCTCCTCCCTCACCCTAACCTCCTTTCCTCTTCCTCCCCTTCTCCCTCCTCCTTTCTCCCCTCTCCCTCACCCCTCCTCCTCCCCTTCTCCCCTTCTCCGCCACTCCTTTTCCCTCCTCTCCTCCCCCCTTTCCTCCTTCCTCCTTCCCCTCCCCCCCCCTCTCATTCTCCCCCCTCTCCCTCCTCCCTCCTCTCTTCCTCTTCCTCCTCTTTCTCCCCTCCATTCTCCACGCGCTCTCCTCACCCCCCTCTCCTCACCCCCCTCTCTCTCCCCCCTCCTCCCCTTCTCCCTTCCTCCCTCACCCCCTTCCTACCTCCTTCCTCTTCTTCCTCTCTTCCTCCTTTCTCCAAGCTCTCCCTCACCCCCCCTCCTTCTCCTCCCGCAGCCTGAACATCCGTTCTCCACGCTCTCCCTCACCCCTCCCTCTCCTTCCTCCCTCCCTCCCTTTCCCTCACCCCTTCTCCTTCCTCTTCCTCCCCTTCTCCCCCCTCTTTTCTCCACGCCTCCCTCACCCCCTCCTCCTCCTCCCGCAGCACTGAACATCCGCACAGAGCGCGCCGCAACCTCCACTTCATGCAGATGGTGCTGCTGCCTCTCCTGCCCATCGTGGCGCTGATCGTGCAGAACTGCGTCACGATGGAGAGTGTCATCCGCTACCAGATGGAGGTCACGAGGG
>NW_020870157.1:404392-409392 GCF_003789085.1 Penaeus vannamei | reverse complement strand
CCCCCCAGGGACCAGCTGGACGTGAGCGACACCAAGATCCGCGACAAGATCGAGTTCTACACCTCCATCACGACGCCGCTGATCCGGAAGCTGACGGCCTCCACCAGCACCACCAACACGCCCGGGCTCTGGCAGTGAGTGCAAAAGGGGCGGGGAGTAGAGAGGGCGGGGTAGAGAGGGGCGTGGGGGGGGGGGGGTAGAGAGGGGCTGGCAGTGAGTGCAAAAGGTGGCGGGGAGGGAGTAGAGAAGGGCGGGGATGGGTGGGCGTGGGGGTAGAGAGGGCGTGGGGGTGAGAGGGGTGGGGGGGGAGAGGTGGGGTAGAGAGGGGGTAGAAGAGAGGCGTGGGGGGGGAGATGGGTTAGAGAGGGGGCGGGGGGGCAGAGTGGGGAGGGTAGGAGAGGCGGGGGGTAGAGTGGGGTGGGGCAGAAAGGGGGCAGAGGAAGCAGAGAGGGGGGAGGGGGGGCAAAGACGAAGGGGGGGGGCAGAATGGGGCAGAGGAAGCGAGAGGGCGAGGGAGGGGGGCAGAGAGGGAAGAGTGGAGAGGGGGCAAAAGGGGCGGGGGGGTTGCTGGGATGGTTTTTATTTGTTTGGTTATTCATTCATTTGTTTCTATCTTCATTTATTCTAGTACCAATCTTGGGAGGATTTCTTGTCCTTTACTATTGTTCTTTTCATTATTTTTCTTATTATGATTGATGTCTTTATTATCACTTTTATCCTTGTAATTTTCATTATCATAATTATCACTATTACTGTTATCATTCTCACAATTATTACTATTTCTGTTATTATCAGTATAATAATCCTCATCATTATCATTGTTATTATTATTATCATTAATATGAACATCTAATGATATATTCAGGAAAATAGTGAAGTAGTGAATGTGTAAAATATTTTCTCTTCACTTTCTATTCCTCTCTTTCTTTTCCATCACTGCACGGATATAATCAATTCTTCGCTGTTAATCGCCAGCTTTATTCAGTAACAATTTGTTCAGATAACCGAATGACAAATCAAATCGACGGAAATATACTAAAAATCCTCATAACAGTTTTTTAAAGTTTTTGTTTTTGTTTTTCTTTCGTTTTTTTGGTCTGTCATTTACACGCTAGGTATCAAAAAGTTTCTTTTCTCACTGAACGAACCATTCTGACACATCTATACCTACATTTACTGCCGGTTTGTTAGAATTGTACGCGGCCCGACCCCAAAGAATATTCATATACTTGACATGCATAAATAAAGAAATAAATGCATATTTATCAGTCTAGACATGCATATCAACCCGGCAAATAGATAGTTAAATGTATATCTATCAGATATATAGATAGATAGGCCTTTATTTCTGCGTCTGGATTTATGAAAATCCATCGGGTCGGGCCTGGCACAATTTTGACAAACCGGCCGTTAGTGTTGCAAGAACGCCTCTGAACGTGCTCTGAACCGCTCGTCTCCGTGTCTGCAACCGGCCGCTGAGTGTATGCAACAGGCGCTGCAACGAACCTCAACCATTTACGTAACCGGCGGACTTGAGTCAAACAGAATAACACTCAAACCGATTAACCGTGAAGTGAACTGACTGAAGTGACTGAAGTGAACTGAAGTGACTTTATTTGTTTATGATTCTGTGGCCTGAAGGTTGTCTGTGGCACTGTTCACCGCTGTCTGGGATGCAGTTTGTTCTTCGAAATCTGTCTATACACCATATGCCAGTATTATCGCCGTGGCTTCACCGTCAGAGATCATTATGGTGTCACTGTCATTAATATTTCCCGTAGGATTATAATCCTAGCCGATACAACCACAGTCGTTAAAGAGAGAATCGATTTTCGCTCGTTATGATCACTATCATCAATATCGCTGTTTTTGTTATTTTATTATTATTATTATTTTTTTTTCTTTGTAACTAATCTCTGCATGTAAAGAGGCAAGGTCTTTACCTCTCTTTTTGGCGAAGTTAAACTAAATAGAGATAAAAAAAAAACGAACAAAGAAAAAAAACAAAAAAAACTCTCCCTCATTTTCCGCCTTTATTATCCTCTTCTCTTTCTCCTTCCTTCCTTCATTCCTCTTCTTCCTCGTTCCTAATACAAAGAATGTGAATAAATAAAAATGAAAAGATGAAATGAAACAAAATTCCTCTTCCTCTTCCCCCCTTTATCCTCCTCTCCTCTCCTGCTCTTCCTTCCCCCCTCTATCCTCCTCTCCTCTTCCTTCCCCCTACCTTTATCTCCTCTCCTCCCCTCCTCTTTCTCTCCCCACCTTCATCCTCCTCTCCTCCCCTCCTCTTCCTTCTCCCACTCTATCCTCCTCTTTCCTCCTTCCCCCTTTATCCTCCTCTTCCTCTCCCCCCCCTTTATCCTTCTTCCTCCCCCCCCTTTATCCCCCTCCCCCCTCTCCCCCTCCCCCCCGTCCTCGCAGGCTCCTGGAGGCCTACAAGAGCATCATCCAGGCCCTGGAGAACCTCGGCCGCAGCGCCATCTTCGGCCTCTACTACTACGGGCGCGGCCACCTGGACCAGGGGAGCCTCTTCCAGTACGTGCGGTTCTGGACCATCGCGCACTCGGGCATAAAGGTGAGAATGGAGTGAACGCTGATTGGGTTTCAATTTTTTTGTTTGTTTGTTTTATTTTATCTTGGGGTTTATTTTTCTCGTTTCAATTTTTTATTTATTTATTTTATTTTATCTTGTGGTTTATTTTCCTCGTTTCATTTTTTTTTTATTTATTTTTATCTTGGGGTTTATTTTCCTCGGTTTTCTTTTTTTTAAATTCTTTTCTATTGCCTCATCTCCTTCTACTTCTTTTATTTCTGATTTCATTTTTTTTTATTTCTTCGTCTCTTTTTTTTTTTCTCTTCTCTTTTCTTTTTCTTTGTTTCTCTCCTTCCTCCTCCTTTTCCTTCTCCTCCCTCTGCAAAAACAAATAGAATAATACTAATGAAACTTAAAGTGTTATTGATGATGATGATGATGTTAATACCGATAATACAGATTATAATTACGACAGTAATGATGCCAATACAACACTAATTACAATATCTATCAATAAGGTTTATGATACAGTTATATATCATTGCCATTTTTTTCTTTTTGCAATCCTCGTATTCAGAATAACCTCTCATATCGTTATCCTCGCTGTTGTGACGTCACTTCCCTTAACGTTATCTTCGCTGTTGTGACGTCACTTCCCTTAACGTTATCTTCGCTGTTGTGACGTCACTTCCCTTAACGTGTCTTCGCTGTCGTGACGTCACCTTAACCTTAAAGTCTTATCGCGGCTATCACACCTGTTCAACGTAATGGCAATGGTATTGGACCAAATGGAGTGCGAATCTAAGAACAAAGGAAATAGATCTCTCCCCGCTCCTCCTCCTCTTCTTCTCTTCTTCTCCTTCCTTCTTCTCTTCCTTCTCTTCCTCTCTCTTCTCCTCCTCCTCTCCTTCTTTCCTCTTCTCTTCCTCCTTCTCTTTCTCCTCCTTTCCCTTCTCTCCTTCTCTTCTTTCCCTTCTCTTCCTTCTTTTCTTCCTCCTCATCCTCAAAAATGAATAGATAAATGAATAGATAAGTAATGAATAAGATAAGGGAAAAAGAAATATTCTAAAAATGGATGATAAATAAAATGTAAATAAGTAAAATAAAAAAAAAAATAAAAGATGAATGAAACAAAACAAAATTCGACGCAAAGAAAAAAACCCCTAAACGCAAGCCCCCCCCCCTCGCCCCGCCCCCAGACCAGCGGGGGCTTCTCCACCAGCGGGAAGGCCTACCTCAAGGTCCTCCGGGCGCGCGCCTACATGCAGCAGGTCCTCGCCTGGGACGACGAGATCCGCGAGAACGGCTTCATCAACGGCAGCGTGGAGGTGGCGGACGAGTACCTGCAGGCCATGGGCAGGTACAATGCAGGACCTGAGGAAGATGCAGACGGCCTCCGGGAGGAGATTCAGTGATGTTGGGCGGGGGAAGAGGGAGAGAGGGCGGGGTGGGAGGAGGGGTGGGAGGAGGGGGGTGGGGGGAGGAGGAGGAGAGGGGAGGAGGGGAGGAAGGAGGGAGGGGGGTTTTGAGGGAGGGAGAGAGGGAGGGGGGTTTTGAGGGAGGGAGAGGGAGGGGGGGGGTTTTGAGGGGAGGGAGAGGGAGGGGGGTTTTGAGGGAGGTAGAGGGAGGGGGGGTTTTTGAGGGAGAGAGGGAGGGGGTTTGAGGGAGGAGAGGGAGGGGGTTTTGAGGGAGGGAGAGGGGGATAAGGGGATTTGGGAGAGGGGAGGGAGAGGGAGTAGACGGGGGGTGGGTGGGGAGGGAAGGAGGAGGAGGGGAGGGTTTTTTTTGGGAGGGAGAGGGAGAGGGAGGGGGGTTTTTTGCTGAGGGAGGGAGAGGGGGAAGAGGGGGAGGGAAAAGGGGGTTTGGGAGAGGGAGGGAAGAGGCGGGGGGGTTTTTGAGGGAGGGAGAGAAAAGGGGTAGGGAGATAGGAGGAAAGAGGGGGGGGAAAAAGGCTAAATAGGGGTTGGGAGACGAAGAGGCAGAGGGATGAGGAGGGAGGAGGTTGGGGTTGGGGAAGAGTAATAAAATATTTGCACAGAAACAGACACAGACCCCTTCCCGCCCAACCAGGTCGACGGTGCGCATCAGCTGAAGAACGCGGACAGCGAGGAGGCCATCAGCATCGCCGTCCTCGTCCTCGTCCTGTCCATCTCTCCGGTCATCATCCTGCTCGTGAGGAAGGCCACCTACATGGTCCAGGTGAGGCGGGCGGCGGGGTCCGGGTGAGGGCCAGGTGGGAGTCCCAGATGAGGGTTCAGGTGGGATTCCAGGTGAGGGTTTCAGGTGGGAGTCCAGGTGGGAGTCCAGGTGAGTCCCCCAGGTGAGGCGGATAGTGAGTTTCAGGTGAAGCCTCAGGTGGGAGTCCATGATGAAGGCCCAGGTGAGGAAAAAGGTAGTGAGTCCCAGGTGAGGCGGGCGGGGGGGTCCAGGTGAGGGCCAGGTGGGAGTCCAGCTGAGGCGGGCG
>NW_020870157.1:379392-384392 GCF_003789085.1 Penaeus vannamei | reverse complement strand
TTCCTAATTTCGTTTTCCTCTCGACCTCCTTTTAAAAAATTTTCCACAAACAAACTATACATAACCTAACAAGCATAGGCGCCCGTGGACTCAGGGCTGGCTGAGCGACGGGCGTGTGGGCGGAGGGGCGCCGTCAGCACCGCGATCCCGACGGGTGAAGAGCACGGTGTCCATCATGCTGAGGCTCTGAATGATGGTGTCGTCGCGGGACACCCACTCGGCCAGCTCCTCGAT
Organism: Penaeus vannamei; assembly: GCF_003789085.1. Taxonomy (NCBI): domain Eukaryota; kingdom Metazoa; phylum Arthropoda; class Malacostraca; order Decapoda; family Penaeidae; genus Penaeus; species Penaeus vannamei. The sequence goes on along the minus strand of NW_020870157.1, from coordinate 384,158 downwards.
GGTGATGGCGCCGTCTTGGTTCGTGTCGATCAGCTGCGGGAAAGACTGGGGGTCAAGACTTTTCTCGAAAGGTCCACCTTTCGTTCGAGCTCCGATTGACAAAGACTATTGGCCAGAGGGATTGCGGGGTTAGTGCGCGAGGCAGGAAGCGGAAGTGAGGGAATGAAGGTATCATTTAGCTGAAATGTGAAGACTGTGTATCTAATCTAAAAAACAAACAAACAAACAACAACAAACAACAACAACATATAAATGGTGTTATTTTTCTCGGATTGGTTAAGCTTAATATATTCATTTACTTATTTGTTATTTATATATTTATTTAAATTGAATTCCCCTCGGCGAAGGATTTAGGGAAGCTGTGAGTGTAAAGGCTATTCTGAATTCGGTAAATATAGAGACAATACTATTTTCTCTCGAGAAATACAAATTAAGTCAATCCCTGCCTCTATTCTTCCCATTCCTTCCTTTCGTTCCCCTCCCTCCTCCCCCCCTCCCCCCCTCGCCCGCGCCCGCCCCCTTCCTCACATGAAAGATCTTCTCCACGTGCTCCTTGGCGGACGTCTCCTCCACCTGCGGCTCGGTGGAGCGGCCCATCATCTCGTAGATGGCGGTGACGACGTCCACCATCTCGGTCTTGGTGATGAGGCCGTCGTTGTTCACGTCGTAGAGGCCGAAGATCCACTGCAGCTTCTCCTGCGTCGTCCCGCGGGACACCGTCGACAGCGCCGCCAGGAAGTCCTGAGGAGGAGGCCGTCGGTTAGGGCTGTTGCTGCTTAGTATTTTTTTTTTTAACGGCGAGCTCAAATGGGCGGGGATGTACTTTATCATTATCAAGGATTGTTTATTCTAATGTTACTAATATTAATAACTATGGCTTTATCTTGACATATCATGAAGAACAAAGAAAGAAAATTGCTTTTTGACCAAGATATTCTCTCACTATGATAGCACATACGTTAAATCAATTATATTTTCGGATAACACTAAGAACATCGACGGGCGCTGAATGTTAAAGAAATGCATACATTTCAATTTTCGGGATTTGATTAACGACATGGAAGAAAAAGCAAGTCGTTGGAAAGTATTTCCTAAAAGCCACCGGGGTCCAAGCGGCTCGGTGTGATTCACGTGCATCAACGTGAGAGTAACTGAAATCTGGAGTGTGGTCCCGTAGACTTTTACACACAGGCTTTTCATTAATGGCGGAAACATCTGTTGTTTTTCGTCAGCTGATTTAAATGTTTGCATGCGCGCGCGCATGTATGTGTCTCTCCCTGTGTGTCTATGTGTGTGTGTGTGTATGCTAATTATATTTGTTGTTACATTAAATATATACCTATAAGAACATCAACGGGGGCTAAATTTTAGAGAAAAGCATACATTTCAATCTTTTGAAATATAATTAACAACATGGAAGAAAAGGCAAGTCGTTAGAAAGTATTTCCTAAACGCCACCGGGGTCCAAGCGGCTAGGTGTGGTTCATGAGCATCAACGTGGGAGTAACTGAAATCTGGAGTGCGGTCCCGTAGACTTTTATCAATTGCGGGTACATCTGCTGTTTTTCGGCAGTTGATTTAAACGTTTGGATGCGTGCGTGCGTGGTGTGTGTGTGTATGTGTGTTTGCGTATTTCGTGTGTGTTGTGTGTGTGTGTGTGTGTGTGTTTGTGTGTGTGTGTGTGTGTGTGTGTGGTGTGTGTGTCTGTGTGTGTGTGCCTGTGCGCGCACGCGCGTGTGTGTGTGTGTGTGTGTGCATGTGCGTGTGTGTGTATGTGTGTGTGTTGTGCATGGTGTGTGAATGTTTGTGTGTGTGTGTGTGTGTGTGTGTGTGTGTGTGTGTGTGTGTGTGTGTGTGTGTGTGTGTGTGTGTGTGTGTGTGTCTTGTGTTTGTGTGTGTGTGTGTGTGTGTTGTGTGTGTGTGTTCTATAAAGATTTAATTGCCTGTTTTATAGTATCCCCGATATAATTCATGTTTTCCCTCCTATCGGGACTGTCGAATCACGTATGCTAGTTATACTTGTTGTTACACCAACTATATACCTATAATTCTGGTTATTTCATAGCATGCACAGCTGATAATCATTTCATCAGAGAATAGTAAATTATCCCACTTACCTCGAAACTTATCTGTCCTTGATTATTTTGCGTAAATGTATTGAAGACATAATGAGCATAATGGGTGGCATCTGTAAGAGAAAACGGATCTTTTAGCCTTTCTTAAGGGGTGACTGTGCGAGAATATATATGCAATTGTTTTAGCCACATTTCTGATACATATAGTTAACAGTCTTTCGTATTAAGTGTAATCAAAATGTTTTCATTGGATACATCTAAGCCCAAATGAAGTATGAAAAATAAATACAGACAAACGAGTATGCAAACAGTGGCATAGACTTTGGAGAATATATATATAAAAGTAGATTAACATATCAGCATAACAGGCCCGAGTCAGCCTCACCTCCGAGGGGGAAGAACTGCGAGAAGATGCCCTTGAAGCCTTCCTCGTCAATGAGGCCCGTCGGACACTCCTGCAGGTGAAGGAAGCACGGCGTTAGATGATGGGGTTTATTTCGTTAGCTTCTCTCTCTCTCTCTCTCTCTCTCTCTCTCTCTCTCTCTCTCTGTCTGTCTCTGTCTCTGTCTTTCTCTATCTCTCTCTCTCTTCTCTTTCTCTATTGTCTCTTTCTCTCTCACTCACACACACATATGCGGTGTGTGTGAAGATAATGACAATGATAATGACGTTATTGGTAATAGCAGTAATCATAATGACAGTAACAGTAATTATCATCAATATATGAAAATAAGAATAAAAATACGAAAGTGTTGGGAAGAGAAAAAGGTGCAAATCCACCTCCAGCGCCTCCCTGACGCCCCGTGCCTGAGCAGGTATGATAAAACCACTAAGGGATTCTGTGTGAGTTATGGCTTGCGATGGCTCAAGGGCGGCAAGCCAAGTGCGGCAAGTGAGGCAAATGAAATGTAAACATCCTCATCTTGAATTGCCACCAAAGGGATTGATCGAGATGCGAGATTAGCCAGTCAATTAGGCGGTCCGATTTATTCATCTTTTGTGTTGAGTTGTTTGTTGAAATATTTATGATTTCATTTTATCTTTCTGTTTGTCTGAAGATGAAAAAACAACGAGAGAGAATGATGATTATTTCAAGTCTTTGTAGATTGTCAGAGAAGGAAAAGGAGAACACGAAAGAGGAAGGACAAGAGGAAGGAAAGGAGGAAAAGAAGAAGAGGAAATAAGATTTATAAAGAAGTGAAGAACGGCTAGAGGCAAAGAAGGAGGAGATAAGGGAACCTTCTTGTCTGAAGCCACCGGAGGAAGGAAATGAGAAGAGTAAAGAGACAGAAGCACATGAAAGAGGAGGAGGAGGAATGGAAGAGCAGGAGGAAAAGGACGAGGATAACGAGGGGGCCGCTGTCTGGTGCCCCTGAAGAGAGGAAATGAAGAGGGAGAGGAAGGAGACACGAAGGAAAGAGAGGAGCGCGAGAGTTTGAAGTCCCTAGAAAAAGAGGAAGTGAGAAGGGAGAAGAGTAAACGATAGAAAGACCCATTTGCTTACAGCCGCGAGGGAGAGAAGGGAAGGGAGGTGGGGAAGAGGAAGAATGGTAGATAAAGAGGAAAGAAGAAAGGGAATAACCAGCAAAAGAAAAAGTGAGAAGTTGAATAGTAAAGAGAAGTGGAAAATAAAGGAGACCCACTAGCTTGAAGCTCCTGGGAAGGGAAGAAGGGAGAAGGGGAAGGAGGAAGAGAACTAAATAAAGAAGGAGGAGGAGAGAAAGGACGAGGAATAGAAAAAGGGAGAGGGAGGAGAGAGAGAGAGGAAGAGAAAAGAAAAAGAAGGAGGAGGAGAGAGAGGAACCAACCTGCTTAAAATCTCTGGAAAGAGAGGGAGAAAGGAAGCGAATGAGGAAGAGAAATAGAAAGGATGGAGGGGATCGAAAGATACATAGAATAGAATGGAGGAAAGAAAAGAGAAAAAAGGAGGAAGAAAATAAAGAGAGAGATAGAGGCCAACCTTCTTCGAGCCCGAGGTAAGAGAGGCAGGCAGAAGGGGATGGAGGAAGAGAGAAAAAATAAAGTAAGAATAGGAGAAAAGGGTCAAAGAGGAAAGAAAGGAGGAAGGGAAGTGGAAATGAGGCAGACGAAGGAGGAGAGGGGAGAGGAAGAGAAGCTGAAAAAGGAGGAGGAGGAGGAGAAAGAGGAAAAGGAATTGAAGGAGAAGAAGGAAGAAAAGGAAGATGAATAGAAAGAGAAGAAGGAAGAAGAAGAGAGAGAAAAAGCGATGTAGAAAATAATGATGCGGAGGATAAAGAGAAAAAGTAGGAAAGGAAGAAGAAGGAGGAAGAGAGAGAAGCAACGAAGAAGAAAATAACAATAATGATAATGAGGAGAAAGGAGGAAAAGCAGAAAAAGCAGGAGGAGAAGAGGAAAAAGTAGTAAGAGGAAATCAGGAGAGAGAGAGAGAGAGAGAAGAGAGAGAGAGAGAGAGAGAGAGAGAGAGAGAGAAGAGAGAGAGGAGAGAGAGAGAGAGAGAGAGAGAGAGAGAGAGAGAGAGAGAGAGAGAAGAGAGAGAAAGCAGAAAAGGCAGAAGGGAGGAGAAGAGGAGCCCACTGCTTGAATCCTCTGTAGATGAGTTGGATTTCCTTCCTGGAGAACTTGGTCGTCTTGGCGAGCTTGTCCAGTTCCTCCGGGCGGTAGCGCTGCACGTGCAGGCTGAGGTCGTCCATGTCATCCTCTGCGGGGACG
>NW_020870157.1:333064-343064 GCF_003789085.1 Penaeus vannamei | reverse complement strand
GCGATAGATAGATGATAGATAGATAGATATAGATAATAATAGATAGATGAGATAAATAGATAGATAGATATGATTAGATCATATTAGGTAGATATTATTGATAAGATAGTAGATAGATAGAAATAACATATGATAGATAGATAGTCTAGTATAGTAGATATAGATAGATGTGAGATAGATGGATAGATAGATATAGATAATGTAGTTAGACAGATGATGTATATTGATATATATAGCGATAGATATATAATATATATATAATATATATAATATCTATATGATGTATGTATTATATATGTATATTCTATATGTATATATGTATGTATGATGTTGGGATACGCATTTGAAGCCGATGTGTTATATCTACTACGCACAGATTCTCTCCCTCTGTTGACTCTCGACCGACCGCCGACCGACGACCAGTCTCAACCCCCAACCCCTCTCGCCCCGACGCGACGCACGCCTCCCTCGGCGCTCGAACCGATTCACCGCCGACGCTGATTATTTCATCCGTCAGCACATTCGCTGTAACCCGGCTCAATTGCTTGTAAAATTAATTCAGCCTCGAACAACCAGTGAATACTCTACATTCAACATACGAATTTTCGTGAATTAAATCATGAATTTGAGTACGGAAGATCAGTGGCTCGGGTCATCGTCGTCAAATGTACCAATTACACAAGCAACACAAATCATTACCGACAGCTTAACGGGCGAATCTCTTGCACAATGTCCTATTAAGTTTAAACCCAGTGTATAGGTGAAACTTTTCTCGTGTTAAAACATTCTTCCCATGTACATCAGTCCTTATCCTACTTCAATGACCAACACCCTAACATGAAGTTTACATGTGAAATAGAAAAGGAAATTTGAATTTCTTCATTCAGAATTATCTAAGAAAATGATTGCTTGTGCCCTACTTTTTTACAGAAACACACACACACACACATATACAATAGCGTCTCGCAGCACTTACATGTGTCTCGCACCACTTACATTTGTGCTGCAACAAGCAGAAAGGATCACTCGAAGGACACAGCGAGCAAACTAGACTTTTGAATGATCTGCTTCTCAGAATTAGGCCCTCGGCGCCTTAGCAAAGAAAATGATTCGTGAATGCTCAGAACCGTTACGGAAGAGAAAGGGCCACGGAAAGGTTGCGCAGAGGCTGAGGAGATTCAGTGCTAGGAGGTGTTAATTCTGGCGCTCTGAGCACTTACGAAGGAATACCCGCCCCCCCGAACCCCGGCCGAAAGCTTCAGGCCAGTTCTCTTCGGCTCGAAGGCCCTTATCGGAGAGGCTCCTTACAACGTCATTCGAGTTAATGTATTCCTTTTATCTTTTTCTCTCTCTTCTTTTACTAGAAAACGTGGGGAAGGGTTATCGGAAAAGCAAATTAAATTGGCAATGTCTCCCTCTACGCCGAGCCCATTGTCGCCCTCATAGTTCTAAGCAAACAGAAGTTGCTGCAATAAAGTCGAAAGGCCGTAGAAGGTATGTGATTTACATACAATGCAATGAAACACCGCTGCCATTATTGGTTGCATTTATCGACACCCTCAAATGTGACTTTTTTGGTCGGTGCAACTCTCAAACAAGAGCTCACGATTGGAATTGACTACGTCTGCTCGCTTTAAGCAAAACGAAAACCAGTCGTCCTGATGCCTTCTGGACGATAGCAAAATTCTTTTTGTCATCCAGTACCAAAAGTATTCTTCAAATCAATATTGTTAATGGTTGTGATAGGATTCTATTTCGATTCATAAAAGATTCAGTCAATAATGCATTTTACATTATTATTATTGTAACACTTCTATTGTTACCAACATATTTCCTAGCATGGAAAATTCCACCATCTATGGTAACATAGATGATGGAAGTTTTGGAAGCAGTCTCTTGGCTAATCGCCAGTTGGGATTTCGACTAAGACCGATTTTCATTAAAAAAAAAAATAATAATTTTTAATGAAAAGGTAACAATAGGTGGATACACAGTGCATGTGATTTTTTTATATTTTTATAGATCGAAGAGATTCCATCATTTTTGACTCTTCAAGTGTCGCAGTTTTTTTTTTTTTTTCCTTTTCTTTTTTAGTGACTAACAAAAATAGAAAGGCAAATTGAAACGTCGCGGTTCCGACAGATACACTTTTAAGGCTCTAAGTGGCGGCCATTTTGATTGTTCGCAAACGACCCGCGAGGCGAAGCAGGCTGCCTCCGCCTCTCGCTGTTCGCCGCGCCGTCTTCGCGGAACGTTTCGTCAGGTCGCCCGGGCGGTTGGTTCGACCGCGTAAAGCACGGTGCGTTTCGGCCGAGTGAATGCGAAGACATTTGGCGAACGGCGGCTCTTTTGGCGCTTTTTCGTTAAACATTTTGAAAAAAATCGATGCGGCGGCGATTTTCAAATCGGGCGATGATGAGGAACAAGATTTTTTAATAGGCCTAGGGTAGTGCAAACCATGATTCATTTACATCAGTGTAAAAGACAGTTCCACTCTCGTCCCAGTATCATTTTACAACAAATCAATGGCGGTGAGACTCAAGAATCAAAGGAGGATAATCTCTCATCAACTGTAAAATTACTTTCAAAAGATTGACCTTTTCTGAACGAAAATAAAACGACACAATTTCTCATTTACAGGATGATATTGCTATAAATTGTGTTGGAAATTATACAATACCTAGTACAGTTCTTGAAAACTTAGAGCGTTCAGAAACTAGATAAATGTCCATATGACATGGACATTTCGAACTTCAAAATCTTGAAGTTCTTGACTTGATATTTAACATATACAACGGAATAAAAGGTGCAACACCAAGACAAAGCCACCATTCGTTTGCTCAACGAACTGATTCCAAGTCTGTAACTAAAATGCTATCGGTAATTTGGAACAATATTCCACATCAGGCTCAGGACACTTAATATCTTCCTCCTTTTAAAGAAAGGTGAAAGAAATATATTCGGAAACAAAATATGCCACTTGACATTTTAGTTGTACTATATTTTGCTCTGATTACGTTGTCTTAGTTTTACACCAGTGCAATCTAAAATGTTTGAATTTTACTACCAATAAAGTAAGATTATGTGCTAACACGATATTCATCTACATAAGTATGAAAAATATAGGTCTGCTGTCTACAGGATACCGTTTGTAATTTAGGCTCTGCACTATCATATTGTAAACGCTAAAGTTAATAAACAACCATTGTAATTTAGAAATTAACATCATAATTATTATTATTAACATTACCCCCCCCCCCCCTCTCTCTCTCTCTCTCTTCTGAGTCCAGCCGCCGTGGTGATCGGACGTGTTTTGGCTCCTCTCCGCCGCAGCCTTGCCACTCAGCAAACCATGCATACTCATGGTCCCGCCAAGTCAGAGGGTGATCTGACCCCTCCCCTTGGGTCACAGGGGGCCAGCCGGGGGGCCTCCCCGGTGCTTCCTCGGGCAGCTAGCCCGGGCTCTTGTCCCCAGAGTGAAAGGGTAATGCGCTTCCCTCCCAGGGTACCGGGACCTCAGCCTTAGGGCATGCCCCCCCCCCCCCCCGGCAGCATGGGTCAGAGCTGCCCCCCCGCCCACGAGAATGGGCACCCCCATGGCACCCAGGGTCAAGGCTGCCCCCCGCCCAGGGAAAAGGGCGTTTAAACAACCCGGACAATGAAAACAGTGAAAAGACAGTGAAGTCAGATAAAACAGCGAATACAACACAGAAACAAACAGTGACGACAATAAAGCCATCTATCAGGCAGGCAACACTACCATAGTGCTCAACACGATTCTTTGCTTTATAACGACCAAAAAATCATGGGCACGTTTAGTGTTGTGTAACCAAATTAAGAAAGTGTATAGCCCAGAAGAGATAGAAAATGCCTACATCATTCTTTTTATATCAGACTCCAGGAAAACTAGAAACATCAATAAAGACATCAAAAGGATGATAAATTTCACAGTGCACACAATGATCGATCAGTGCTTAAAGAACGACAATTTAATGTTTGCCACAACAACCACAGACATCCCGCCACTGACTAGTCTCCGCCACCAAAGGAAACAAGTATCTCACCTTTTGTGAAAATCTTTTCAAAAACAAAAACACCAAGGCATACAAACACAGCATGAACTCTCTTTCAGCAATCAAGATCTTATTGAAAATAAAATTGATTTGCTGATCGGAATGTTCTCCGAGCAACAATCTGCTATAAACAGTTTGATTAGTCAAGGAGCGATGTCTCCTCAGCCGCAGGGATGCGCAGAGGAAGCATCCGTCACAACAGCCTCGACCCCATCCCCTCACGCAACACCCGATCTCCCATCCCCAACCCACGATCAATCTTCCTATCAATCTTTCCCTTTCGCATCCCCTCCCCCTGCCAGAATGTCCTTAATCTCAACACCAAATGAACACACGCACCACACACACCCTACAACAGTACCTACGACCAACACCCCTCCTTCCTCTCACCTCCCCCCGCCCCCCCTCCCCCCGACCCCGCGAACCCGTGACCTGCTGACGAGCCAGCCCCCCCTCGTCCGGTGCCACGCAAGCGATCACTCAACAATGCTGAGACGTCAACAACCGGCATGAGGAACGAAGCTTCTACACAAGTAACACCCAGAAGAAGCTACGGTAGAAACAGTAGAAGGAAAAACAAACAAAGACATCTTCCACCAAATCGCCACTGGGAGGATGCCACGCACCACCACGTGCCTGGGAGTACCCCCCCCCCCCCTACTACCTCTACTACTCCACAAGCACCACAACTCGTCGTCAACAACTACGCAGAACGAACGGAAACACAGCAACAAACAAACGTGCAGCCGCAGCCCCACGAAGACGAGGAAGGGTTCGTTCAAGTCAACAATAGAAAACAAAGAAGAAAAGCAAGAAAGGAACGCCACCCGTCAAAACCCCTGCAAGGTGCCGACCGTCCTCAGGTAGTGTACTTGTATATTACGAGTTGCCATCCAGACACAAACAAGGAAGATATTGAGGACTTCCTTGAAAATAAAGTCGACATTATCTCCAATGTGAAAGCATTCAAAACGAAAATGACACACAGTTATTACTCAAGCTTCACAGTTACTATAAGAGGCTAAGATATTAACCCAGATATTTTCTTAGAGTCCGACGTCTTTCCTGATAATGTAAAGGTGTTCCTAAATAGAAACAAGTACAAAGGCGAGCAGGATGTTTGACGCTGTAAGTCCGGCGGTCAAAACACTAAGCACAATCAGAATTGAGCACATCAGTGCACAGTTTCTCCTCGGACACTATGAATTATTAATTACGGAGAGAAATATCGATATCCTGTGCATTAGTGAAACTTGGCTTCACCAAGAAATATCAAGCAGTTTCATCAGCATTCCAAACTTTCATATTTACAGATGTGATGCAGGGCGTGGAGGTGGAGTCTGCATATATGTAAGAGATACCCTTAAATCAAATAAGATCTCCTCTACAGCTGTAAATGATACAGCAGTAGAGGACATCTGGGTAACCGTACAAAGTAATATGCATCCTTCCATCCTCGTCAGCACAATCTATAGACACCCACATGCTACAGCAGAATCTTTTGAATATCTTGAAAATATTTTCAGAGAAATGTCATTAAAAAGAAAACCCCTATTCATCCTAGGTGATTTAAATAACGATCTAAACAAATCAAATGCAAAGCTAACTGGGATAATTAATAAGAATAAATTTAAAGAACTTGTAAACAAGCCTACAAGGATTACAGTAACTACCTCATCTATATTAGGTGTCATAATAACATACAGACCCGATATTATTCTTCACACAGATGTTATCCCATTCCCAATTGCAGATCACGAGCTTTTAACCTTGATCTTAAATTTAGAAAAACAAAAGCGACAACCAGTCACCAAAACTTCTCGTGATCTAACTTATTACAATCCTGAATTACTCTGCGAACATATCGCTAACGAATCATCGCTCTTAGATATTTTAGGAACAGATAATGTTGGCAAAGAAATTACCACTTTAACAGAAGTGGTAAAGAACAACATAAACGCCTCCGCACCCATTAAAACTAAAACAGTAAAACGTCCTCCCGCCCCCTGGATAGATGACAACATCAAGAGAGCCATAAATGATAGAAATAATACTCAGAAAGATAAACATATCTGACACCACCCTTCAGGCTGAATATAAACAAGAAAAGGAATGTGAAAACACTCATTCATAGTTTCAAAAGTAAGATCAATGAGTGCAGACACGGTTCTGCCGAAGAAACTGGAAACACTAGTACCAAATAAGAAACAAAACAGACATTTCCAAGAATTCCATGAATGATATAGAACACTAATAACTTTTTTTGCAGAAGACGGTAGGCTCACTTACGACCAGACAAAAGCCTCCACACATCTACACAACAGAAATGAAACAAGGCCTATAACAAACTTTTTCAGACCGCAACCAGTAGGAGTAGAAACAATTATATAAACTGTAAAACACTGAAGAAAAACAAATGGCATTGCACAGCGTTTCATAAACGATAGCCTACCAGCAATTGCATATTATCTGACAATCATCATTAATACATCCATAGTCACCGGTGTCTATCCATCACTTTGGAAACACGGTATCATAACACCTATTTACAAATCCGGTAATACAGACGAAATAAATAATCATCGACCCATCACAATACTGCCGGTAATATCTAAAGTACTCGAGAAAATAGTCGCGAACCAATTAACAGCATTTTTGGAAGAGAATAACCTTATATCAAACACGCAACACGGGTTTAGAAGTAAACTATCAACCGAAACAGCGTTACTAAAAATCACAAATGAAATCTATAACAACATAGACAACAACCAGATAAATCTGCTAACTTTGTGTGACTTATCGAAGGCTTTTGACAGCGTCAGCCATGAAATACTTATCAACAAATAACAAATCACGGAATTGATAACTTTTGATTTAAAGATTACTTGTCCGCGAGAATTCAGTCAGTCAAAATTCATGAAAAAATATCATCAAAGAAACAAGTTTCGTTCGGTGTTCCACAAGATTCCATCCCAGGACCAGTCTTACTCACTATTTTCATCAATGATCTGTCATTAACTGCAAAAAACTGTCTTCTTATTCAGTACGTTGATGACTCAATTTCTTCACACTGCCTCTGTTGACAATTTAAATGAGTTGATAGGAAAAGCCAAAGAAACCCTAACAGAAGCAAAACAATGCTTTGAAATAAATGGTCTGAAGCTAAATCTACAGAAAACACAATGCATTTTCATAGGCAGCCGTTACAGAACTTTGCAGCAAGAGCAGCACTAGGAAAAATAAATAAATATGACCACATCACACCACATATCAACACACTAAAATGGCTAATGGTGCAACAGAAATACAACTATGACACATGCATTCTAATCCATAAAATTATACAGGGAATTTACCCACATTGGCTATTACCTATACGGACAACAGGCAACACAACGGGTGTCCAAACAAGGCAAAACAATTGCTTATATATCAAGAGATCAAATATAGAAATCGGGGCAAGAAATATGCAAATCCGAGGACTGGTGACTTGGAACCAATTACCCGAAAATATAAGAAATATTTCCAACCAAAAGACATTTAAAACAAAAGTGAAAGAACATCTACTGAAATATCAATGATATCAGGCGCATAAACATCAAGCCCAGCACGATATTTCAATCACATATGATACTATTGTTATGTGTAATTTTGTTCCACAAGCATTGTATAATATCTATGTTCATAGCATCCTACTGCATTGTGTAAACACCTTATATGTAAAGAGAATACCCATTGTAATTAATGGAATAAAGTGTTTGAACTGAATTGAACTCTCTCTCTCTCTCACACACACACACACGCACACACACACACACACACAGACACTCACTCACACACACAGAAACACACACACACACACACACACACACACACACACACACACACACACACACACACACACACACACACACACATACACATTTTGTTACGCGCTTATCTGCACGCAAATAAAATACGGCAGGGGTCAGCAACCTTTTGAACATAGTGTTCCAGTTTATAATTAATGCCTTCTTGATAATAATCTTGCGTGCGTTTTTTCAGCACTGTACACCCAAATGTATTTTGCATTTGTCATGCACATGCCTAACATAAATGTGATATTTTTTGTAGCATTTAGTATTCTTCGTACCAAAAAGTATGTTTTATGATTTTAGATTTATACTCACCAATTTCTTCATGCAACTGAATTTATCAGACAATGGTGTCCGGGAATTTCATATGGAGGCTGCATGATCATTCTCAATAGTTACCAATATTTCGCGATTTTAAAATGCAGCTGACCAAAATAATCAGACTCTCTCTCTCTCTCTCTCTCTCTCTCTCTCTCTCTCTCTCTCATATATACGTTTTTTTTTTCTCTCGTCTGAATCACATGTGCCATAGACAAGCGCTCTGCGTGCCAAGTCTGGCACTCGTGCCAATGATTGCCGACCTCTGGCATACGGTCACACACGTTCTCGAAGCCGAGCGCTGGCCACGAGCACAGCCCCAGAAAGCTGCAGCCAAAGGAGGAGGCCGCACACGCGCGTTTCTCTCTCCCTGAAGGCTATGGCTGGCGACACCTTAACCTATCCATCCCGGCTTGAATTTATTGGACAGCAAACGGCTGCAATGTAGGCGTAATTGCATCTCACTTAATTAATGGTCATATCTTCTCGCTCTTGGATCTACGTGAAGGCGACATCTCCCTGTCTGCCAAGAATACTGGTTAATAATAGTTTGTTTCTTTGTGTACCTTTGTTTATGTGCGGATGTCGTTTGTGTATGTGTGTGTGTGTGTGTGTGTGTGTGTGTGTGTGTGTGTGTGTGTGTGTGTGTGTGTGTGTGTGTGTGTGTGTGTGTGTGTGTGTGTGTGTGTGTGTGTGTGTGCTTTTGCTGTTTTACTTAACACCAAGTAAGCAACTCCATTCACAGTTAACAGGGACTTTGTGTAAATTCCTGAAATGCTATATAACCTGGCAGCCCATCACGGGGCGGGGAGCGCTGCCTCCGCCGGCCGCCCGACGACAAGGCTCGGCTGCAGTTGAGTGTTTGCTTTCTCATTAACTGGAAATCCTGCGAGCGCCGAGCGGCATGATCGATGCTGCAGTGTCCCGTCGACTCGCCGCCGCATCGATTCGACGTCCGAGCAGGAGAAAGGACTCCACGAGAGGTGGCACGTCATCTCTCCGACACCGCGAGGCGCGCGTGCAGGCGTCCTCGGCAGAGGGCGTGTCACGGCGTATGCACGTGCGTGCGTTTGTGTGTTCACATGCAGAAGTGGATCTCTCTCTCTCTCTCTCTCTCTCTCTCTCTCTCTCTCTCTCTCTCTCTCTCTCTCTCTCTCTCTCTCTCTCTCTCTCTCCCTCTCTCCCTCCCTCTCTCTCTCTCTCTCTCTCTCTCTCTCTCTCTCTCTCCTCTCTCTCTCTCTCTCTCTCTCTCTCTCTCTCTCTCTCTCTCTCTCTCTCTCTCTCTCTCTCTTTATCTATCAACCTCTCCTTTCTCCACTCTCTTTCTCAAAAGCTGACATGTTTTACATATCAGCTTCTGATCATGAAAATGTATGCGTTTGGTTTTTGCATGATGAGAGCACAGTTAAAAGAATCACTGCTTTATGCACCCCCCCCCTCCACCTCCCCTCGTCGCAGCAAGCCGAGGAAAAGAAGAAAAACCAGCAAACAGCATCAAGCAAATTGTATCGTGTTATGTGTTGATTACACTCCCTTTCCGTCCTCGGCCCTCTCCCCCCCCCATACCCTCCTCTCGATGACCCCCAACCATAATGACGGTGATAATGACAAGCTTAATGAAAGACTCGAAGGTTTCTAATTGGATATTCTTGTACTTGGGCCTTTTGTTCCTTTGCAACGTTTGATATTCAGCAGGCGCTGATGTAGAGAGAGAAAAAATGTAGCTTCGGGTGTATACTGAATATACAGACTGCG
>NW_020870157.1:320564-323064 GCF_003789085.1 Penaeus vannamei | reverse complement strand
CAGACAGGCTTCAGCAGAGAAGCAGAAGCGCAGAGAGCATGGAGCGCGGTCCCTCTCTTCGCGAGGGGCGCCAGCAGGGGCTCCCCACTACCTGTTGAATGCGTGAGGCACGGCCTTTAAGGCTCACCTGTTGTGTGCAAATGAAAGAGAAAGAAAATACGTGAATTCACGATACGGCGGCTGAAAGACGGACGACGAAAATAAAGTTGTATATAAGTAGGAACAAACAGTATCTCTGTATCGACAATTCTCTTGCAAAGATACAGTCCCACTGAATCTGCCTGGCAGAAAGAGACACCGATGTTTGCTCTTCTGAAACATCACCGTCCTTGCACGAATGGCAACTACTCATGACAAAGCCTCCCTGACCCTTGACTAATGGCAGCTTTTGCTGCTGCACCACGCCCGCAGCCCGCGTTTGGTCTCGATTTAATGTTCTATTCCATCTTTCGTTTATAAACAATAACGACTGTAAATTGTGTGATGGAGAACAACTGGAAAGAAAATCAATTACTCTATTTTTCATTTTAGAAACTTGCTGGAAATATTTTGATGTTTTGAATAAGAAATAAAGACACTAAACGTGCCAGTTACTCTTCAGAGATGGAAGATATACTTGAATATTAATATAATATATTATACTATTACATACTATATATATTAATTATATATATATATTATATTTACTATATATATACTATCTAATATACTTATATAGTATATTTTCTATATACATATATTTATATGTATAATATATATTATGTATATCATATATATTTAAATATATATAATTAATTCATACTGCATATTAGTATTCGTTATCAGGAAATATTGCGTCATCTACTAGAATAAATAACGTAATACATAAGATGAACAATGAATTGATATAAATACATCTCATAATCATGGGTTAACATCACTGGTAACAAAGTCCCAAACACTTTTGCTCCAGCATATATTTACAATATTCATCCTGTCAGAAAGTGGACAACAGTTTCGTACATCATCTACTCATTCTTCATCTTTCCGAAGATTAGCAATCAGAACGACGTCACTTTCTGAAGGTTGTCTTCTTATTCCAATAAATATAGTTTGATGCCACTCGTATAATAAATATAATATATAGTAATATATTATCATATAATACTACCTATAATATATATATATATATTGATATTATATAAACAACAAATACATACCTATATTACATACATAATTCATACTTAACCATATATCTATATATATAAGTAATACTTTATCTTTATATCTCCATCGTATCTTCTCTGATTCATATATGTGCATACAGTATCATATAATGAAGCATACATATATATGAGGATCGATATATATATATATAATTATTTATATATCAACGTTATTATAATAATATACTTATTATAATATATATAAATATACTGATATATTATATATTAATATTATATATGTGTGCTGAGTGTGTGGATGTGTTGTGTGATTGTGTATGCTATGTATGTCTTATAGTATTATATTATATATATAACTACTATAATATATACATAATATATTATTATTATTAAATAAATAATAGCACAATATACACACATAACATTATACAGACAAATTACATATATATATATCTATATTATATATATATAGTTATATGACTTAACCAACATCTATTCTAGGCTATGTAATGCAATATGTATAGTATATATAGTATAACTCATAATATACTAATAATATCTTATAATCAGTATTATATAATGTATTAGTATACAGTTCTAATAATATTATTAAGTTTAATATATATTATATATTTATAAATACATACATAGCATACATACTACAAACCGTATTTATATTATGTAGGTATATATATATATAGTATATATATATATATATATATCTATAATATATTATAATATGTAATATAATATAGCATAATATATATGTATAAATATTATAAATATAGTACTATAATATGATGATATTAAATATACTACGAGAGTGAGAAATATAAATGTAATAGATATTAATGTATATATATATATATATATCAATGATATATATAGATGTATATATAAATATAATATATATAATATTAGTATATACATAAATAAATATACTATCATACTATATATATTATATGTATATATAAATTAATACAATAATATATTGTATATAATATATATATAATATAAATTAATATATATAATATATAAAATAGTGTAGTAATATATATATAATAAATATATATCATATATAATATATATATATATATAATCTATATATAATATATAATATTATGTATGTATAACATTATATTCAGTATAATAATTACCATAATACATATATATAAAATATTATCTATATAGTATATAGTATAGTATATAAGTATATATATATATATATATATATATATAAACATATACAGACATCATACGTATATATATTATATATATAATATTATATATATATAGTAAATATAATATATAAATATATATAAATGTTATGTATATAT
>NW_020870157.1:313667-315036 GCF_003789085.1 Penaeus vannamei | reverse complement strand
GAAGCACAGGGCGGATCAAGCGACGCGCCTTTCGAGCTGGGAAGTTGATGCCTCAGCTCAACAATCTCGTTACACTTCCGGTCACCCCGCCGCCCCCCCCCCCACACACACACCGCCCCCCCCCACTACACCCCACTGGCCCTTGCCAGCTGACAATTCCATTGATAGTTTCAGTCTCGGAAAATATATGCAACGATAAGCATTTCGCTCTCGAATGCGTCCGTAGTGGCGGACGGAGACGACGCTGGGCGCCGCGGCGTCCCGCTCTCCTCGGCGGGAGAGAGAGAAGAGATTGAGAGAGAGAGGAGGAGAGAAGAGACGAGACAGAGAGAGTAAGAGAGAGAAGAGAGGAGAGAGAGAGAGAGAGAGAAGAGAGAGAGGAGGATGAGAGAAGAGGAGAAGAGAGAGAGAGAGAGGAAGAGAATGAGAGAGAGAGAGAGAAGAGAGGAGAGAAGAAGAGCGAGAGAGAGAGGGAGAGAGGAGCGAGAGAAGAGCGAGAAGAGAGAGAGAGAGAGAGAGAGGAGAGAGAGAGAGAGAGAGAGAGAGAGAGAGAGAGAGAGAAGAGAGAGAGAGAAGAGAGAGAGAGAGAGAGAGAGAGAGAGAGAGAGAGAGAGAGAGCGAGAGAGAGAGAGAGAGAGAGAGAGAGAGAAGAGAGAGAGAGAACGAGAGATGAGAGAGAGAGAGAGAGAGGCGGGAGGTAGGGAGGGAGGGAGAGAGAGAGAGAGAAATGAGAAAATGTCAGTGAAATAATGCTCTCTCTCTCTCTCTCTCTTTCTATATATCTATATTTGTATGTATGTATCTCTCTATTAATATATCTATCTTCCTTTTAGATTCGGTCTCTCACATCCCAAGACACACGCGCCCATTCTCAGTCCTCGTTGCCCCCCCCGCCCTCCGCCCACGCCCCCGCCCACGCCGTCTTTACTCTCGCGTTATTTCGTCTCCTGAAATGTCACAGCGCCGAGGCGGTGGCTTCATCGGCTCCGCCTGGATGAAACAAAACAAACACCTCTAAAGAACCACAAATATTTCCCCTCTATTTCTACAAATGACTTTAAGGAAAAAGAGAAATGTCCGCGTTATCGATTCACCATTAAAATGCATGTCAATACGCTATGCGGTGCTGACCGCAGCGCGTTCGCAGGTTCGGGAATCGTTGTGCCCATCGACCTCCTTTGACTGCGCTCGCGGGCCTCTCGCGCAGGTCTCCTTCCTCGCCCCAAGGATCCCGCCGATGAAAGCGCCTCCCGGGCAGTGGGCCTGAGGCGCCTAAAGGAGGACACACGCGCACTTCATTTCGACGTTCGTGTTTTGTGCCTTTCTGGCGCTGTGCACCTCATTTACGATTTTTCTCCATTATCTTCGT
>NW_020870157.1:293667-296167 GCF_003789085.1 Penaeus vannamei | reverse complement strand
CCGCATTCTATCTATCGGTCTGTCTTATTTTCTTTTTTTTTTACATCTCGGTTTTTCTACTCCCCGTGGTGTCTGTCTGTCTAGTCTCTTTTCTTTCGTGTTTTGTCCGTTCGCCCTCTTTATCTGTCTATCTGTCTGTCTATCTCTTTATCTGTGGTTCTCTGTCTGTCTATCTTACCTCTCTGTTTGCCTGCTGTCATGTTTTCTGTTTATCTCTCTCTCTCTCTCTCTGCTCCGTTCTCTCTCTCTCTCTCTCTCTCTCTCTCTCTCTCTCCTCTTCTCTCTCTCCTCTCTCTCATCTCTCTCTCTTTCTCTTTATCTTTCTCTCTCTTTCTCTTCTTCTCTCTCTCTCTCTCTCTCTCTCTCTCTCTTCTCTCTCTCTCTCATCTTCTCTCTCTCTCTCTCTCTCTCTCTCTCTCTCTCTCTCTCATTTCTCTTCTCTCTCTTTCACTCGTTCACTTCCTTCCTGTGAGTGTGTATTGTATATCTTATACTATTACACACGACACATCTACACACCACACCACGTGCTACACACACACACACACAACACTACACACACCCACACACACTACACACACACAGCACACACACTTACGACACACACACACACACACACACACACACACACGACGCAACCCTCGCATCGCACGTGTGTGTGGTGCCATAAAAAATTGAAAATTTACCCGTAATCGGTTATTTTTGTTGGTGACAAACTTTGAAACTCCTGAAACTCACTCCTCTCGCTCAGAAGGTCATAACCAGACCTGCAACAACACAAGACAAGAACACACCTCTGTCCCCCCCTCACATATAAACATAACACGAAAGGACGCAAACTTGGACAACGACAACTCATTCTGCACTTCAACACATCCATTGCAAAGTGGAGAGAGCTTATGGGCGGCAGGCCTCTTTTTTATTTATTTTTTCGAAGCGAAGCTGGCGGTTTTAAGTGGATTGTGTTTGCGTGGGGATGGATGTCGTGCATTCTAGTGTATCTTGTTTTGCAATGAGAGCGCTTGCTTCCAGATAACATGTTATGATGATATTCATTTGTATTTAATATTCATTCGTATTTTTTTCTGAGTCTGGTAAATGTATAGATAACTGTTTTAAGTTAATAGGTGATTGAGAAAAGAATATGCGGAAAGACGGAGAGAGAGGGAGAGGGAGAGTGGAGCGGGAGAGAGATTGAAGTGACTGACGCGATGATTCCCCGTCTTTCTCTATTCGTCAGTTAGCGAGTAGTTTCGCGCGGGCGATGTGAGAGATTTTTCCCAGAGAGAGCTAGACGCCGAGAGGAGAGAGAGAGGATGAGAGAGAGAGATGAGATGAGAGAGACAGCATACATTACATAGACAGATTTAGACAGGACAGACAGACATAGAATGAGGAAGATAGATGGATAGTAAATGTGGTGGATATTAGTTTGATTACCCACACAAGATACAAAGAGGACTAGCTCGAGATAGATCCAACGTACCATTCTGATAATCAAAACGACAGATAGACAGAGGACAAATAGACTTTCCAGTCCCGAAGAGCGAATCTCAAGCGGCCATTTTCGTGTCATGGAAATATGGGACGATGGTGGTGGGGGTTTGTTGTTTTGTATAATTTTTCCTTTTGTCCATTTGGTCAATTCTCTCCGTTTTTTTTCCCTTGGCTTCCTTCCTTTCTATTTTTTCTATTCCTCCTCTCTCTTCCGGGCCTTGAAGAAGAAGTGTCCGCACTAAAAGGAAAACGTAAGAGAGTCCCGGAGACCACCTAAGGAGATGGCACATTCGCTGTGTCGAGTCGTGGAGTAGGAGGGGAGCCGGACGGATGAGAAGTTGATAGGAAAGAAAATAGAAGTCAAGGAAGATGGTTTGGGGAATATGCCAGTGAGGAAAGAGGAAAGCTTCCATTTTCTTTTTTTTTTTTTTTTTTTGTCATTTTATGACTGTTTTTAACTTCTTAATAATCAATTATCATGTTCAAGTTACATTCACAACACACACACAATCTCTCTCTCTCTTCCTCCCCTCCCTATCCCCTCCTTCCTTCATCTCTCTCATCTCTCTCTTCTGTGCTCTCTCTCTTTTCTCTCTTCTCATCTCTCTCTCGTGCTCTCTCTCTCCTCTCTCTCTCTCCTCTTTCTTCTTCCCTCTCCCTCTCCTTCCCCTCTCTCTCATCTCTCTCTCTCTCTCTCTCTCTATCTCTCTCTCTCTTCTCTCTCCCTCTCCCTCTCCTCCTCTCCCTCTCCCTCTCCTCTCTCATCTCTCTCTCTCTCTCTTCTCTCTCACCACACAACACACATATACTATATTATACTAATATATAATATATTATATATATATATATATATATATTATTTATCTTGTTACGGCTTGTATGTCACTAAGGAATTCAGGGGAAGAGCAGCTCCACTGAAACTCTAATTCTCCAATGCTTTTGCCAAAATCAGAGACGGAAGTCAATCTGAATGATGTGACCTCATGTGGGCGTCATAATGTAC
>NW_020870157.1:271337-273837 GCF_003789085.1 Penaeus vannamei | reverse complement strand
ATTATCCTTGTCCACAATTCTTTCCATTAATCTTAACCCACGACAGAATTGCACATAAACTAAAAGACTAAACCTTATGCAACTGGATATTCTTCTCTCCCTCTCAGTCAGAAGATTCCAATAGAAGTCTTTGTGACTTTGTGATCCGTACAAGATGAAAAATACACATCAGGATATATTTCCTCTGAGTCTTTCAATCACAACAAAGGGGCTTTGACTCTCACATGTAGCTGACGGTAAACATAGATGGCTCTTATAGGAGTTCCAAGGGAGTTAAAAGACTTATTTCGAACTATGGTTGCTTAGTTTATTTTTCTTTGAATTTGGCAGTTGTACAAAATTCATGAGATGGGACAGAAGAGGAATTCAAACAATAGAGACTTTCTGAGCTCTTTGGTTGTTCGGGGAAAGAGACTCCGAGTTGGGAAGTATGCCTCGGCAAATACGGGAAAAAAAAGCTCCTCTGCCGCTTTGTAGTGAAATGTTATGCGGACCCGTAGAGTTTTGTCTCGTTTGCCTCCAGCTTTGAGTGTCGAGGGAATCGATCAACCTTTTACTCGTTCTCTCTCTCTCCTCCCCTACTCCTCTCCCCCTATTCTTCCCGCTGTTATACACTCACGCTAACAGGCAACACACACACAACACACAACACACACACCACACACACACACACAACACACACACACACACACACACACACACACACACACACACACACACACACACACACACACACACACACACACACACACACGCACACACACACACAAACAAACCACCTCCCACCCCCCACTACCCCTCCACACCCCATCCCCCCCACCCTCCCACACCCCCCACACCCACAACACAAACCCTCTCCCCCCTCCACCTCCCCTCACCCCTCCACCCTCCACCCCCACCCCTTACCCCCCACCTCAACCCCTCCCCCATACCCCACACACCCCGCCACACAGACACAGACACACGTACCCCTGTGGCAACAGAGGTCAGCCGCAAATACCGTCTTACGTTACAAAGACGCAGTTTCAGCCACAGTACGCGAAGGAGAGATAACAAAGGACACGAAGAGAACTAGTGGATACTGCGTGCTAATTAGGAGTGGAAGAAAGGAGGAGGAGAAAGAAGAAAGAAGATAAAGAGAAGAGAAGTAATGATGAAATAATGATAATGATGATGATAATAATAATAATAATGATAGATGAAATGATGATAATGAAAATGACACTAACAATGATGATATGATTTGAAATATATGAAATAAACATAAAAGATATAAAATGATAAAAAATAATGATGAATAATAAACGATAATGGTAATAAATAATAAAAATAAAGGAACGATAATAAAATAAAAACAATAGGAAATAATGACAATAGTAAATATGAATATGATAATGAATATGTAATAGCAATAAGATAATAATCATACTAATAACTATACGATACTGATAATGAAATATAATGTAATAATGATGAAAATGATATAAAATGATATAATGATAACAATATAAAATAATGATAAGAATAACAATAAGAACAGCAACAACAACAACAATGATACAAACTACAATTTGAAATATGGCAATAATATAATAAATAATATAATAATATGATAATGAATGATGATAATAATAATAATAATAATAATAATAATAAAAAATAAATAATATATATAATAATAATATAATAAAAATAATAATAATAATATAATAATAATAAAATAATAAAATAATTAATAATGATAATAAATAATGAAATAATGATAATGATAAAATAATAAGTATAATAAATAATAAATATACTGCCCAGATGATAAAATGATGATAATAATAAAAGAAGAAGAATGAGAAGAGGAAGAAAAATGAGATGAGGAAGAAGAAGAGAAAAAAGGGAAAGAAAAGAAAAGGAAAGAGAAGAGGAGAAAGAAGAGGAGAAAAGAAGAACGAGAAAAGAAAAAAAAAGAAAAAGAAAAAGTAAAAAGAAGAAAAGAAGGATAAGAAATGAAGATGAAAAGAAAGAGGAAGAGGAAAAACGGAGAAAAAGAAGAAAGAAAATAGAAGGAGAAAAAGAAAGAAAGAAAGGAGATGGAGAAGTAATCAAAAACAAAGTAGCAACAAAGAGAAAAAAATAGAATTAAAAAAAAGTTAGATAAATGCTGAATATGAAAAAGCGACCTCATTTTAGATCTTAATATCGGATCTTTATGACCTTTAAAGGACAAATAAGCATCATATCTATCTAATAATGACACAAGTAAAATACCATATCATGTTTCAGAGGTTGCAACTTTAATGGAATATTTTGAAGTGTGTTATACAATACATGTAATAATATGGTAAGTTGCCTGACTTTATGAATTCTCTGGAATTTGCCAGATGTATATATTATTATTATTATATAGAAGTTTATGAAGCAATTCGATGCTGATACTCGATCCACGACGGAAAAAAGTTACAAAGAAAATTCATTTATTTTTATATACAAAATACATTCTTCTTAT
>NW_020870157.1:263837-266337 GCF_003789085.1 Penaeus vannamei | reverse complement strand
ACATACAAGCATATAACATAAACATACAAGCATAAACTTAAACATAAGCATATAAACATAACAACATACAAACATATAAACAAACAAACAATATAAACATGACCAACATACAAGCCATAAACTAAACAACAAGCATATAAACATAAAACATACAGCATATAAACAAACAAGCATATAAACTTAAACATACAAGCATATAAACTTAAAACACAAGCATATAAAACATGACCAACATACAAGCCTATAAACATATTCAACACACGCTCGGATACAGGACAATTTAGACACATTTCCGCCGGTTCAGACCCATCGATCTCACGACCCACAATAACACGGGGGTTCTGAGGACACGAAACTTTTTTAAAACACCTTTTTTTTTCTTTAAAACCTCTTTCAGGTATCGGGTTTTCGCCTTCCATATTGAACGGGGGATTGCCGTGCTGTCTGAAAGGACTCACTGATGCCAAGGGTTACATTTGAAAGTCCACGTCTGAAACGAACCATAGAGTCCAATGGTATAAGTTAAGGTGATACTGGGAAAGGCGTCTTGAAGAATAGTAGCTGATGAGCAATCTGTTTTGTTTGATTACTGATAATTCAAAGAATGATTCTAAAGTACGAAAGGTTATTTGTTGCTGTATTAGATTTTATTCTTTACAATGATAAAATACCAAAGGAAGCGGGCTTGCAACTTGTAATAGATATATCTTTAAAATGTGTTAGTCGTCTGTTTTGATATGCGGATATTTGAGAGAGAGAGAGAGAGAGAGAGAGAGAGAGAGAGAAGAGAGAGAGAGAGAGAGAGAGAGAGAGAGAGAGAGAGAGAGAGAGAGAGAGAGAGAGAGAGAGAGAGAGAGAGAGAGAGAGAGAGAGAGAGAGAGAGAGAGAGAGAGAGGAGAAAGGGAGAAGGAGAGATGGAGAAAGAGAGATGGAGAGATGAAGAGGAAGACAGATAAATAGATACAGAGAGAGAGAGAGATGGAGAAAGCGAGAGATGGAGAGAGAGAGAAACATTGATAAACAGAAAGAAAAACATAAAAAACAGAAGAAACAAACAGACGGAGAGATAAACTATCCTATAATATCCTATATCCTATAAAGCTATCCTATAATCATCCAACTCCTCCATCTACATCCTTCCTACAGCGAATTCCTACAGCAACAGCGACCGCGAGAACTCCTGCAGGATGGAGACCCGACCTGCCCTTCCATTCCCCCGTCACTCCTGGGAATTCTTGGGTTTTACTCCCACTCATTAAAACTTTTAGGGCGACTCCACTCCGACTCCTTTTGATTCTCGAGGTCCAGGGCTTGGTGGGAAACTGCCATGATGGTGGGTGATGGGATGGTTGTCGTCTGCTGTTTATCGTCAGTGGGAGAGAACCATTCGTTGAGACTTTTTTGGCTGAGTGGGTGGTCGTCTTTTGGCTGTGGTCACGCGCTTATGTCGACAAATGTGCTAAAAGATAAATAAATTTACACGTTTTCTCTCTTTCTATCTCTTTTTTTTCTCTTTCTTCTCTCTATCTCTCTCTTTCTTTCTTTCTCTCTCTCTATCTATCTTTTCTCTTTCTCTCTTTCTCTCTTCTCTCTCTTTTTCTCTTCTCTCTCTCTCTCTCTCTTTTTATCCTCTCTCTCTCTCTCTCTCTCTTTTCTCATTCTCTCTCCTCTCTCTCTCTCTCTCTCTCTCTCTTTCTCAACACACACACACACACACAAACACACGCCATACACAGGGTTCGTACGAGTGTTAGAGAATTATAGAAAATCGTTGAAATTAATATTGAAAATATACGGAAGTAGAATATCAAAATATTAGTCTAGAAAATCATGGAAATTCAGTGTCTTCTGAAGTCTGACATAGATTCATTTTCATTTCAATCTATATTTTGAGAAAACCTTCCACCGAAAGAAATCAAAATAAACATCGGAATATTGCGGTAACCGAATAAAAAGTTTAATTTTTACATTGCCTAAATTGACTCCTCTCCCTCCCTCCCTCCCTGTCCTTCTCCTTTCCCTCCCTCCCTCCTTCTCCCTTCCTCCCTTCTCCTTCCTCCCTCCTTCTCCCTTCCCTCCCTCCTTCTCCTTCCCTCCTCCTCCCTCCTCCCTCCCTCCTTCCGTCCCAATAAAGCACACTCACAAGTAATTACCTAATCTATTATATCTGACACATCAACTTTGAATCACAGTCGTTGTACAAGTTGCAATGGAATACATGTATCGTGAATATGCATCAAATATTGAAGGAAAACAATGAAAAGAATCACAAGTCCTCTTTGGAAAGACATAAAAAAGGCATGGAATTTTGATGCCAAAAGAGTGTATGAACTTTGCATATAAGATAATAATAATAATAATAATAAATAATAATAATATTTAATAATAATATAATATAATAATAATAACAGAACTGTCTATGAGTTACCTACAGTCATCTGTTTACCTGTCTGTCCTTCTCTTACTCTATGTATCCGTCTGTTCATCTCTGGATTAATTT
>NW_020870157.1:243837-248837 GCF_003789085.1 Penaeus vannamei | reverse complement strand
GAGAGAGAGAGAAATACGTATGACATAGAAAGAAACAAGAAGGAAAAAAATAATACAAAACATGGATGAAGACACGAAAGAGAAGAGACGACGAAGAAGAAGACAAAAAAAAAAAAAAAAAAAAAAAAAAAACGGAATGCGCCACCCGCCATATCAGATCATGAATGACGTCAGCAAATGATTTCCCGTTGATAGCGAGCATGCAAAATCGTCATGCAATGTGGTCCTGCAGCGGTGGTTATCTGTACAATAAATCGGAAAGAAGTACCACTAAATTCCTCCCACGTATGCGAGACAAACAAGAAAAACAAACAAAAAGGAACAAAGGCTGTAAGGAACTAGTTCAGTGGCGCATTCTCGTGTTTTTTTTGTTTTTTTGTTCTGCAGTTGTTATTTTGTATTTTTTTCCCCTTTTTCGCTTCTTCTGTTCTTCCCTATTTCCAAAATCATCATTCAATATTGCTCTTGTATTATCCCATTATCATTTCACATCACATTGATACATCATCATTATAATTCAACATATATAATTTTCCATCATCAACATTATCATACATCAACATTATCATCATTCATTATCATCATCAACATTATCATCATCATTAATATTAATATTAATAGTTGTAAGACAATAAATCCCATTGCTTATCATTCTTTATCTCCTTCCTTTTCTTCTCTCTCCTACCCCGCAACAACCTCCCCTCCTCCTCCCCACGTATAACAACCCTCTCCCTCTCCCTTCTCTTCAACTCTCCTCCTTCTTACACCTCTCCCTCTGCCCTCTCTTCCTCCCCCCTCCCACCTCCCTCTCCTTTCCTTCTCTTCCCCTCTCTCCTCCCCTTTACACACCCTCTCCCTCTCCCTTTTCTTCGGCCTCTCCGCTCCCTCCTCCTTTCTTTCGACCCTCCCTCCCTCTTCCCCTCCTCCTCCTGTACACCTCTCCCTCTCTCCCATCTCCCCTTCTCTTCGACCAGAGCTTCAATAGAGAATCAATTTCATCGAGAATTACAAAATATTCAAGAGGATCTGAATCATGATGAGGGAGGAGATAAAAGGGAGAAAGGGGGAGAGAAGCGAGAATGGGAGAAGGAGATAGAGAGACGAGAGAGGAAGGAGGAGGAGAGACAATGAGAGGAGATGAAGGGGAAGAAGGGAAGGAGAGGAGGCAAGGAGGAAGGGAGGAAAGGTGAGAGAAGGAGGGAGAGAGGAGGGAGAGAGGAGGGGAAGAGGGGGAACGAGAAAGAGGGGAAAGAAGGAGAGAGAGAGAGGAGAGAGAGAGAGAAAGAGAGAGAGAAGAGAGAGAGAAGAGAGAGAGAGAAGAGAGAGAGAGAGAGAAGAGAGAGAGAGAGAGAGAGAAGAGAAGAGAGAGAAGGGGGGGGGGGATAAGAATGAATTTTAATCTCAATATCCCTTCGCTTGATTATAAACACACATATATATATCTGTAAGACGATAGTACAGGATTAGAAGAAGTAGATAAAGGATTAGATGAATTGATAGATAGATAATAAACAAGATTAGATATACATAAAATAAAGGATAGATATAGATAGATAGAAGAGATATATAGGAATAGATAGATAGATAGATTAGATAGATATAGATAGTAAAGAGGATAAGTAGATAGATGAACTGAAAGATAGAGAAAAATATTAAAGAAAGTTAGATAGAAAAAAGAGTAATGAAAGAGTCATTTAGATGAAACAGACAGATAGACGGAACAAGGCCCCCCAAAAAAAAAGAAGAGAAAGAAAAAATAAGAAAAGAAAGAAAGATGAAGAAAAAGAAAGAAAAAGGCGTTATACACATAAAGAAAACGTGAGAGAAAAGAAAAGAAAAGAAAGAGAGATAATCAAACAAAACCAAGAGTTTTCCCTGGCCTCCCCCCCTTCCCTCCCACTCCCCCTCTCCCTCCAGATCTTTCTAGCTCCCCACCCCTCCCACTCCTAATTACTCCCCCTCTCCCCCAAGGAAGTTTTTTCCTCCCGCCCCCCCCCGTTACTACTCCCCCTCCCCCTTCAGAATCTTGTCCCCTCACCCCTCTCCCCATCCCCTACACTCCCCTTCCCCCTTTTACGCCCCTCTCCCTTCCAACCCCCCGCCACTCACTCCCTCTATCCCGCCCCCCGTCCCTGCACTCCCCCTCTACCCAACCCCACCCCACCCCCCGAGAAGCGCCTGCAGAAGGAGCCAAGATCGACCTACGTCTTTAAGCCCAATAAAACCGGCAGGCAGAATGCATGACGGCCGGATGGGCTCTCCACCGGACCTCGTACTTTCGGGTGTTCGAATTTCGGGCTTTTGGGTTTCGGGGTTTTTGAATTCGGACTTCGGGTATCATTAAGTTTTCAGGGTTTGGGATTTCGGGCTTCAGGCTTTTCGGATTTCGGGCTTCGGGCATTATTTTCAGGGTTTTGGGTTTCGGGCTTCAGCTTTTCGGTTTCGGGCTTTCGGGTATCATCAGGCTTTCAGGGCTTTGGACTTCGGCTTCTTTGTTAGGTTTCGGGTTATCGGGTTTCGGATTTCGGGTTCGATTATATTAGTTTCAGGTTTGGATTCGGGGGTTTTGTGCTTCGGGTTTTCGGGATTTCGGGCTTTTGGGTATTGAATCGGGCTTCGGATTAAGTTTTCAGGGTTTTCGGATTTCGGGCTTTTGGGTATTGAATTCGGGCTTAGGGTTTCAGGTTTTGAACTTCGGGCTTTATAATTTGGGATTCGGATTTCAGGATTCGGACATCGGAATTTGGAGTTCGGGCTTCGAGTATCATTAGGTTTTCAGGGTTTTGGATTTCGGGCTTCTGTTGGTTGGGTTTCGGGTTAACGGCTTTTGGGTTTAGAATTCGGGCTTAGGGTATCATCAGGTTTCAGGGCTTTGGACTTTTGTTGGGTTATTGGGTTGCCGGATGGGTTTCGGGCTTCGGGTGTTCGGATTTCGGGCTTTTGGGTTTAGAATTCGGGCTTCATAATTTGGGATTCGGATTTCAGGATTCGGAATTCGGGCTTTTAGGCTTGGACTTGGACGGGTTTCCTGGATTGGTTGGGCTTCGGGTTTTAAGTTTCAATTTTCGGGCTTTTTCAACTTCCGGCTTTGAAATTCAGGCTTCAGACTTTCGAATTCGTCCTTCCTGGCTTGGGCTTCGGACTCCGGACTTCAAACCTAAGACTTCGGACTTCAGGCTCTGGACCTTGGGCTTCAAACTACGCGCTCCGGGCTTTGGGCGTGGCTTGGTGACGTCATTATTATTAGTTTGCTGGTTCTATCTTTTTTTATTTCCACTGTCTTTATTCTTTTTATCATTATTATTATGATTATGATTATCATCGTTATCATCATCAGCATACTTGTTGTCATTTTCATCATTTCTATTTCTATCCTTATTGTTTTTTACATCATCATTATCATTATTCTAGTTATCATTATAATTATAATCATCATTATTATTGGTATAAATATCATTATTCTACCTATTAACATTATCATCATCTAACTATCTATCTACCTTTCTATCTGTCTATCTATCTATCTATCTATCTATCTATCTATCTATTATATATATATATATATATATAATAATTATATATATATATATATATATATATATATATACATATATATATATATATATATATATAATATAATAATATATATATATATATATATATATATATATTATATATATATATATATACATATATATATATATATATATATATAATATATATATATATATATTAATATATATATATATATATATATATATATATATATAATATATATATATATATATATTATATATATATACATATATAATAACACAACACACACACCAAACACCACACAACCACACCACACACACACACACACACACACACACATATTATATATATATATATATATATATATATATAATTATTATATATATATATATATATAATATATATATATATATAGAGCATGGGAAAAATAAAAAGAAGTAAGTCATATGCAACATGAATAACCGAACAGGCAGAAGATGAAATCGATGTAGAAACAAGATAATCCAGGATAAACAAAAGACAAAAGATGTACATTTATTTTCTATTTTTTTTTTTCTCTCTCCTCTCTCTCCCCTTTCCTCTCTGTCTGTCTGTCTGTCTCTCTCTCTCTCTCTCGCTCTCTCTCTCCCAAGCTCTTGACTTAAGCACACTCGAGAAGCGATATTCACTTTTAAATTATTATCATCCGTTTTCTTCTTCTCCTTTTTACCTTCGCATTGTTTTAACTTCAATTCCGTTTTGTTTAAGATTGTTGCGAAAGTGAAATATGATACTGAAATATAACAATTTGGTATCACTGGCAAAGAGAAGATGTGAAGGAAGGAGGGATGGAAGAAAGAAGGAAGAGGGAGAAAAGGATAAGAAGGGATGAGGAAGAGACAAATGAGAAGAAGAGAAAGAGAGAGAAAGAAAAAGAGAGAGAGAGAGAAAGTAAGAGAAAGAAAAGAGTGAGAGTGTGTGTGTATGAGAGAGACAAACAGACAGACAGACACACACACACACACACACAGGCAGTAAACCAGAGAGCGAGGACTAACAGATGAAGAGACAGCCGGATAAACAAAGTAAAAAATAGGTAAAGATCTCTTTCTGTTTGACTGACAGATGGAGACAGAGAGAGACAAAGGAGACATCAGAGAGGTGAGACAGCGAGACAGAGAATAAGGAATAACAAAGGGAAGAACGAGGATAGGACACAAGGGAAAGGAGGAAGGGACGAGGAAGACACCAAAGAGGAGAAGGGTAGCAAGAAGAGAAGGAGGAGGAGAAGGAGGATTGAATGGGAAGAGGAGGGGAGGGGGAAGAGGAGGAGGAGGATAGGGAGTAGGAGAGAGGAGGGGGGTGATATGAAGGAGAGAGGAAAATGGGAAGGAGAGGGTGGATGAGGGAGAAGGACGAGGACGAGGAAGAGGAGGAGGAGGGAAAAGGTGAGAGGGAGGAGGGGGAATTAGGATGAGAGGAGG
>NW_020870157.1:233837-238837 GCF_003789085.1 Penaeus vannamei | reverse complement strand
CAAAAAGAATAGTCTATCTACGTCTTCCTTACGGCCTGTTTCTTGTTTACTATCTCTTTTTACATTCGTTAGCCTTGTTTTTTTTTGACACCTACTCAGCCCTGGAAATTGTTTGTAGTGTGTGTCCTTTTCGCTTCTCTTTTCTTTCTTCCCTATTTTCCTTCTCTCTCTTCTCTCTTTCGTTCTCTCTCTCCTCTCTCTCTCTCTTCTCTTCTCTTCACTCTCTCTTTTCTTTCTCTCACTCTCATCTCTCTTTAATCTGTTCTCTCTCTCTCTCTTTCCTCGCCTACCTTTTTCTTTCATTTTTCATCTTCCTCTATCTTCCTTCTCCCCCCCTCTCTCTATCTCTCTCTCTTTCTCTTAATTTTAATTATCTACTCTCTTCTCTCTCTCTCCTCTGCATCGTCTTTCTCTCGTCTCTGCTCGGCTGTATTATTTTTACTTATATAATCTATTATATTGATATTTATTACATATATATTATAGTATTATGTATAGAAGACTCGGTCTCTGCCTCATCTCTTCTCTCTCTGCTCTCTCTCTCTCTCTTCTCTCTCTTCGCTCTCTTATTTTGCTCTCTTCTTCGTTCATTCTTCCCCCTCCTCCTTTTTACTTCCTGCGTCTCTCTCTCATCTCTCTCTCGTATACTATTTTAATATTTGCACATAATATCAATAATATTGAACTTGCTATCGGACCAATTCATAAATCATAACAGTGTTATATACCTAGGCAATAGACACGTGCTGCCTAAAGCAAATTAAGATCAAAACGCCAAACAAGACTAAAACAACAACAAAAACTACAAACAATTTACAATGAAGTAATGTAACAATTCATATATATCGCAACCCGCACAAACAAAAATCCAACAATAAACGACGGCAATACAAGGGCATCTGACACATTCCCGAACAATTGCAGCATCAGAACACAGTCTAACTGCGCATTTGCCGCCTCACATTTTAATGCTCTGTCGGGTATATGAACGATCAGCGACGCATGGCGCGCTCGCTGATGTGCGTGGTTTGGCGTGTGTGTGTGTGTGTGTATTGTGTGTAGTGTTGTGCATGTGATGTGTGTGGTGCATGCGTGGTGCTGTGTGAGTGTGTATGTGTTGTGTGTGTGCATATGTAGTGTGTGTTTTGACGTGAGAGAGAAGTAAGAGTAGAGCAGAGAGAATGTAGATGAGGAGAGGTGAGTGAGTTGTTGTATGTGTATCTGTGTTGTATATTTATGTGTGAGGAGGGGGTTGGCTGTACGTCCGTGTGCGTGTATGCGTGTTAAGCGCGCTCAAGCGTGTTTGTGTGTGCGCGCGCGTGTATGTGTACGTGTATGTGTATGCGTGTACGTGCTCCGGGCTGTGTTTACTCTCTCGTTGTATTACCACTCTCGCCTTGGTCCACGTACGAGGGAGATCGGTCACTTCCGCCGTGTTGGAAGACAGGGAGTCGACTGTCTTCTGCCCTCTCCCCAACCCGCCTCCTCCCCTACGCCTCTTCTTCTCCGCGAATGTCGTGTCGTCGTTCGTGTATTGTTCGTTGCTGCTTGGCTCTTTCGCCGTCTCCGTCTCTGCTTGTGTGGTCGTGTTCTGTTGCTGTGTGTCGTGTGTCCTAGTGTGTCCGCTGCTTTGTTCCTTTTAGGTGGTGTCTCTATGATGCTTGTGTGTGCTCGCTTTGCTCGTAGTGTGTGTGTCCTGTGTCCTTTGGCTCTCAGTGTCTCGCTGTCTCCTCTCGTGCGACGCCGCGATCTCATCTTAATCTTTCACTAGCGCCGTCGTTCGACTCATCGTACTTCTCTCAACGGCCTTCTTTACTTTTCATTACACAAGGATATACACGTAATTTCTTTCCATCCTGCTCGTCCGTGCCCGAGACAACCTCTTTCAAAGTCATCACGCGCTTCCTCCCCTGTCATTAACTCGCTCAAGCCCCACTGCTTATCATTCGCCCAGATGCTCTCTCATGTGCGTGTGTTACTCTCCTGCCGGCGCACCCCCGCTTCTTCCAACTCTCGATATCTCTCGCCCCAGTTTCAGCGCAATATTCAATCATACCTCACATATAGCACCTCTGGTTCCTCACCGTAACACGGTTAGCGCATCTTGGCACTCCAACAACCGGGCATTCGGGCATGGCAGATCGAGACTCTCCCTGCCCCCCCTGCTTCCTATTATAACTACGATAGCCACTTGATTCCCTCCCCGCACTCTCACAGCCTCTCAGTTCCTCCCTCACGTACCCCAACCCCTTCCGTAGCCGCGTCCTTCTTCAGCATAGACACACTCCCATAAATAACAGGCATAGATTTTGATAGCTTTCTCTCTGAACGATGGTACGCAGTGCCTCTTGGTGGACCAGGCACCTACCATCCAATTTATTATACATTGGCGATGATCTTAGGAATGTTTATCATTCCGGGCACCCGCTCCCTAGCATACCAACTCTCGCCCCCTCGCGCAGTCCTCACCGCCCCCGCCCTTCCTCCCAGCTCTCGTTCCCCCCCCCCCTCACCACCCCCCCCCTCGACGACGGCCTTATCCCGCCGGGGACTCCTAACTTGGATAGTAGTGTTTTTCAGTGTCATACCACTCGGCGCACTTGTCAAGTTTTTTGGCCTGCTTTTTTGTCATGTCTCTTCGTCTTCGCATCATTCTTCTCACGCTGTCTTTTCTCTTTGCTGGCCTGATATAATCTTCTCTTCTCCTTCGTTTATATTTCTCTCCGTTTTATTCTTTTCGTTTTATTAATGTTTTATTCGGGTTTTTTTTTTCATGGATACAGTTCATTCATTTTTTTATATAAATCTTTTGTGTGTGCTTGTCTCACGCTTTTTTTCATCTTTACTCCTTTTTGTTGCTTATATTCTCTTGTGTTTGTTATTAGAGATCTCTCCTCTTTATAGCATAACTTCTATTATTCGTTTGTGCTTTTTAGTTCCAATTTTTGTTGCTTCTATTTTCATAGATAGACATATTTACTCCCACCTCCATGCCCCCCCCCCCACACAACACATTGTCTCGATCACCACCACACATTACATCAACAGAACAACACAGCACACACACAGGATAACAGGTCCCATCTCTTACGGTTAGATCTAACCATGGCATACGTGTTCAAGTATTACAAATTACACCCCAAACAGCACACACACACACACCACACACACACACACACACACACATTCGGCGTTTGTAGAAATAAGAAGGTTACTATTGTAAAAACGCACACACACATTGCAGCAGCCATTGCTTCCACACCACATAACGCAACCACAAGCCGTTCACACATGTCCAATCACACCGCCACATCACCACACAAATTAGAGAGACATTCGAAAAAATATATTTCATTGAAATTTACTTATACACAAATCTTTGGAGCGAATTAATTCATTGCATATTCTTAAAATCATAGAAACATTTTAATAAAAAGAAATATTTTTAGTTGCCTTTTAATTTATTAACTAATTATCATCTGTCAAGGCCAGGGAGATTGACTGGAAAAAGGATTAAGAAATTAATGATAAAATTAAAAGTATTGTAGAAAAGAAAGGAAAGAAAGAGAATGAGAGAGAGATAGGTAGATAGGTAGATAGAGATAGATAGATAGATAGAGATAGATAGATAGACAGAGATAGATAGATAGATAGAGAGAGAGAGAGGAAAGGGGGGAGGGAGGGGAGTCGAGGAGGGAGAGAGGGAGAGAGGGAGAGAGGGAGGCGGGAGAGAGGGAAGAGGAGAGAGAGAGAGAGAGAGGAGGATGATAGTGAGAAATTAATTATAACAAATATAATGAAAAATGGGCAGAAAAAGAAAAAACAAGACTAAAAACACAGAAACGGGGGAAAATAAACAAAACGAATAAACGAGAATGCAAAACGATTAGACAGAAAAATAAAACAGCCAAACACATATGCAAAAAGAACAGATAGAAGCAGAAAGAGAAACACATACAGAAGAAAGGACAGATAGACAGACAGACAAACAAACTGGTATAAAAAAGAACAACAAAATCCAAACAAGCAAAATAAAAACAACAAATAGTCAACAAAAATCGACAACAAACGACCAAACAGTCAACAAACACAAACGGACAAGAGAAACAAACAAACGACAGAAAAAGGTCACAGACTTTATACTCAACAGAAAACTTTGAGCATGTTTATTTACGTTTCCCCGCAACAGATGGCGCTACTATCGGCGTGATCGTCGTCTGTTTATTTACAAATTACGCGATTGATGTGGCGGCAAATTTGAACTTTTTTTCCCGCAATCAGTGTTTATAGTTCATTCATGTTTTGGATTTATATTTATGTCTTGTATGATTATTTAGTTCTTGCAGTTGCGGAAAACTAAGTAAACTTCCCGAAAGGAAAAGAAAACAAACAAATGAAGAAATCCTTAGCGAGCTAAAAGTGACATCTGGATAAAAAAAGGAAAAAAAGTCTCAACTGATAAAAAAACTGATAAAAAAAACTGAAAAATCGATAGATAATAATAATAATAATAATAATAATGATAATAATGATGATATTAATAATAATAATAATGACAATGATAATAATATGAATAACAATAATATTGAATAATAATAATTATTCACATATCCATGCCTCCTTCCTTCCTTTTTCTTTCTTTTAACTATCCGTCAAACCGTCAGATATCCATCGTTAAAATTTCTATNCACAAACAAACAAACACAACAACACCCACGCCCCCACCAAAGCAAACAAACGAAAAAAAAAAAAACCGAATATCAACGGAAAAAACCAGATTTTAACATAAAAACCCCACACATCAATTTTTTTTTTTCCCCCCCGAGTAATAAAAATAAAACACTTTTGTAAATTAAAGCCATTTTGCCCCCAAACTTTTTTAAAAAATTTTCCGCGACCCCCCCCCCCCCCCCCCAACTGAACTCAGAAAAAACTCCCACGAAGCCCCGTTTGATCGAGCGCGCTTCCTTGCCTTTGAACAACAAAAAACAGGCCCCTCG
>NW_020870157.1:226337-228837 GCF_003789085.1 Penaeus vannamei | reverse complement strand
TTGTACCTATATTTATAACACGTATATATCATATCGCGTGCACTTATATGTACACACAAACACGCATATGAACGAATATGGATACGTTCAACGCGACTCAGCGCACACTGTTTACATACGTGTGTCGAAACTTGTAAATACACCCCGAATATGCGACTTCATAAACCCTACTCCAGTTAAGCTTACACACACTTGATATTTATTCATGTACGCATAAATACAAACTATATGCAGCCACACGGACATAGATATCCCTTCAAAGTACAACCAATACCCGAAACGTGATTCGAAACGTGATTCGAAACGCTTCGACCCTCATTCCGAATCCTGTAGAAATAAGACCGAGGGAATTTTTTTTTTTTTTTTTTTTTTTTTTTTTTTTTTTTTTTTTTTTTTTACCACGCCCTAAATACATATATGCAGGATCTCGCCTATTAATCCAGGGGAATATCCGAGAATAATCCTACGCCCGTAATGATCCGTCGTCCCGCCCGTGGTGATCTCCCCACGCCCACTCCTGTCATGAATGGTCGTTAATTTATGCACGCTGCAACCTCGCGATTTTCTGATGATTGTGCGATTCGATCTTGCACGGGGAATTAGGGATTGGGGGGGAGGTGGGCTGCTGGATTGGTGGGTAGGTGGTGGGTGGGTAGGTGGTGGATGGGTGGGTGGATGGATGGGTGGGGGAGGTGGCGGGTAGGTGGTGGGGAGGTGGGTGGATCGGAGGGTCGGTGGGTAGATGGTTGGGGAGGTGTGGGGTCAGTGGGTGGATGGGTGGGGAAGTGGCGGATAGGTGGTGAGGAGGTGGGTGAGTGGATGGATGGGTGGATGGGCGGGTGGATGGATGTGCGGGTCGGTGGTGGGTCGGTGGGTGGAGTGGTGGGTAGATGGGTGGATGGATGAATGGGGAGTGGGTAGATAGGTGGGTGCATGGGTGGGTTGGTGGTGGTAGCTAGCAGGTCGGTGGGTGGATGGATTGGTGGATAAGTGGCAGGTTGCTGGATAGGTGGATGTGTGGAATGGGAGGTTGGTGGAGTGGTGGGTAATTTAGTAGACGGATGAGTGGGTAAGGGTGGGTCTCTGAGTGGATAGGTGGAAGGATGGGTGGAGCGGCGGTTGGGTGGGCATATGAGTTGGGAAAGTGGGAGTGGAGTGGATAGGGTAGAATAGGAGGGGATAGATGAAGGAGTGGATTGGTGTGTTGGTTGATTAGCAGGTGGGTGGGTGGATAGGTGGAGTGGTGGGTTGATGGGCTGTTGGATGTGTTGGGTTGGATGTAGGAATGGGTGGCTGTGTGGATGGATGGATCAGCGGAGTGGTGGGTAGGTGATAGGGTGAATGTATTACTGGGTGGATGTATGAGTGGGTGGATATGCTAGTGGTATATGTCTGAGTGAGAGAGAGAGAGAGAGAGAGAGAGAGAAGAGAGAGAGAGAGAGAGAGAGAGAGAGAGAGAGAGAGAGAGAGAGAGAGAGAGAGAGAGAGATTGAATAATTGATATATAATATATATATATATATATATATATATATATATATATATATATATTATAGATAGATAGATAGGTAGATAGGCGAATAGACAAATAGGAACATATATAGATAGATGAATAGCCAGCCAGATAGATAGATAAACAAAATGTATTTGCAACGGAAATGGGTCATTATCCTATCAGATCAACATACATTATAGTTTTCAATAAATTACTTTCGTTACATCGATTCAGCGTAAACACGCCTGGAAATAGCACATGTTGCTAACTGGTCAAACTGATGGATGTGGTGATAAATATGACACATAATAAATCACTTGTTATTTTTTCTGTTTTTTATTTTTTTCTAACTCCCCCTTTCTCTGTCTGTCTGCCTGTCTCTCTCCCTTTCTCTTTTTTCTCTTTCTCTCTGTCTCTGTCTCTCTCTCTTCCTCTCTGTCTCTGTCTCTCCCCGTCTCCCCCTCCCTCTCTGTCTGTGTCTCTCACTCTCTCTTTCTCTGTCTCTATAAATCTATCTCTATCTCTGTTATCATACTGTATAATATTTCTATTTCATAATTGCCCTTTCAGTAAAGTAATCTTTTTTTCTGTCATTATCTATCGTTTTACTGTTAGTTTCTTGGTTTATCATTAAAATAACTCGAAAATTCTCGAATTGTGATGAAAGTTACTGACAAATAGTGATGTAGTGAATGTACCGTCTAGAGCCTAGATAATTAGAACTAGTGTGATTCACTATGCTATTATATAAAGGAGTCTGCTAATAACATGATGTTATTATTTCTTAAACTATGGATAGACTTATGTATTCCGAAACTGGTCATGTGTCCAAGCTACGGATAATGAGACTAGCCGTGCAAATAGTCTGAGATACAGCTATTGAGCATACATATATCTCAGTTAGTCTCTGTCTGTCCTCCTCTCTCTCTCTCTCTCGTTCTCTGTCTCTGAATGTCTGTCTGTCTGTCTGTCTGTCTGTTCTCTTCTCTCCTCTCTCTATCACCC
>NW_020870157.1:211813-214313 GCF_003789085.1 Penaeus vannamei | reverse complement strand
GTTTGTATGTTAAATATGAAGTATAATGTATGATACGCAGGATCATCATAGAGAGAAAAACAATTGTTGATATAATCTGACGATGGAATAATCCATTTTCATATAAAAATGAAAGAAGAAAAAGAAGAAGAAGAAGAAAAGGAGCGCGTACTCTACCCTTATCTTTATCTACATCTCTGTATCTTTCTCTTCTAATCTCTCTCTCTCTCTCTCTCTCTCTCTCTCTCTCTCTCTCTCTCTCTCGTTTCTGAAGACCATTTATTATCATATATACAATATCAGTTTACATTTCACTGTATCACTGAAATATTTTTAAAGCTTAATTCTACCAAAGGGATTTTGCAAGTGAGCATAATTAGCATAGATATCATTTTGCCGTTATGGTCATCATATACTCTTTGAAAATGTAATGTGTTTACTCGGTAAAATTATTTCGTGGCATATTGACAACATTTTCTTTTTTACGCAATCTTAGATTTAATTTACCATTTATTTGTTTTGGTCTCGATTGATTCGGGTAAAGTAATGTTGTGTGTAAATGGAAGTTAATTGAGTGAACATTTAGAAAATTATACATTGGGTTAAATAATAATTTATCTAGACATAACTTTGCTAATACAAGCAGGCAAGCCAAAAAAAAAAAAAAAAAAGAAAAGAAAAAAAAAAAAAAACATGAGGTAGAACTAATTTATGCTTGAACAAATTCTATTTAATCCATCTTATTTATGAATTTATGTATCCTTACACCCAATAATTTTCATCACTTTTATATTCGATTCTCTGTCTATCACTTACTATTACATACATGAAATTTTGCATACACTAATAGTACTCTTTCATATTTTCTCTTTGCTCACATATAAGTGTTCTTAATTCTTTTCAATATGTCTCCTAGCTTAATCTTGATTTTCCAGATCTTCGTAGAAAACGAACCACAGAAAGAGAATACCAATGATGAAGTTTTTCGTATAGTGTTAACCAGATAGAAAAAAAAAATAATGCTGTTGATACTTCTTTACCACTTGGATTTAATTTTCATCGATTTTTTTAATGCACAAATACGTATGCATGTATCCACTAACATATCTCGATTATGAATGTGATTAAGACAAGTGATGTTATTCATAAAAGTCAGGAGACAATAAGTGCTTTAAGCGTTAGAAATATAAAAATCACAATAAAACCTATTGCCAATGAAATAACAACTAGTAACTTGTTGAGTCATCAGTACTTGAAAATATATTGAAAAGTTTGGAGTTGGAATGCATACTGAAGCCAAAGGCAAGAACAGCTTAAATAAAAGAAATTTATACATAATTTATTAGAATACATGTATATATGAGGAAAGGAGTCGGGAACTATATATCAAATTTCACAGACGTTATTAGTTCTTTTTCACATTTTCTCTGCGCTCGCGTGTGTTCATGTGCATGCATGTATTTCCTTCCATCATCCTAAAGATATCCACCCATAAATGGTTTCAATCCTTTTAACTAAGTATCCCAACTTAATCCTGATAAAGAGAATAACAATGAGGACGTTTTCGTATGGTGTTAACCGGATAAAAAAAAAAAAATGAATGCTATTGATCCATACACTAATATGGATGCATGTATCCACTAGCATATCTCGATTATGAATGTGATGAAATATGACAAGTGATGTTATTCGTCAGAGTTGGGATACAATAAATACGTTCAGCGTTGAAAATATAAAAACCGCGTCAAAGTGACTACTTTATCTTACCTGTCTCCCCATAACCTATTACCAGTGAAAAACCAACTAGTAACTTGTTGTCATCAGTATTTGAACATATATAAAATTTTACTCTGCGCTCATTTGAAAATAAGGGAAAACAATAAATTTTGCAGTTGAAGATACAAATAATTCAAGTAATCGGAATTTGTAAACAAGCTGTTAGAATATATTCATTAGGTAATAATTGTGAACTGCTTATCAAATTTCATATGCGTTATCAGTATTTCATATCTTTGTTCGCACTTTTTCATATTTTCTCTTTGTTCGCGTATAAATGCTTATGTGCAAGTCATCCTAACATTATCCACCCACAAATGATTTTAATAATTTTTAATCAAATATCCCAGCTTAATCCTGACAGCACCAGGACTTCGCAGAAAACGATCCACCAAAAGAGAATGAAAATGATGACGTTTTTCGTATGGTGTTCACCGGATTTTTAAAAGATTAATGCTATTGGTACTTCTTTCGCACTTGGATTCAATTTTCATCGATTTCTTTTATTTCTAATGCACACACGAAGACGTATGCATGTATCCACTAACATCTCGATTGTGAATGCGAATAAGACAAGTGATATTGATACATGTTGGGAGATAAATAAATGCTTTAAAATATAAAGTTCGTTATAAAGTGACTGCTTAATCCTACCTCTTTCTGAAACTTATTACTGACGATAAAACAACTATTAACTTGTTTAGTCATCAATTTATGAATATATATAAACTTTTACTCGGCAAGT
>NW_020870157.1:196813-204313 GCF_003789085.1 Penaeus vannamei | reverse complement strand
CAACATCTCACAAGCACAAACAAATAAACATCCACACACAAACAAAACAACCCCCAACAGGCAAAACATCCATAAAAAACAAACATTCATAAACAAACAAAGCACCCCCCTACAAACACAAACAAACAAATCACCCCCCTACAAACACAAACAAATCCCACCCTCCAAACACAAACAAACAACCCCCCCTACAAACACAAACAAACAAAACAACCCCCACAAACAAATCACCCCACCCCACACACAAACAAACAAACAAATCCCCTACCCCTACCCCCCTCCCCCCACCCCCCCGCCCCCGCACAACCATACCCGGAAGCGATGCGTAGCGTGAGACCCCGTGACTCAGCCTCCCAATCCCCACAGTGTACGCAGCTGTCCGATTGGATAACGCAGAACACAATCTCAGTTCAGTGTTCTCTGGTTCTCGCCCGCGCCCTGTTCCTCTGTTCAAGTTGTTCTCGAAAGTTGTTCTCGAAAAGTTTTCTCGACACATGTGGACACATTAGAGGCATAGGGAGAATGAATAAGGTCGGATGAATGAATAAGCATAGACAAGTGAGGATAAACGCATGGATAAGCATTAACGTAAACAAGCAAATAAGTTAGTGAACAAAAAAACACAAACTAAACAAACAAGTTAATGAACAATCAAATACAAACTAAACAAACAGACAAGTTAATGAACAAACAAACACAAAATAAACAATCAGATAAGTTAATGAACAAACGTATAAACAAAAGCAAATAAACTAAACGAATAACAATAATTATCAAACAGACAACGAAACAGACGCAAACAGTATAAAACGAGCACACGCCAAGAAACCAATACACACACGTACACAAACACACGCACATACCCTCTGATTCCCGCCCATATCCAGGCGAAATTAGACAGACATTCCCCGCCCACTTTCCCTCATCTCCGCCCACTCTCCCCTCATTCCCCGCCCACTCTCCCTCATTTCCACGCCCACTCTCCCTCATTCCCCGCCCACTCTCCCCTCATTCCCCGCCCACTCGCCCTCATCATTCCCCGCCCACTCTCCCCTCATTCCCCGCTCATTCACTCTCCCCTCATTCCCCGCCCACTCTCCCCTCATTCATTCCAACGCCAACTCTCTCCTCTCCCCGAGCCCAGCATCCCCGCCCACTCTCCCCTCATTCCCGCCACCTCCTCATTCCCGCCCATCTCGTCATTCCCCGCCCACTCTCCCCTCATTCCCCGCCCACTCTTCTCATTCCACGCCCACTCTCCCTCATTCCCCGCCCACTCTCCCCTCATTCCACGCCCCAACCTCCCCTCCACTCTCCCTCATTCAACCGATACGCCCCTCATTCCACGCTCACGAGAGATATTCATAGAGCAATAGTTACACCTTTTCCCCTCTATAACGCCTAAGTATAACACGTGTGATACCCTCGGAAGAATTCCATCTATACAAATATTCTATTCGTTTTCCCCTTTTTTATTCCTCTTCCCTCTTCCCTCTTTCGTATGCCACTATATAAGGTGGAAGGAAGAGGGGAGGGGAGTGAAAAGGGGGGAGGTAAAGGATGAAGGGGGGGGTAAGGTGTATGAGGGAGGGAGGAGGTGGTGAAAGGAACATGAGAGGGGAAGTTGAGGAGCATGAGGAGGAGGAGAGTTGGGGAGAGGGGATGAGGGAGAGAATGAGGGGAGAGTGGGCGGGAATGAGGGAAAGTGGGCAGGGAATGTCTGTCTAAAATTAGCATGATGGGGGGGGGGGCTAGGAGCATGGAGGAGGGGGGGGTTAAAGGAGCATTATCATTTTATTGTATTTCTTATTCAATTATTATTTTTCTAACCAAGTAATTCTTTTGCAATAACCAAGTAATTAATTTGCAAGAATGGGATAGTAATGTTTGTTCTTCAGTCCAAGTCAAATATGTGAACTATATTTAGAATGTTATTTTAAGGCAACATTCATGAATAGTGTGTGAAAGGAAGGGGTGAGGAGGAGGGGGGAAGGGGTAAGAACCGAGTCTTCTTCTTCTCTTTGTCTCATTCTTCGTCTTTTTTTTTCTCAATCTATTTCTCTCTTACTGTTCGTCTTTAATTTCCTTGCAGTTATTTTCTTTTT
Source organism: Penaeus vannamei (assembly GCF_003789085.1). Lineage (NCBI taxonomy): Eukaryota > Metazoa > Arthropoda > Malacostraca > Decapoda > Penaeidae > Penaeus > Penaeus vannamei. Next base: position 202,208 of record NW_020870157.1, on the reverse strand, counting down.
CTCTTCTTCTCCTTCTCTTAACACGCTCCCCCCACCCTCTGTTTTTCTCTCCCTTTCATATGCATATCTTTTATCTTTTTAAAAATATTCTCCCTTCTTCAATGACCATAAGTACCAAAGTTAAGGAGTTAATGTAAGAAATTATATCTAACACACACACACACACACACACAAATAACACACACACAGACACACACACATACACATGCACACACACAAACAACACACACACAAACAAATACCACACATCCAAAAAATTTACATCACAAAATATACAGACATACACAGAAAAATACATCTACAAAAACACACAACAAAAAGCAAATACACACATACACAAAAATTACATCCACAAAAAATAAATAAACAAAAAAAACATATATACCAAAAATACATCCACATTAAAATACACACAGCCACAAAAGATACACATACACAAAAATACACACATACACAGAAATACACACCACAAGGACACACACACAAACAAATACCTTCACACAAACAAACGAAGGAAGATACATAAACACACAAATCAAAAACATAATCCTCACCTTTTCTGAACAAAAGTACGACGTTTTCATGTAGAAATCATGCCACACACCTGAAAAAAAAAGAAAAAAAAAAAGTAATTTACACGCCATCGGATTATCGTAATAGTTATATGATCTGGAAATGTTATGGAATTTCCCATTAAATGCATTTTTGTAAGGAACTAGCTAGAAGGAAGAAATGAATGGAAAACATTATCTATCTATCTATCTATCGATCTATCTATCGATATATCTATCGATCGATCTATCTATCTGTCTTTATAAATATGTATATGCATTTGTATATGTATATGAATGTATATACTTACATATATATACACACACACACACACACATATATATAATAACATATATATATATATATATATATATATATATATATATATATATATATATATATATATATATATATATATATATATATATATATATACGCATATATATACACACATATATCTATACATGTGTGTGTGTGCGTGCATGAGCGTGAGCATGAGCATGTGTGCGTGTGTATGTGCGTGTTTGTAACTCAATGAAATTAGTTACTTTCAGCATGGTTTCATATACGTTTCCCACCATAAGGTCGGAAACGCTAGAATATTACAATTCAAGTTCACTGATCTTTACACTACAAACAATTCGGTGTTTCATTTCACTGATTTAATTATGAAGTAGTTCAATATCACTGGAGTATCAGGTCATTGTGTACGTGCGATTCACGGGCGCACATGTCGTATACACACAGGGAAGCAAACGGACATGGACTAATAATAGTTTGAGGATTAATAAAGAATATATATATAGAATCACTCACCTGATTTTATTTTATCTTTTCTCTTAATCTCTCTCAAACAGACATACAGACGCTCACTAACCTCTTTCTTTCTTTCTTTCTTTGCTTCTCTCTTTCTCTCTCTGTCTCTGTATGTCTGTCTGTCTCTTCTCTCTCTCTCTCTCTCTCTCTCTCTCTCTCTCTCTCTCTCTCTCTCTCTCTCTCTCTCTCTCTCTCTCTCTCTCTCTCTCTCTATCTCTCTCTCTTCTTCTCTCTCTCTCTCTCTCTCTCTCTCTCTCTCTCTCTCTCTCTCTCTCTCTCTCTCTCTCTCTCTCTCTCTCTCTCTCTCTCTCTCTCTCTCTCTCTCTCTCTCTCTCTCTTTCTGTCACGCACCTGTTCACGTTTATTAATACACAACCACGCACAGAAATACACATACGCATATGAAATAAACGCATACACACACACATATGCACGAACAAGAACACAACACACACACACACACACACACACACACACACAACACACACACACACACACAACACACACACACACACACACACACACACACCACACCACCCCTCCGGTTATATCAAACCTTATCGATTACTCTATTTACTTTTGTCTTACTCTTTCTCTCGTCTTTAAACCTGAAAAGACCTTTCACTTCCTATTTTAGACCCCCCCCTCCCCCCCCCCGAGGTGTTTAGAGTCCAACCCCCCCCCATCTCCTCCCCCTCTCCCCCCCCCCCATCCCACCCCCTCCCGTTCGCGTGTGGGGTGTACGTGACTGAGAGATAATTTGTAATTTTTCCCCCCATTCTATTTATATTTCGCGTCTCTCTATTTCACCCCCCCTCTCTCTCACTTCCTCTGGTTATTCTTCACCTTTCTCTCTTCTTTTGCTTCGTTCTCTTTTCTTCTTCTCTCTCTTCCTTTCTTTTTCTGCCTCCTTCTTTATCTTTTACTTTACCGTTCCTTATATACCCACCCCTTTTCTTTCTACTACCATCACTTTCTCTCTCTCCTCCTCTTCTTCATCCTCTCTATTCATCTCCATTCTTCGCTCGTCCCCCTTTCTCTCCATCTCCTCCTCTTCCTTCCCTTCCTCTTCTTTTCTCCTCTCCTACTCCTCATTCTTCTTTTCGTCTTCTTTCTCTTTCTACTCCTGCTGCTCCCTCTTTACCTCTTCTTCTCTTCTTCCCCCTTCCCCATCTCCTCCTCCTCTTCTCCTTCTGCCCCTACCTTTTCACCTTCTTACCTTCCTTCTATTGCTCTTCCTCCTACTCCTGCTACTCCCTCTTCTCCTCTTATATTGCTCCTCTTTCCCCCACCACCACTTCCTCCTCTCCTCCTCCACCTCTTCCCCACCACTTCCCACTTCCTCCCCACCACTCTCCTCCCCTCCTCCCCAACCTCCTCCTCTCCCCCTCTCCCCCACCACCTCCCCTCTTCCCCCTCCTCCCTCACCACCTCCTCCTCCTCCTCCTCCTCCTCCTCCTCCTCTCCTCCTCCACCTCCCCCCACCTCCTCCTCCACCACCTCCTCCTCTTCCCCTCCTCTCTCCTCACCCCTCCTCCTCCTCTCTCCTCCACCACCATCACCTCCTCCACTTCCCTCTCTCCCTCCCCTCCCCCTCCTCCTCCTCCTCCTCCCCACCACCACCTCCTCCTCTTCCTCCATCAACGAAGACTCACACTTCTCTACAGAAAGCTGATCTCCATAAGCTTACTCATACTCACGTTTCTGTGGAAGCTTAACTACATAACAAAGCTCTGTTAAGTAGGTAAGTAAGCTGTGAACAAGGGAACCTGAGTAAGTTAGTATGCTTTGGGGAGATGAGTAAGTTAGGGAGAGTGCGGTGAGTGAGTAAGCTATGAGGAAATTAGTAAATTTTAGGTTAGTGAGTTAAAAAATTGTGATGAAGCTTCAGGGAATGTGACAAGAAAGGCAGTATGTTGTTGATACATTTTTTTAAAACCTGTTGTTGTTGTTGTTATATGTTGTTGTTGTATTGTTGTAGAAATTGTGATGAAGCTTCAGGGAATGTGACAGGAGAGGCAGTATGTCGCTGATACATTTTTTAACCTGTTGTTGTTGTTGTTGTAGTTGTAGTAGTTGAAGGTGTTGTTGTTTCATGCTGTTGATGCGTCATGCTGTTGTTGTTGTGTCATGTTATTTTGTGGTTGTTGTTATTGTTATTGTTGTTGTTATTGTGTGGTTCTGATATTGTTATTATTATCGATCTTGTAGTTGTTGATTATGTCACTGTTGCTTTTATTATCGTTATGATCATTATCATTATCATCATCTTTATCATCATAATCATCCTTATCATTGTCCTTACCGTTATCATCATCATTTAGCGTTCTCATCATCATCATCATCATCATCATTATTTGTCTCATTATTACTATTATCATGATCCTTATCCTTATCATCATCTCATCATCATCGTTATCATTATTGTTATTATTGTTATTAATACCATCATATTATTATTGTTGTTGTTGTTGTTATTGCTATTATCATTATCACCATCATTATTATCATTATCATTTATTATATTATCATTATCATTATCATCATATATCATCATTATCATTATCATCATCATCATTATCTTTAATATCATCACCATCATCATTATCATTATCATTATCATCATCATCATTATATTATCATTCATCATCATCATCATTAATTATCATCATCGGACTCATCATCATCATCATAATGTTAATAACATATATCCTGAAATGTATGAGAAAATAACATTTCATTACATCAAACAAATTGCGAGAACAACAGGTAAGAAAAGTAACTTCGTTAAGAATAAAAAAAGAAAACGGGCGGTCTATTTTTAGCAACATCGAACCCAAACTGAATTAATCCTTGTCGCTGTACACAAACGGTGGCCTGAAATTACAGCGACGGACTGGCGTGTGCGTCCTAAAAAGTGCCACGTCTCACCGGGTGCCTCCGGTGGTCTGTTTGGCACCGTGAGGGGGTGGGAGGGGGGGGAGGAGGGGGAGGGGGGGAGGGGAAGGGGGGGAAGGAGAGGTGGGGTCGGTGTGGACGTCTGGGGAAAGGCGGAAAGAGCGTAGAGAACGAGGGATGAAAGAGAGAGAGAGGAAGAGGGTTTTAGGAAGGAGGAGAGAGGGAAAAAGCGTGGAGGGTAGAAGGAAGATTGAGGAAGGGAGAGGATTGAGAGTGGAGGGAGGGAGGGAATGGAGGGAGATGAAAGAGGGGAGGGAAGAGGGAGGAGGGAGGATGGGGAAAGGGTCGAGAAAAGGAGGAAGAAAAGGAAGGAGGGAAGAGGAAAACAGAGAAAAAACAGAACGATCGAGAGAGAAAAAGAAAAGAAAAAAAGAACAGAAAAAATAAAAATGAGATCATAAAAAAAAATCAAGCCAAAACAAGAGAGAAGAAAAACCAAGGAAAAAGGGAATATACAAAACCGGGAGAGAGGGCCACACACACACGTCAAGATGTTAGGCACTCTGGCCCGCCCACTATTGGCTTCTTCTACAACCAGGTGCGTGTAGTATTACAGCAGAAGGCGGGGCAAGGTAGCGCAGAGGGGGGGGGGGGTCCCGTATGAGGTACTATTAAAAAAGGCCTAAAAAAGGGTGAGTGATGCAAGTGGTAGTGACACTCACACACGCACACACACACAAAAAAGGAAACTGGTTTAAAGGGTGGTAAAGAGCCGTGACACAGTGCCACTGACCCGGAAGTGCCACTGCGACGCACTGTTCACTGTCAGTTACCGTGGCAGACAGTGACAAAGCTAACTGTAAAGCGCTTTCGGCACTGTTAGAAGTGACAAGTGACAGCCCTCCCTTCCTTCGCTTTCTTATTCTGCTTTTGTGTCCAGAGAGAAAGAGAGAGAGAGAGAGAGAGAGAGAGAAGAGAGAGAGAGAGAGAGGAGAGAGGGAGAGAGAGGGAGAGAGAGAGAGAGAGAGGAGAGAGAGAGAGAGAGAGAGAGATGAGAGAGAGAGAGAGAGAGAGAGAGAGAGAGAGAGAGAGAGAGAGAGAGGAGAGAGAGAGAGAGAGAGAGAGAGAG
>NW_020870157.1:176813-191813 GCF_003789085.1 Penaeus vannamei | reverse complement strand
GAGAGAGAGAGAGAGAAGAGAGAGAGAGAGAGGACAGACAGACAGAGAAGAGAGAGAGAGAGACAGACAGAGAGAGAGAGAGACAGACAGACAGACAGACAGAGAACTAGCAATACAAGAGACGAAAAGGCAAAAATCCCGCCCACCCTCGGCAATCATCGTTATCACGCCCATCGAGGACCCAATTCAGGCCCGCGTGTTATCGTCTCCAGTGTCAATGCACGACTCCTGCAGCCTGGCAATTGCAACTGGGCGCTGGTGTCGCAACGGTGATGCTTGCAATTTGGATAAAATGTATGAATGGTAATTGACATGTCTTTATTGTATTGAATACAACACGCATAAAGACATATATTTATGTATATATATAGATAGATAGATATAGATACATACATACATGCATATGTGTGTATACATGTACGTAAGCATATTTACACAAATACACACACACACACATAAACACTTGTACACACAAACACATACACATACCCACACATACTCATCATACACACACACGCAACACACACACACACACACAACACACACACACACATACATATATATGTATATACATGTATATATATATATAATACATATAATATATATACATATATATATATATATATATATATATATATATATATATATATATACATACATATAGTGAGAGGGAGAGACAGATAGCCAAATGAACTACCAAAATAGAGAGAAACCCCCTAACGCAAGAGGAAAGAGAGCCAGAAGACACAAATCAAGACGGCCAAGGCGCCGAGGTCCCTCGCATCCCCTAACTCCGAGCCTCTCAAGACAGGCGAGCTACTTTCAAACTAATTCGAACTTCTTGCGTCTGGCGCTGCCGGGCGGAGGGGCGGCGGGAGGGGGCGGAGGGGGCGGCTCGAGGGGCGGAGGGGCGGAGGGGGCGGGGCCCGGGGGAGTCGATGAATAAGGAGAGAAACTGGGGAATTAGAGATGGTCAGACGGAAACAAAGATAAATGACGCACACACACATATATACATACATATATGTATATAAATATATATTCATAACTATATATAAATATGTATATAAATATATATTATATATATATATATATATATATATATATATATATATATATATATATTATATATATATTATATATATACATACATATACACACATATACAGATGTCGAGATCATTATTTATTCGACATCTAAAAAAGGTGCGTTGGTTCTATTTTTAAAGATGTATATAAAACACCGAAATACTTGTTTACATATTTTTATATTTCTAAAGGCATATCAGTATTGCAAAATTTAGTGTTAAAACCAAAAGAGTAAATTATAATAAGCATCTATAAATTGTCTATTTGTTTAAATATTAATAATTAGTTTAGGGGAAAGCAAATAACTTTCTAATTATTATATTATAGACAATTTATAAATGCTTATTATAATTTACTTTAGCAATAGGTTTGTCAGACAAGTCCTGCCTTCTTCCCAAACACAGGTAAGCTTAGTTCTGGTATTTAAAATCGTGTTTTACTCTGATATCATAGATTGCAATGCTCGATAAGTGTATTAACGTAATTATTAAATCCCTTTGTATTGATTAATGATAGTTGAGACGAGTCCTGCGTTCCTCCCGAGAGAAGATGAGAGAGAGAGAGAGAGAGAGGAGAAATGGTGGAGAATGCGGCGAGAGCAACGCCATAATGCTTGTGGTAGGGTTTAGTTATTCGCTATTTATTCAGTTATTTTAATGGCCCGTGCATACAGCAACGAAATTAGTCGTAGATGACAGATCCGGTATCATCAATGAATAGATTGAGAAGGAATTTATCGATTAGAGTGGAGAGTAAAAGAGGGGAATCGTAATTACAGTTAAAGGAAGGGAATGATTGGCTTATGTCCTAGGAAAACTCATGGAAAGTATGGTGATCGACTGGGTGTGAGGGTCTCGATTCTGTCTTATGTATATTTTTATTTTGTTTATTAAAATTGTTATTGATTTATAATTAGTAGGAAAAGGGAGGGTATAGAATTAACCTTAGATATTTAATATTGAATTATTTGAGAATATTGTTTATTTAAATTATTATGCTTATTGCTAAGATTTACAGAATGATATGCTACCTGTTCATTATTTGTTTGTTGAATAAAATATTATGGATTAAAAATGTTTCCATGACCGTTAAAAATTGGCACACAACAGAAGAATATATTCATTCCCACACCCACGAGCCTTAAAGATCGTCAGGATACTCTACCCACAGAAATTTAACGGTACAGTAAATGCAGTTAGAATAGGCCTATCTTTAAATAAATTGGCATATGAAAAACACACTATGACAATGGTACAAAAACTGAGTAGAATAAAATATGACAATTGCGTAAATGAAAACTTCTTTGATATTACACGCACGCACGCGCGCGCGCGCACCCACACACCACACACCACACACACACACACACACACACCCACACACACACACACACACACACACACACACACACACACACAACACACACACGCACCACACACACACACACACACACACACACACACACAACACACACACACACACACACACACACACACACACACAACACACACACACACACACAATATATACACAAACGCACAGAGAGAGAGAGAGAGAGAGAGAAGAGAAGAGAGAGAGAGAGAGAGAGAGAGAGAGAGAGAGAGAGAGAGAGAGAGAGAGAGAGAGAGAGAGAGAGAGAGAGAAGGAAACAATTTCTTTCCCAAAATTACTCCCATGATCACGCCTGTTGTTGAGTTCATTCTTTGTCTCGCTTTACAGCTTGTCTCGTTTAAAGCTATCATGTTCTTGAGAATATCCATTATCTTTGGGTTAGAGAGAGAGAGAGAGAGAGAGAGAGAGAGAGAGAGAGAGAGAGAGAGAGAGAGAGAGAGAGAGAGAGAGAGAGAGAGAGAGAGAGAGAGAGAGAGAGAGAGAGAAGAGAGAGAAAATATATAGGAGTGATAAATGGAGGGGTAGATAGTTAGATAGACATATAGACAGATCAGTAAATCGATAGCCGATATATATATATATATATATATATATATATATATATATATATATATATATATATTAGAGAGAGAGAGAGAGAGAGAGAGAGAGAGAGAGAGAGAGGGGGGGGAGAGAGAGAGAGAGAGAGAGAGAGAGATAGAGATGAGAAGATGGAGATGGAGATGGAGATGGAGATGGAGATGGAGATGGAGATGGAGATGGAGATGGAGATGGAGATGGAGATGGAGATGGAGAATGGAGATGGAGATGGAGATGGAGATGGAGATGGAGATGGAGATGGAGATGGAGATGGAGATGGAGATGGAGATGGAGATGGAGATGGAGATGGAGATAGAGATAGAGATAGAGATAGAGATAGAGATAGAGATAGAGATAGAGATAGAGATAGAGACAGAGACAGAGACAGAGACAGAGACAGAGACAGAGACAGAGACAGAGACAGAGACAGAGACAGAGATAGAGATAGAGATAGAGATAGAGATAGAGATAGATAGATTGATAGATAAAAAGACAGACAGACAGATAGAGATAGATAGACAGATGGGTGAGAAGACATATAGATAGAAAGATTAAAGAGTGAGGGAGAGATAGACACTGTTAGCCATTTTTGTGTGTATGCGCACAGCTGTATAAAAAATGTACATGTTAATTGTATACATTTTATGCAAGGGTAGGTGTGTGTTCGTGCATGCGTGCGGATACGTAGCTTGGCGTGTTTTCCTGTGTTTATTCATTCTTTTGTCCCGTGTGTTCGTTATTTTGCGAGTGTACGCTAAAGTGTTTGTGTTGCAACCTGCTGTAAATCACACTGAATGGGCTCATAGAGACGTTCGACGCGGACCGGTTTTAGGGGCACCTGGCGGGCGGTAGAGCGAGGGGGGCTCGGGTTCCGCTCGCAGTACCGGGTTTCAATGGGGGTGATATAATCGCGAGTGCACACGCGCACGCACATACAATTACATGTATACACATACACATACACAAACACATACGCAAACACACGGTGTCTGTCTGTATAATATATATATATATATATATATATATATATATATATATATATATATATATATATATATATATAATGTATTATATGTATATATACACATAAACATATACATATACATACATATTAATATACATTTACACATACACACCACACATATCTATCTATAATATACATAGATAGATAATTACGTACAACCTCCCCCCACCTTCTCCAACGGAGTCCTTTATGCCCCTCCCTCTCTCCATCGCCATCGATCTCCACCAACCCTTACCTCCTTTTCTCCACCACTCTCCCTCTTTCCTCCTCTAGCGGCTTCCCTCTCCAACGACCTTCATTCCTTCCTTCACCTTCTCCATCTATTCTCTTTCACCCCCTTCCTTTCTTCCTTCCCCTTCCCTCAGTCTCCCTCCCTCACTCCTCCCCTCTCCAACGATCTAAATTAGCCCGCCCTCTCCTCCTCCTCCCTCTCTAACAACCAACATCTGCCTCACCATTATCCTCTCCCTCCCTCTCCCCTCTCCGATAACCTCCTCTTATTCCCTCTTTCTCCCTCTCCACTTCTCCTTCCCTCCTTTCCCTCCTTTCCTCCCCCCCTAACTCTTCCCTCCACACAAACAACTTCCTTCCCCGCCGCGCCTTCCTTCCTTCCCTCACTTCCTCCCCCCTCCTTCCCTCTCCATCTCCCTCTTTTTACCCCCCTCCCTCCCTCTCCCCTTCTCCCTCCTTTACCCCCTCTTCGCTTCCTTCCTCCCTCCCTCTCTCCATCTCCCTCACCCCCCTCCCTCCCCTCCTCCCTCTCCAATTCTCCCCTTTACCCCCCTCCCTCCCTCTTCCCTCAATTCCACCCCCCTCCCTCCTTACCCCTCTTTACCCCCTCCCTTCCTCTTCCTTCCTTCCCTCCCCCACCTCTCACCAACGACCTCGAACGACCCCCTCCCCCCCCCCCCCTTGAGAACCCTGTCGTCCGCTGGGTGTCCGTCTTTATTAAGGTTCTGACACGCTACGACCCCCCCCCCCCCACCCATTACGTATTTACATGGTCGTTCCTCATTTTCACTTTTTTTCTTTTCTTTTGTCTCTTTGCGGTTTCTTTTGGCTTTTGTTTTCGTCTTTGTTTCGTATTTTTCATGTTGTAATTTGTGATTTATTATTTTTCTTATTTTTTCTTCCTTTTTTTCTTTTTTTGATTTTTTTTTCTGTTCGGTTATATCTTCCCTCCTTTGTCCTCTATTTTTGCTTTTTAAATTTTTTCATTAATTTATAAAAAATATAACATTTTAAATAGATCATTTAAATAGATTTTTTTAAGAATTAATTTTATAGAAATCAATAATTAATTTTTTAAATCATTTTTTTTTTTTATTAATTATCAAAATTAGTTTTAATTTTTATATTTCATAATGTTTTAATAAAAAGAAATTATTATTTATATTTTTTTTTTTTTTATTTTTTTTTTAATGTAAAATTTTTCAATTTAAAATTTTTTACATTTTTATAAATAAAATGAATTTAAATTTATGAACTTTTTGTATTTTTTTTTTATAAAACGATTTTTTTGAATATTATAATTAGATTTTTTTTTAGGTATTATTACTTTATTTTTTTTTTTTAAAAATAATTTTTTAAATTTTTTTGATGACAATTTTTTATTAGATAAGATTTTTTAATTTTTAATAAATTAAAATTATATCAAAAATTAAGTTTATATTAATTGAAAAAAAATATTATTATGATACTTTTTTTTTATTTAATAATTATTAGTAATTTTTATTTTTTTTTAAAAGAAGATTTTTAAATCATTTTCAATTTATTTAGTAATTATTTTTAAATTATTTATAATTTTTACATTTTTTTTATTAAATTTATATTTTTTTTTGTATTATTGATTTATATGAAATTCAAATATTTTAGTATTTTATTTATATTATTAATTTTTATAAATTGATGCATTAAATATATTTTTGGTCTTATTATTAAAAATTTATTATGAAAAGAATAATTAATTAAACAAATTATATATAAAAACGAATATTTTATATATATATTTAACAGGATTAAAATAAATAATAATTCCATTATTTTTTAAAATTTAAAAATTTATTATATTATAAAGAAATCATAAGATTTTTTTTTCATCTATAAATAGACTATATTTTAAAATAACATTTTCTTATTTATTTCATATATAGAAAACCCCCCACCCCAAAATACCAAGTTATATTTTTTTTATAAATTCAGTTTAAATTTTAGATAAATAATAGAATTTCATATATTTAAATTTTTTTTATTTAATTTTATATTATAATTTTTATAGAATTTATTTTTTTTTTTTATAAAATTATTTTTAGTAGTTTAAATAATTATTTTTTTTTTTCAAAAAATACATTTTTATACAATTATTTTTTTTTTTAAGATACAACAATAATAATTCATTACATCATTGGTTAATGTTATATTTTTTAATATAATTAGAATAGATTAAATACAATTTTAAAAACATTTTTCATTTTTAATTTAAAATATTAAATGTATAAATATTTTGATTTTTTGAAAATTTTTTAATTTCAATTTTTTATTATTGATTTTTAAGATTTTAAAAATTTTTTTTTAATATTTTTTTTTTAAAAGATAAAAGTAAATGTTATTACATATTATTAAATTTTTTGCATATTTTAAAATTACAAATTTTATTAATTTATTTAATTTATTTTGAATAAAAATATTTTTTTAAAAGAACATTGATAATATAAAATAATAATTTTTTGATAAATATGAATTTTCAATATAATACTATGTTTAATAAAACAAAATATAAATAAATAAATTTCATAATTCAAATTATTTTTAATTAATTTTTTCTTGTATTTCTCCTTCATTATCTTTCCCTTTCGATTTTTTCACGTTCCTCTTTTTTCCATGTTTTTTTCCGTTTTTTTTTTCTTGACTTCTTGAAATCTCTTACTATTTTCTTGTAATTTTCCCCATTTCCTCCTTTTATTTCTTCCTATTTTCTCTTAATTGTTCCTCATTTCCCCATTTTATTTCCTTTTTGTCCCTTCCTTTTTTCCCTTTTCATGTTTCTTTTCCTCTCTTTTCCGGAAAAGTTCACTTTCTGCCTCTTCGCTTTTTCTTTTGTTTTGATATGTTCTTCTCTCTTCTTTTTTCTTTCCCATTTTTCTTCTTCATTTTTTCTCTTCCTATTTTCCTTTTTATTTTTTCTCTTCCCATTTTCCTCTCTTCCTTTTTCTTTCCATTTTTCTTCTCTTAAATTTTTCTCTTCCCATTTCTTCTCTTCATTTTCTTTCCATTTTTCTTCTCTTCATTTTTTCTCTTTTTCTCTTCCATTTTCTCTCTTCATTTTTCCTCTTCCCATTTTCTCTATTCATTTTTATCTTCCCATGTTCTTCTCTTCCATTTTCTCTTCCCTCCTTTTTTTCTATTCTCATTTTCCATTCACGAGCCCCTCCATTATTTTATTCTCATTCCAATCTAAATTATTTACCATTAAAACGTAAAAAGATATATAAACAATACGAAAATACACAAAACTAGAAAACTAAAACAAACGAAGAATGGATATAAGTAGATACAAACAAACAAACAAATAAAAAACAAAAGGAAGGTAAACAATAATGACAAAAAGGAGGCGAGAGAGACGAGTGTGGGAGGGGGTGTGGGGGATGTGTGAGGCGAAGGGGGATGGGGGGAGGGGAGGTGAAGGGGAAACTGAGATGAGGAAGGGGAAGGGTTGTTCGGGGGGGGGGGGGGAGGCGAAGGGAGTATTAGGGAGCGGTGAAGGGGAGATGGGGTAGTGAGGTGGGGGGGAGGGGGGGGGAGGGGGGATTGAGGGAGGGGGAGGGGGGGAAGGGAAGTGGGGAGTGAGGTGGGGGGGTGGAGGGGGGGGAGGGAGATGAAGAGCGAGCGAGGAGATGAAGGGGAAGGGGGATTGAGGGAGGGGAGGGGAGGCGAAGGGAGCATTGGGGAGCGGCGAAGGGTAGTGAGATGGGGGGAAAAGATGAAGGGGGAAGGGGGGATTGAGGGAGAATAGGATGGAGGGGAGGTGAGGGGAGGGGGGATAGGGTCAAGAGGCTGTCTTTTAAACCACCGTGAGATGTGTGGGAGACCTTTTCTTCCAGACGTCTACAAGATGCGCCCACGTCAAATATATCGCAATATCACCGTTCCCTGACAAAGGAAAAAGGGAAAAAGAACGAAAGTAAAAAAAAAGAAGAAAAAAAAAATGCACTCTTGACCCCCATACTGACCCTACTGTGTGCGCGTGTGTGTGTGCTGTGTGTGTGTGTGCTGTGTGTGTGTGTGTGTGTGTGTGTGTGTGTGTGTGTGGTGTGTGTGTGTGTGTGTGTGTGTGTGTGTGTGTGTGTGTGTGTGTGTGTGTGTGTGTGTGTGTGTGTGTGTGTGTGTGTGTGTGTGTGTGTGTGTGCGTGTGTGTGGTGTGTATGTGTTGTGTGTGTGTGCGTGTGTATGTGGTGTGTGCGTGCGTGGTTTGCGTTGTATGCTTGTGTATGTGTTCCTACTCCCTTTTCTTAAAATCTCTCTTTCCTATGTAAAAAAAAAAAAAAAAAAAAGAGGATTAGGAAATAAATAGAAGGACGAGAAGAAGGGGAAGAAAGGGGAGTTATTATGAACACGTGAACAAAAAAATACAGCCAAAGCGGAATCATCCATCTTCACAAGTACTTGAGAAAGCCCTCTCGCATAAGGCTCAATTTCGCTTCACCGCCCTTGAGGAATTTACTGCTCTCACAGACACCCACCAGAGTACATAAATATGCGTGTATATTGTGCGCTGTGTCCCTGCTCTTGAGGGATGCAAAGGGGTTCAAAATACGTCTTGAAGTTTCTCTGAAAACTTATTTTGAGATTTCTGAGGTGAGTGGGCTGGAAAGAAAGGAGGGGGGAGGGAGGGGGGAGATGTGGGGAGGAAGGAGGAGGGGGAGGGAGAGGGAAGGAAGATGTAAAGGAGGAGAGAGGAGGGGTGAGGAGAGAGAGAGGGAGGGAAGGAGGAGATAGGGAAGGGAGAGAGACAGAGACACACAGACAGGGAGGGAGAGGGAGAGATTGGAAGAGGGGAGAGAGAGAGAGAGAGAGAGGGTAGACAAAAGAGACGGAAAAAGAAAGAACAATGAGCGGAAGAAAGGGAAAAAGAACAAAGAACGAAAAAAAGAACTACAAAAAAGAAAAAAATGAAAGAAGAGAAATAAAGAAAAAGATAAAGAGAGTGAAAGGACGGGAAAAAGAGTGCTGGGAAGGAGCCAATATTTTTCTTCGTCTTTCAAGACACTAATGTAGGCTGACAAGTATGAAGCTCAAGATTTTACACCTGGGTTAAGGAAAAAGAAGAAAAAAGAAAAGAAAATATCTCACTGGAAAACAAAAGACCTCATATTTCTTATGGAGAATTATAGGGAGAAAACGAAGAAGAAATATCTCGAAATTTTTTGCAAAAATGGTTCTTTTATACACAGTGTTGAGCGTACCTGTCTGTGTGTGTGTATGTGTGAGTATCAGCTGTGTGTGCGTCTACAAGGGGAGGCTGGACATATCTCGAAGCTTGTGCGCATATCTGTGTGTGCCTGCGTGTCTTGAGTGCCTACACGCGTGTACGTATCTGCATGTGTATGCGTTTTACCTCGAAAGTATACCTGTGCGTATGTGACTGTATGCGTGTGTTCGCAGGACCGATGTAAACACGATTCGTCCGAGGGAACAACACGGGATTCGACGATGCTGTTATTGCCTGCAAGTGTAAACTGTTTAAACACTTTCGCCAGTTGGACTTCTGTTCCCCCCCCCCCCCCCCCCCCCCTTCCCCTCTTCCCCCTTCCCCCTTGCTCCCTTTAAGCTTCTCTTTGCTCTCTCTCTCTCTCTCTTTTGCAGTCTCACCTTCTTTCGCTTCTTGGCCCTTTTCTTTGTTTTTTTCTTTTTGAATTTTTCTTGTTCTTTTGTTCTCTTTTTCTTTTCTTTTCTTATTCCATTTTCCTTTCTTTTTTCTTTATTTTTCCCATTTTTCTTTCATTTTTTCATTTTTCTTTCTCTTTTTTCCATTCTGCTTTTTCTTTTTTTTCTTTTTTCTTTTTTTTCTTTTTTTTCATTTTCTTTTTTTTTTCTTCTTCTTTTTTCATTTCATTTTTCCTTTCTCTTTTTTTCTGTTTTTCTTTCTCTTTTAAAAAAATTTCCTCTCTCTTTCCTGTTTTTATTTCTTTTCTCTGTCTCATTTTTATCCACTAAATTTCTCCTTTTCTTTCTCATTTTCGAAAAACCCTTTTCATTTTCTCTCTCTCCTCCCTCACGTCTCTGTTATTCCCTTTTCGCTTTATTTTCTCTCTCTTCTTCCTCTTCACTTCTTTTCTTTCATTCCTTCCTCCCTTTTCTCTCTCTCCATTTCCACTCCCTTTCTTTTTTCCCTTATTCCCTTCCTTCTCCATTCTCTTCGCTTTATCCCTATTCCCTCTTCCTGTCACATTCTCCACCATACTGGTCAATCATCCACCTTCCGATTTGCATTTATCCCTTTCGTTATCTAATTTTCTCTCCCCTCCTCTCCTTCCTCTTTCTACGTCTGTCTTTTAATTTCTCTTCCCTCGTTTCCCCTCCCTTCCTTCCTTCTTCCTCTCCCTGTTTCCCCTTCCTATCAGTTATCACTTTTATTGTGTCTTTCCTCTGCCTTGTCTGTCGGTTGATATCACCTTTTTCTTTCTCTTTCTTTCTATCTCTCTCTCTATCTATCTGTCTATCTATCTATCTGTCTCCTCTCTCTATATCTATCTTCCCTCTCCATCTCTATTTCTTTCTCGTTCTCTTTCTCTCTATCTCTATCCTTATCTTCCCTCTTATCTCTTCTCTTTCTCTCTCTTTCTCTCTCTCTCTCTCTCTCTCTCTCTCTCTCTCTCTCTCTCTCTCTCTCTCTCTCTCTCTCTCTCTCTCTCTCTCTCTCTCTCTCTCTCTCTCTCTCTCTCTCTCTCTCTCTCTCTCTCTCTCCCTCTCCCTCCCCTCTCTCTCACTCTCTCTATTTTTCTCTTCTCCTTATCCGTTTCACGTTCTTTTTCTTCCCTTCCCTTTCTTTATTTCTATTTCTCTCCCCTCTTTCACATCATCTCCCTTTCCTTATTTCCGCCTCCCTTTTCTCATTCCCGCCCCTCTCCCGCCCCTTCCACCTCCTTTATTTCATCCTCTCCATTCCCTTTCCTCTCAATTTTCTCCCCTCTCCTAACCCATTCATTTTCTCCCCTCCTCCTCTTCATTTCCTTCTCGTCTCCCTTTTCCCTCTTCGTTACCTTCCCCTTTCCCTCTTACTTTTCTCCCCTCACTCCTTCAATTCAATTCTCCTCCGTCCCCTTCATCCCATTCCTTCCCACCCCCTCCCCCTTCCTCCCCTTCCCTCTTCCCTTCTCCCCTCTCCCTTCTCCCACCCCTCTCCATCTTCCTTCCCCCCCTCCATTCCTTCCTCCCCTCTCCCTCTTCCTTCCACCCCTCTCCCTCTTCCCTTCCTCCTCTCCCTCTTCATCCCCACCCCTCTCCCTCTTTCCTTCCTCCCCTCTCCCTCTTCATCCCCATCCCTCTCCCTCTTCCCTCTCCCCTCTCCCTCTTCATTCCCACCCCTCTCCCTCTCCATCTTCCCTCCCACCCCTTCCATCTTCCTTCCTCTCCCCCTCCACCCCTCTCCATCTTCTTCCCACCCCTCTCCCTCTTCCCTTCCTCCCCTCTCCCTCTTCATCCCCACCCCTCTCCATCTTCCTTCCCCCTCTCCTTCCTTCCCACCCCTCTCCACCCTCCTTCCATCACCCTCCATCTGCGCCTACCCCTTTTAATATTCCTTCTCTGTTACGCTATTCAACAGGTTTCCAATAACACGGTGACATGAGGTACACGGCAAAGCTGGTGTTCACATGTGTAGACGTTTTTCTCTTCGTGTGCGTAACGTGTGGCTATCGTGTGCGTATAGGAAAGGGTGGAGGGAGGGTAATACTGAAGAAAGGGTTTATCGATTTTGTGAATGAGGCTTAAGGGATAAGTAGGTTGAGTTTGGGTATAAGTTAGGGCCGCGTTCTTCCTCTTTCTATCCCTTTTTTGTTTATTTCTGCTTCTCTTCCCTCTTTCTCATCGTCTCCCTTTCCTTATTTCCGCCTCCTCTTCCTTCCTTTCACTTCCCCTCTTTGGTTGTATTTGTGTGTTTTTGTTTTTATCTTTCATTTCGCCATTATCAATCTCTTCATTTTCTTATTACTGTTATCATCTTATTCGTATCCGTTTTACCATTATCAATATTATTTTCATTTTCTTTTTATTATCAATTTCTTCATGTTCTTTTTACCATTATCAATATTTTCTTCATTTTATTTTTACCATTATCAATCTCTTCTTCGTATTCTTTCCACCATTATTAACATTTTCTTCATTTTCTTTCCATTATCATCAATCTCTTCATATTCTTTTTACCATCATCAATCTTTTCTTCATTTTCTTTCTTCTCAACATTACCATTCTCTTCTTCGTCTACTTCTTTGCTTTCCCAGCCTGGACTGAAGTTTTAATGAGGTGTTTAAGAGGTCTATTGTTAACGAGATAATTCGCATAACTTTCCTCAAGTTGAACGAAGTTATTCGGAGAACCTAAACTTACATTTGATAATGATTGCGAAAGCAATGACAGCATGAAGTAATGATGATGATAATAAATGCAATACTGAAAGTTATTAGAATAATGACAATAATAACAGTAATGATGGTGATAATGACAATAATAACATTTAATGATGGTGATAATGATAGTGATAGTGGCAGTGAAAATGGAAATGAAAATGAAAATTAAATTGAATATTAATACGAAAATGCATATCAATATGAAAATGATGATAATAACAATTATGATCATAAAAAATATGACGGTAATAACAAAAATAGTAATAATGATAATGATAATATACATAATAGTAACCAAAGAATTAATAACAACAGTAATCATGATGATGAAGACAGCGGACTTTCTGCTGCGCAGGACTCTCTCTAAAGGAGACAACCCGCGCTGCCGAACCGTTCAGACGACCCCGGATCGTGCCAGTAACAGGTCCTGGTCTCATGGTACAGCTGCTGGTTTTAAAAAGTGGTCTTGCCAACTGTACCCCATTATCCAGTTCAGGGACAAGATTCCAAGGCACAGGGTAGAGGCAATGTTTCACTGCTACACAAAAGAGCCAATCTACCTACTTCCTGTATGATCCTGTATGACAGTCATGAACTACAAGTTTAAGATTGAAATTGTGTGACTCCATCTTCGCTGACAGCTCATCAGTTTCTTTTAGCAGACTCCCAAGTTCCTGCATCTTGGTCTTGGTTTAAGAGACCTGTAGACCCAAAGGCTTCATCCCACTGCTAAATGCATTGAGAACCCCCACAAAGATCTCCGGGGACTCAGCTAAACTGGCAGCATCGTCAACAAAATCAACATCAAGCTGCTTTGATATTACCCAGTGTTATTCTCAATCGGGTTTGGATGGCAGCTCTAGAGAGAGAAACGGGTAAGAAGGAAATTCAAAGAAAGAAATGTGCAAGCGAAGCATAAAGAGAGAGAAAATAGCGACAAAGGAATGAAACAGGATTGAGCGATGTAAGGAAGATGGAGAGTTAGAGAAATGCAATTAGAATAGGATCTAATATCGCAAAATTGGACCAATGAGAAAAAGGATCGAAGAGGGTATAGTGGATAACGACAAAAGTAGCATGCAGTAATAAGAGAATCAGAAGCGACAGAGCACAGCCAGTGTCAGACGGAACTAGCATTATGATATAAATTACTTATATATAACATCAAGCAGACAAATGAGTAACCAAACCAAGTAATAATACTAAACTCGTTAGAGACACGGAACATTGGTTGACAGATTATTGCAAAGAAACAAATCGTCTGTACTTTCGTGTCTAAAAATTTGTTCTTGCAGGGCACAGGCAAGTGATCAGGAAAAGAGGCCTGCACTAAGGAAAACAGGATATCAAAGAAAACAGAAAAAGGAAAAAAAAAGCAGATAATGGAAAAAAGAAAGAAAAATGAAAAAAGATGAAAGACAAATGGGGAACAGCACAATCACAAAGGGTTGACGAAGCATAAGGATAGGTGCGATTAAAGAGAGAATCGGAATAAGGGACCTAGACGAATGAAAAGAAAAGGAGAACTCATGATCTGCTCAAAGAAGACAATATATACCGCAAATGAGCTTTATACAAGAACCAAATATACCAACCAAAAAGAGAACAAAACACACAAGCACAATGCAGGGCCATGTACAGCGAGAAAGGATCTATGGTGGAGATGCTATAACAATGAGAGCATCGTAGAGAGAGAGAACTAAGAGAACCCTAAGGGAGCAAGGGGGAAGGGGCTGAAGGTAGGATGTAGGGGTCTGGGAGAGGGAGAGCTTTGGGGCCCAGGGAGATAATATACAGTGAGAAGGAGCAACAAAATTTCGCCGCCTGGATAACGGGGTGAGAGCAGCCAAGGGCGCAGGAGGGCGAAGAAGATTCCACCCACTAGGCACACAGAATGTTGTGAAATCATGATTAGCCATAGCAGGTCTAACAAGCTGGATCAGTCACGAGTGCACACTTCGATGTTGTTCCTCGGACGAAATTTACGTGGTATTACATCGGTCCTGCAACACACGCATACCGCTAGGGCGACATTCGCGCAGGGAGTGTACTACTGAGTCCACTATTTCGAGGTAAAACGCATACACATTGCAGATACGTACACAGTGTTGGCTCCGTTCGAAACGGACATCGCAGCACATATCACCTCAGAGCTCGACGCACAGCAGCATCGAATAAGGTTCCAGGCTGGAGCGCACTTTGTAGACCGCTCTACACCACAGACTGGCTCGAGTTACTGCTCATCAACATACTCACACACACATAGACCGGTACGTGGCATCAGAATCTAAGC
>NW_020870157.1:166813-171813 GCF_003789085.1 Penaeus vannamei | reverse complement strand
GGGAGAGAGGGGGGGGGAGGGAGGGAGAGAGGGAAAAGGGGAGGGAGGGAGGAAGAAGAGGTGGGGGAGAAAGGGGAAGGAAGAAGAGAAGAGAGTGGGGAGAAAGGGAAGGAAGTGAGGGAGATATGAAGGGTGTAGGATGGGAGGGAAGGAGGGAGAGAGATAAGAAAGGGGATGGTGGGCGGGAAGATGGGGCGAAGGGTGGGGGGAGAAGGGGGAGAGTGGGAGGAGTAAGAAGATGGGGAGGCTGGGAGGGAGAGAGGGGGAAGGGAAGGGAGGGAAAGAAGTGGGAGGGGGAGGCGGGAGGGAGGATGGGAAGAAGGGTGAATGGGAGGATGGTATGGCGGTAGGGAGGAACAGAAGGGGAGGGAGGGGAGGGGAAGAGGGAGGAAGGAGCGAAGGAAGATAAAATAGAGAGAGGGAAATGAAGGAGAAAGATAAAGAGCCGGCGATCAAGGGAGCAAGGGAGCGAAGAGAAATGTAGGGAGGGTAGGAGAAAGGAGAGAGAAGGAAGAGAAGGAGAGAGAAAGGGGAGAAGGTATAAAAGAATAATAAAAAAAACAGGGTGGTAAAAAAGGAGAGACGTAGAGAAAAGTAAATAGAAAGAGAGAGTAGGGAGAAACTGAGGGAGGTGAGTGGAGGAAGAGTAGGAGAGACAAAAGGAAGAAGTGAAGAAAGGTGATAAGACGGGGAAGGAAGGGAGGATGAGGGAGAGGGAAGGGTGAAGGAAAGAAAGAGAGTGAGGGCGAGATAATGGAAAGGTCGACAGAGATAGATAGATAGATGAAAAAGACAGATAGAATGAAAAAAAAGAAAGGCAGATAGAAAGATAGAAATAGAAAGGTAGAAGGAAAATAGATAGAAAGGTTAGAAAGAGATAGAGAAATAGATAGAAAAATAGATAGATAGATAGAGAAAGAGATAGACAGATAAATAGATAAATAGAGAAAGAGCTAGATAGATAGAATAGAAAATAGACAGATAGATAGAGAATAGAAGAGGACGATGGTAGGTTTTTCTTTACTTTATTTTCATTTGTCTACTTCAGGCGACAGAGTCATTAGCACTTGATATAAGCTGGAATTAACTTTCACGAGCAGTCACAGCCTTAATTTCCCTTTACAGCTTTAATCTTTCGAAAATATTCTGAGAAAAGTGATATAATGTTTAATAATAATGTGTGTTTCAGGCGCTTGCATGTGTCAGGGTATGTGTGTGCGTGTGTGTGACTTACGTGGGGTTGTATGAATGCTTGTATGTTTATGCACACACGTACGCACACGCACACATACACACACATACATACGCATGCACATACAACAAACACACACACAAACATACACACACACCCATACATACATAAGCATGCACACACAAACACACACATACACACACACACACACACAACACACAACACACACACACACACACACACACACACACACACACACACACACACAACACACACACACCACACACACACACCACACACACACCACGACACACACAGAAGAGAGAGAGAGAGGAGAGAGAGAGAGAGAGAGAGAGAGAGAGAGAGAGAGAGAGAGAGAGAGAGAGAGAGAGAGAACTAAACAATGAGGAATAAAAAAGCGAAAATCCATTTGCGCGCAAACAAGGCCATTTAAAAGGCAAAGGAAATAATTCTACGCTCGTTGCTTCTCTAAAAAAAAAAAAAAGTCAAGAGATACTCCAGATTTCCCTAAATAATTAGTTTTACAAAAGAAAATTCCAATTTCATTTAGCGTAGATAGGGTGTTGTGCCCCCCCCCCCCCAAATGATTATATGAAAAATTTCACCATAAAAGTTCCCAAAATAATGTAAATATGAATTGTACAATACTTTCGTAATGTTCTTAGATATTGCTCATTTACACGTTGATTTTAATATTTTTTCTTTTATTTATTGATTGATTGATTTATTATTCATTATTAGTTTTAAAGACATTTAGTTAACACTATTTTTTGTTCTAATAAATAACTCCCAATGCCTGGTTCACAAATCAGTATCAATATTTTTATATAGTGCACAAAATGGACACTTTCGTAAAAATGAGTAATTAATGAAGGGAATGTCTGAAGCGACAGTAGAAGAGTAAAAAAAAAAAAAAAAAAAAAAAAAAAAAAAAAAAAAAAAAAAAAAAAAAACAGCAAGAGATAATAAAGGAAGTTGCACTTGACTTAGGTATTAAAACTCTTCCGGTAGAAAACTTAACACCCTCTAAAGAAAGAACGAAAGAAAAAAAAAAAAAAAAAAAAAAAAAAACACAGGGCTTGACAATAACGTTAGATAAAAGGAATTTAGTAGGACTAATAAAGAAAATGTATGAAAGAAATATGATATGAAGATGCGTACATTTAACATACAAAAATGAATTACTTCAATAGAACTGATAAAGAATATGCATATTGAAAATAAAAAAAACGCGTAAATTCAACATACTAAAATGAATGATTTCAGTAGAACTTATAAAGAATATGCATGATAAAGATTTAAAAATGTGTAAATTTAACATACAATCCATACGATTTCAGGGGGAAAATTAAGTCGACAAACAAGAACACAATCAAAGCAATAATGAGGATTTCTACAGCTATAATAACTGACCACTTAGAAAAATAAATAAAAAACAAGAGTTTAATCTTACCCAACCATCACAACAAAAGAAAACTAAAACTCGCAACAAAAAAAAAAGAAAAAAAAAGAAAAAAAAAAAAAAAAAAAAAAAAAGAAAGAAAGAAAGAAAAAAAAAAAAAACGCCAAAGGAAAATGAAACAAAGACTTCCTTTAACAAATAACCGAACGATGCAAAAAACTCTGAAAGCTCGGAAAGTGCAGTGCCAATTTTGGAACACGAAAAAAAGGAGAATATAAAGGATCTGTAGAATAAACGACCCATAAACCTGCAGCCAGTTATCTCCACTACAGTCGCCTCAACTCAGGATAAAAGAACGGGAGAAGGGAGAAATGGGAAGAAAGGGGAGAGAAAAAGGAAGTAAATGGGAAATGGAGGAGGAGAAAGGAAAATGGGGGGGAAGAGAAGAGGGAGAGAAAAAGGAGAAATGGGAAATGGAGGAGGGAGAAGGAGAAATGGGGAAGAAAAAGGGGAGAGAAAAAGGAGAAATGGGAAATGGAGGAGGGAGAAGGAGAAATGGGGAAGAAAAAGGGGAGAGAAAAAGGAGAAATGGGAAATGGAGGAGGGAGAAGGAGAATGGGCGAGAAAAAGGGGAGAGGGGAAATAGGAAAAAAGGAGGGAGGGAGAGAAGAAAAGGAGAAAAAGAAAAATGGGAAATGGAGGAGGGAGAAGGAGAAATGGGGAAGAAAGAGGGGAGAGAAAGGAGAAATGGGAAAATGGAGAGAGGGAGAAGGAGAAATGGGGAGAAAAGAGGGGAAGAGAAAAAGGAGAAATGGAAATGGAGGAGGGGAGAAGGAGAAAATGGGGAAGAATAAGGGGAGAGAAAAGGGATGGAAAATTGGAGGAAGGAGAAGGAGAAATGGAGGAGAAAAAGGAGAAATGGATGGAGGGGAGAAGGATAAATGGGAAGAAAGAGGAGAGAGAAAAAGGAGAAAATGGGAAATGGAGGGAGAGAAGAGAAATGGTGAAGAAGAGGAGAGAGAAAGGGAGATGGGGAAATGGAGGAAGGAGAGGAGAAATGGGGAAAAAGAGGGGAGAGAAAACGGAGAAATGGGATGGAGGAGGGAGGAAAAGGAGAAATGGGGGAAGAAAGAGGTAGAGAGAAAAAGGAGAAATGGGAAATGGGAGGAGGGAGAAGGAGAAATGGGAAAAAAGAGGGGAGAGAAAAGGGAGAATGGGAAATGGAGGAGGGAGAAGGAGAATGGGGAAAAAAAAGAGGGAGAGAAAAGGAGGACTTGGGAAATGGAGGGGGAGATGAGGAGGGAGAAGAGAAATCGGGGAAAAAAGAGGGGAAGGAAAAAGGAGGAATGGGAAAAATGGAGAGAGGAGAAGAGAATGAGGAAGAATAAGGGGAGAGAAGGAGGATGGGAATGGAGGAGGGAAGAAGAGAAATTGGGGAAGAAAGAGGGGAAGAAAAAGGAGAAAATGGTAATATGGAGGAAAGGGGAAGAAAAGGAGAAATGTGGGAAGAAAAAAGGGGGAATGAGAAAAAGGAGATGGGAAATGGAGGAGGGAGAAGGAGAAATGGGGAAGAAAAAGGGGAGAAAAAAGGAAAATGGGAAAATGGAGGAGGGGGAAAGAAGAGAAATCGGGGAAGAAAGAGGGGAGAGAAAAAGGAGTGAAATGGGAAATGGAGGAGGAGAAAGGAGAAATGGGAAGAAAGAGGGGAGAGAAAAGGAGAAATGGGAATGGAGGAGGGGAAGGAGAAAAAATGGGGAAGAAATAAGGGGAGAGAAAAAGGAGAATGGGAAATGGAGGAAGGAGAGGAGAAATGGGAAGAAAGAGGAAGAGAGAAAAAAGGAAGAAATGGGAATGGAAGGAAGGAGAAGGAGAAAATGGGGGGGGGAGAGAAGAAGAGGAGAGAGAAAAGGAGAATAGTGGGAAATGGAGGGAGGGAGAAGAAAATGGTGAAGAAAGAGGAGAGAGAAAAAGAGAAATGATTGGGATGAGGAGGGACGAGGAGAAATGGGGAAGAAAGGGGGAAAAAAAGAGGGAGAGAAAAGGGAAATGGAGAAATGGAAAGGAATGGGAAATGGGAGAAGAAGAAAGAAAATGGGGAAAAAAAAGAGGAAGAGAAAAGGAGAAATGAAATGGAGGAGGAGAAGGAGGAAATGGGAAAAGAAAAAAAAGGGAGGAAAAGGAGAAATGGGAGCGGGAAATGGAGGAGGGAGGAAGGGGAAAAGGAAAAAGAATAAGGGAGAGAAAAAGAGAGAGAAATGGGAAAATGGAGGAGGGAGAAAAAATGGAAGAAAAAGGGGATGAGAAAAAGAGAATGAGAAATGGAGGAGGGAGGGAAATGGGAAGAAAGAGGGAGAGAAAAGGGAGAAATGGGAAATGAGGACGGGA
>NW_020870157.1:146813-154313 GCF_003789085.1 Penaeus vannamei | reverse complement strand
CACTTTATTTCCATTTAACAGACATTTACTGAATTGACTGAAAGACACAA
Source organism: Penaeus vannamei (assembly GCF_003789085.1). Classification (NCBI taxonomy): domain Eukaryota; kingdom Metazoa; phylum Arthropoda; class Malacostraca; order Decapoda; family Penaeidae; genus Penaeus; species Penaeus vannamei. The sequence continues at coordinate 154,263 of NW_020870157.1, read as the reverse complement.
TGGTATTTTGACTTTTTTTTTTTGGGAAAATAAAGATGGGAGGAAGAAAATGAGAATAAGATCAAGATAGAGAAAGGGAGAGAAATGTAGAGAGAATAAACGGAGGAGAATGGAAGAACCAGAAGAAGAAGAAGAAGAAGAAGGACACGGGAGAAGGGAAGGAGGAAAAAGAACTCAACATTGAAAGTGCTTGAGATAAGTCATGCGAATTTATTATGTCCTTGATTCGTTTCAAATGATGTATAATACCAAACTTTATACGATGCATGCTTGTGTAAAGAATCAAGAGATAATGTATCGAGTAATATACAGTATAATGAAACCGTTCAGCCTCCATTGAATCTAAATGCAAAAGCTAATCTTGCTGGCGCATGATGCACGCAAAAGCAAGCATCAAAGTCGTCCACTTGCATCTGGTCTCTGGAAAGCAGATTGGTAAAAGAAATCACAGTCATTCTGCAAACTCTAATCTAAGATTGTCAGTGCATCTGATTAATATTTACAGCGGCCAGAGCGGGTCACCGGCGGGATGGAGAGATAATCTTCTGGATTTTCAAAGCGGGAGACTCGAGACTCGCGGCGCAGAGGGACGAGCTCGCCGCGGACGAAGAAGAAACGCCAGAAACCGGTGCAAAGTTTAGATATCGTTGCGGTGCCGCGGCGTCCTTATCTCTGGACCTACAGCAGAAGCTAAGCTACCTGAAGTAAGCTTGAACCGTGGAAAATGTAAACTTCACATTACACCCTTACAACTGTGTGGGTGTAGGTGCAGGTACTTTGACAGGTATCAGAAGTCTTCAAACTAGAAGCACTGTCAACACAATAGGGGTAACTAATGCAATAATTTAAAGAATCCTTGATAAGGATCATAATCCGGATCATTAGCAAAATTTAATAGCATCGAAGATGCCAGTCGGCACGCGTCTGGTTAAATTTTAATTAAACAGCTGTTCATAACCTTTTGAGTTATCCTGCTAACCAATGAACAAACTAACTATCGCTACCAAAAAACACTCAGTATTATCACCAGAATTAGGTTAATTTGATCACCTTTTTGTGAACCATTTTTTAAAACAAAATTCAGTATTAAAAAAAAAAAGAAAAAAAAAAACAGAAAACAATGGTAGAATGAAGGATAAAACAATCGTGGTGAAAATCATCATGAAAGAAGTTAAATGTTGACTGATAGAGGGAAAGAAAAAAGAAAAGTCACAGGAAGAGAGGGGGACAGAACAGGGCGCAGAGAAATGTAATGGACTCGATTAAAAAAAAAAAAAAAAAAAAAAACATACACGTATATCCAGCCACTTTAGAAGGGACTTGAGTTAGGGTCACGAAAGCCAAGAGGAAGAAGATGCCCTAACGTTCGCTTTTTTTTTCGATGAATGTCAAAGGAAATGAGCAAAGGTTCCCTGCATTGGTAAGAAAGAAAGGGGACATACATTTAGTTCCAGAAAAAAAAGATTCTTCAACGGGAACAATACATACAGATCCACAGACTCGTATTAGTGTCTGTATTGAGTCAAAAAACGAGTGTTTTCGAAGAGGAATACGGCATTCAAAAAGACAAAAAAAAAAAAAATAAAAAAAATAAAATAAATAAATAAAATAAATAAATAAAAAATGAAAGAAAGAAAGAAAGAAGTCAAACCAAACACAGACGTTTACAATAAAAGCTTTGACGAATAAGAGCTATCAAATTATCTGGAGATACGGAAGATCCCCTTTGTATGAACCAAACTTAACGGCGCATTTCCACGAAGCGGACAGAGACTTAGACGACAAAAGTCCTCCTCTCAAGTCGACATAACAAGTTGAACTGCATGTTCTTCGGCGCCTTAAGTGGATAGTGGATCGGGACGAGGGGACTGAGGAGTGTTTTTATGCTTAACGAAAGGAGAATCTTCCTTACTGGTCGAAAGAAATGTTTAGAGAAAAGGCTAGATAAAGAAAAGGGACATCAGTGAAATGGATAAGTAATACGGTATATTCTTAATACTTTGTTTTTATCAAAGGAGTCTTACGATGTGTGTGTGTGTATATGTGTGTTGTGTGTGTGTGTGTAGTTATACAATATCTAATATGTGTGAGTGCGGAAAATAAAAATCTGTTGCTCATACATACACACACACACACACACACACTTCATCTATTCAATTTCTTTCTTTATCTCAATCGATTCAAAGACCCCAGGTGGACCCCACGGCCATAACCTGCGAAACTCCGGCTGGAAACGACCGAATTAAACTTTCCTGATAAGAAGAAAAAAAAAAATAATAAATAAATAAAACATTTATAAATAAAAATAAATAGATAAATAAAAATTTTTGTATTATATGACGGCGAGCTGACCGAGACATTTTTCGGTGCATATACTTCCCCTAATAAGTTCTTTTATACTAATCTAATAATTGACTCCTATGCAGGCACACACACATACACAAAATATGGTCCATGGTCCCGGTAGCCATCTTGCAACATCGCCTCACAGTAGACAAAATAGTGGAGTGTCATGAAAAGTGTTTTGATTCATCTGCTTGCACTATTTCGGAGAGGGTAAATCTATGTTGAAAGGAGTGACAAGATTACCCGTATATCATGAACATATATTCGAGAAATAACATAAATTTCTTTCGTTTTAGATAAATATTTCAGATTTCAACATCTCGCCATCAATTTAGCTCTTATGATTGATATCCTGTGCTATTTTTTTTCATTCTCGTTTTGTGTATGACATATTCACCACCTTCGAGATCGTGTTGGCTTATCCAGTAAAACAAATTTCTTGGTTTTCATCTGAAGACGAGGTGCCCAAACACCCCCACGTATCCATTCGTATACATTATGAGTTTCTTGACACAGATATCTTTCACACCTATGGACGTTTACACACATAATACAACGCACATGAACGAAAGCACGTACGCACACACAATAACAAAAGAAACACATTTACGGACGCACATACAAGCTGGCACACAGAAGCACACATATAGATCTAGATCCGCAAATAGTTAAACAATTCTTGTTTTTTTTTATGAATGGATTTATATTTGTAGAATCGCGGTGAATGAGATAGCTTAGCTCACTCCTCTATCGTATGACCGAATACGCTTCGTCTTCCTTTCCTTTCGCTTCTCTCTTCTCTCTTCTCTTTTCCCTCTACTCTCTTCTATCTTCTATCTTCCATCTCCCCGCTTCTCTCTTCTCTTTTTCCCTCTTCTCTCTTCTCTCCCCTCCTCTCTCTACCTCTCCCCTCCCACTCCTCTCTCTTCTCTCCGTTCTTCTCTCCTCCCTCATCTCTTTTTCTCTTCTCTCTCTTCTCTTTCCCCTCTCTCTCTACCTCCGCCCTCCCACTCCTCTCTTCTCTCCATTCCTCTCTCCTCCTTTTCGTTTTTCTCTCTTCTCTATCCTCTCTCCTCCTCTCTCTACCTCTCCCCTCCCACTCCTCTCTCTTCTATCCATTCCTCTCTCCTCCATTCTCTTTTCTCTCCTCTCTCTCCTCCTCACTCTACCTCTCCCCTCCCACTCCTCGCTCTTCTATCCATTCCTCTCTCCCCCATTCTCTTTTCTCTCTTCTCTCTCCTCCTCACTCTACCTCTCCCCTCCTCCCACTCCTCCTTCCTCTCCTTTCCTTACTAACCCGCTTCCAGATGCCAGTGATAAGAGTCTCCGAAAATGACTCACACGGACCCCATCGCATACGAATTTCAGCTTCACTCACAGACATGTTAATCTTGCTTATTACATGAACGTACACACTTATCGATAACCGGACGAGCGAGGTCATTCTAAGCAAGTGTGTCATGCCTGTGTATTTGCATCATTCTGTGTAGCAATCTGTGTTTACATTAAGGCCGTTCCTGTTGAGTCAGCGAGTTTCGAAGCATTGGTTACCGAAAAAAAATGTCTGAGGGTTTGTTTACATGACGTCACAAAAACGGATGCTTTGTGAATATAGTCGATCATTTTGGTCTCTTCAATTTTTCAAAAAGGATGGAAAATAATTATTTTAATGGCTATATTTTCATTGAACATCAAAACAGACGTCATGACACCTCCTTGAGTTGCTACTGATCTAACCTTTCCCCTCCGTCCAACAAGGGATTTAAAAGAAGGGGTTGAAAGAAAAGAAAAGAATATTACATACATCATATTACGCACATGAACGAAAGCATGTACGCACACATCATAATAAAAGGAGTGTGTGTGTGTGTGTGTGTGTGTGCGTGTGTGTGCGTGTGTGTGTGTGTGTGTGTGTGTGTGTGTGTGTGTGTGTGTGTGTGTGTGTGTGTGTGTGTGTGTGTGTGTGTGTGTTGTGTGCGTGCGTGCGTGTGCGTGTGTGTGTGTGTGTGTGTGTGTGTGTGTGTGTGTGTGTGTGTGTGCGTGTGCGTGTGTGTGTTTGTGTGTTTGTGTGTGTGTGTGTGTGCGTGTGTGTGGATGCAAATACTCCATATCCCTCTATTACTTCAGTCCAGTGAAGCAAATTACCCACATAGCAGCACCTGATATCCACACAAAACTAAGATCCCCTTTCGGAAAAAAAAGAAAAATATTATTGGTTTCTTTACGTTGTTGATGCAAAGTCTGAACATTTGCGCCGCGTCTCGTAGCCTTTGCAAGTTGATTCCATTGATGAGAATCTTGAGGAGGGATTTCATCGTGTTGAAAGTCTAGACACAATAGGAGTGGTCGGCCGGGAGGGGGGGAGGGGGAGGGGGGGGAGGGGAAGGCATGCAAGAAGATGGTATTGATAGCTATCAATATTTATATTCTTCTTATTATTATTGTTGTTGTTGTTATTATTGTTATTATCATTATTATTATTATTGTTATTATTGTTATTATTATTATTATCATCATTATTATTGTATATGTATATATATATATGTATGTGGGCGTGCGCGCGTGTGTGTGTGTGTGTGTGTGTGTGTGTGTGTGTGTGCATGTGTGCATACGAGGGAGAAAGACGATGACGAAGAAGCCAAGGATGGATAAGGAGTGAAAAAATAAACAAAATCTCCACACACAAAAATAAAAGTTTTCTCTATCCACTGCCGCATAGAAGGCTCATACACAGAAGAGTAAATAAAATGTGTGCGCGCGCGTTGTAATATATATATACATACAAGTATATATATATGCATGTGTGTGTTGTGTGTGTGCGTGCGTGCGTGTTTGTGTGTGTTTGTGTGTGTTTGTGTGTGTTTGTGTGTGTGTGTGTGTGTGTGTGTGTGAGAGAGAGAGAGAGAGAGAGAGAGAGAGAGAGAGAGAGAGAGAGAGAGAGAGAGAGAGAGAGAGAGAGAGAGAGAGAGAGAGAGAGAGAGAGAGAGAGAGAGAGAGAGAGAGAGAGAGAGAGAGAGAGAGAGAGAGAGAGAGAGAGAGAGAGAGAGGTAAAAGGTTAATCGATTATAGTCGGCTAGAACCTGAATAGACATATGGCATGATGCAAATGAGCATAGATGATGAAATATTAAAATGAGATATACCTACCTCTTCTTTCATCATGTTCTGTCTCTGCCTTTATTTGATTCTTGTCGTTTTTGTTTTCTCTTGACTGAATGCTAATCTCTTTTGTCTTTCTATTTTTAGTCGGTTTGATTTTTTGTTTTTGTTTCGTTTTTGTCAATCTTTCTTCTTTTTGTTTTACTTTCTGTCGATCCCTATTTGTTTTGTTTTACTTTTAATCGGTCAAAGGTTCTTTAACGTTCTTTTATCCCATACTTTTTCTCTCTCTGACGTTCCTCTTTTCATCGGTCGTCCTATATTTCCTCTCTTCTGCCTTCTCTTTTTGCCTTATTACGTTTCCTGTGTGGCTCCATTTTCTATTCTTATGATTATTCGAAATGGAAAACCTTGCATTTTTTTTTTTGGTAGTAAGAATCCCTATACCCTCTCTTTTATCTTCTTCTGATCATCTTTTACATTCTATCGCCCATATCGTCTCTATCTCTTGCTCTTCTTTCTCGGTCGAGTCCCCATACCCTCTCTCCTCTCTCTCTCTCTTTACTCGATCGACTCTCTCTCTCCTTCCTTCTTTCTCAGTCGGTCGAGCCCCATACCCTCCCTCCTCTCTGTCTCTCTCTCTTTACTCGATCGACTCTCTCTCCTTCCTTCTTTCTCAGTCGGTCGTCCCCATACCCTCTCTCTCTCTCTCTCTCTCTCTCTCTCTCTCTCTTTTACTCGATCGACTCTCTCTCCTTCCTTCTTTCTCAGTCGGTCGAGCCCCATACCCTCTCTCCTCTCTGTCTCTCTCTCTTTTACTCGATCGACTCTCCTTTCTTCTTTCTCAGTCGGTCGAGTCCCATACCCTCTCTCCTCTTTGTCTCTCTCTTTTACTCGATCGACTCTCTCTCCTTCCTTCTTTCTCAGTCGGTCGAGTCCCCATACCCTCTCTCTCTCTCCTCTCTCTCTTTTTACTCGATCGACTCTCTCTCCTTCCTTCTTTCTCAGTCGGTCGAGTCCCCATACCCTCTCTCTCTCTCTCTCTCTCTCTCTCTCTCTCTCTCTCTCTCTTTCTCTCTCTCTCTCCTTCCTTCTTTCTCAGTCGGTCGAGTCCCCATACCCTTTCTCCTCTCTGTCTCTCTCTTGCTCGATCGACTCCAACGCGACCTCTTGCCGCCTCCTCCACGAATGCTTCCTCGAGGATTCATAATTGGAGGGGCTTCTTAGAGGCTTCCTGAAGGGCTCGTCGAGAAGGGTTCTCGTCTCGCGGGGAGGTTGGTCATAAGGGGGAGGAGTGTAGGGGGGCGGGAGGGGGGGGGTGTTGGGAGGGAGTGTGGGAGGCGGGAGGGGGGTTCTGGAGGGAGGAGGGAGGGAGGGAGGAGGTGAAGAGGGTGAGGGAAAGAATAGGAGGAGGAGAAGGAGAAGGAAAAGGAGAAGGAGAAGGAAAATGAAAAAAAGGAGAATGAGAAATAGAAGCAGAAGGAGGAGAAGGACCAGGGAGGAGAAGAAGAAATAGACAAAGGAGAAGGAGGAGAAGAAGAGGAAGAAGAAATAAACTAAGAAGAACAGACAAGGAGAAGGAGGTGAAGAAGAAGAGGAAGAAGAAAAAGAAAAAGACGAGTGGAAGGGGGGATGAAGAGAAGGGAGACAGTGGAAGGGAAACGAAGAGAGGGAGGAGGAAGGTAAGTGCTCGGAAATAGAAATAGTCGGAGGAAGGCTGTCCTGTTACTATTCTTTGTTTACTTTTTAAATTCTTTCATCTATTTCTGATGTGTGTGTGTGTCTGTGTTAGTGTGTTCGTGTGTTAATGTTAGTGCGTGTGTGTGTGCATGTTAGTGTTAGTGTGTGTGGTGTGTGTGCTGTGTGTGTGTTAGTGTGTGTGTGTTGTGTGTGTTGTGTGTGTGTGTGTGTGTGTGTGTGTGTGTGTGTGTGTGTGTGTGTTTGAATATGTTAGTGTGTGTGTGTTTGTTTGCGTGTGTGTGTGTTTGTGTTTGTTTGTATGTGT
>NW_020870157.1:136813-141813 GCF_003789085.1 Penaeus vannamei | reverse complement strand
TAAGAGATTACGATTGTGTGGAAGTATAATGAATTTTCTCCGTTTTATACCGTATCACAGACACAGACATTGCAGTACAAATGCACGGACATAGACTGAGAGAGAGAGAGAGAGAGAGAGAGAGAGAGAGAGAGAGAGAGAGAGAAGAGAGAGAGAATAAACGCACATACCCTAACCCAGATAATCCTGTGATAATAATGCTAACTCTCTCGTTCTCCCTAGCCACTGACTTTCTATATATATTAAGTATATTGGTTCGGTAACAACATAACAGCTCAATGACACAGAGGTTTTCCTAAGAGGGTCCGACTGTCATTGTAAATTGAGGTTTGGATATGTCAGGGTAAGGGAGGGAGGGAGAGACAGAGAGAGAGAGAGAGAGAGAGAGAGAGAGACAGAGAGAGAGAGAGAGAGAGAGAGAGAAGAGAGGAGAGAGAGGGAGAGAGAGAGAAGAGAGAGAGAGAGACGGGGGGGGGGGGGGAGGAGAAGGAGAGAGAGAGAGAGAGAGAGAGAGAGAGAGAGAGGAGAGAGAGAGAGAGAGAGAGAGAGAGAGAGAGAGAGAGAAGAGAGAGAGAGAGAGAGAGAGAGAGAGAGAGAGAGAGAGAGGAGAGAAGAGAGAGAGAGAGAGAGAGAGAGAGAGAGAGAGAGAGATGAAAGAGATGAAAAAAAGATAAAAAAATTGCCAGTAAACGAAATAATAAAAATTTTATATCCCGAGTGCAGAGGTACAATCAGAGGTGATAACTCGGCACTGGTTAAAAAAAAAAAAAATGATAATAAATAAAAATTCAATATACAACATTAGGTAGACATCAGTCAGGAGCTTTATAAATTACTGCGAGGCATTATAGATATTAACAATGCGACTGTCCAAATTATCAGGTAAAATTACTGTAAATTGAAATATAAAATATGCAAATACAAAACTGTATAACTAGAAACATTACGTCTTTGTACGGAAATCTATATACAAATACATATTTATCTATAGCTATATAAATCTCTACATAGGATCACGTGGCCAAAGTACATAACCTATACACTGCCTTTCTATGAGACATTACAACGGTTACTGAGAGCATTGATAATGGCAATAATAAAGATAAAACAATAACTAAGGTAAAGATGAAAACAATAGCGTCAACAATAATAATAGTTATTATGGCTATGTTGATTAAAAATAGTAATGACAATACTAATAATAATGACAATAGTAGTAGAAAATCGTAATAGCATTTTTATTAATAACAAAGAGAAGGTATTACCAGCTGCACTCCTATCATTTTTTTTCTTTTTTTTACAATTACCAAAATATTACTGTTGGAAGTAAAACCTATCAGTTTAATATCTCTTAGGTTCGGTTTTCGATATTATTCTTAAGACTGACAGAAAGAGAAAATGGGTAATAGTAATATGAATAAAAAATTAGCGAAAACAAAATGGATCCATATTTTCATTCCCGAGATATATTTCGAAACATATGGAAATATTTTGTTGGATGAAATAATAATAACAATAATAATAAAAATATATGACAGATAATATCGCTCAAATAGCTCATTTTCAAGTTAAAAACCCAAAGGTTTATATCCGCAGAGAACAAAATAATAAAATAGGAAATACCAGCAATAGAAAATTACTAACAATTGCATGGCCAAAGTTTTAAGTAAACATAAAAAAAAAATTTTAAAAAAGAAAAGATTACAAAAACTTTATGATTAAAAAAAAAATCATTCAATATCATTTAAAATTTTAGATGAAAAGAAAAGATCACATAAACCATGATTAAAACAAGAAATCAATCAATATCCTTTTCTTTCAGTTTGCAAGGAGAGGGGAGAGGCTTTGTTCTTGTTCTTGTTGCTATTCTTGTTATTGTTGTGCTTGCCTCGAGTCTCCTCTTTCAAGTGGCCAGCAGGAGGGCGAGATGGTGTGCTGTTACTCCTCAAGATCCCCAAGACGTAATGCGATGACTGTAGAGGTCGACCTTGAAATCCAAGCAGAAGGAAAAACAGCTGAACGATTTGGCCGTTGGAATGGTCGGGATAAGGAGGTTGTTTTGAGGTGGAGGGGCTGTGGAGGCGGTCCTTCTGCTGCTCTCTGCTGGGCCGGGTACTTTCTCTGTTTTTGTTTTGTTTTGATCTCTCTCTTTGTCGGTCTGTTCTCTCTTCTCTTTCTCTCTCTGTCTCTGTCTCTCTCTGTCTCTGCTTCTCTCTCTCTCATCTCTCTCTCTTCTCTCTCTGTCTGTCTCTGTCTCTCTGTCTCTCTCTCTCTCTTTCTCTGTCTCTCTCTCTCTCTCTATCTTATGTGCCTATTACGTTTTCTCTGTTTGGCAGTTTTTTTTTTCTTCGTCTTTCAGTTTCTCCCGTGATTTCTTTCTCTCTCTCTCTCTCATTCTACTCATTTTCTCTCACTTCCACTCTCTCTTTCTCACTTCTTTCAATTCTCTTTCTCATTTTCTTTCACTTCCACTCTCATCATTTCTCTTTCGCTCACTCATTTTATTACTCATTTTCTCTCTATTTCTCTCCGCATTTCTATCTGCATGTGCGCTTAGATTTATATATTTTCCACATGCATACGACTCACGTAACAACGTATCTCCTGTAAGACCAAACATTTTCTTCACCTCCCTTTTATTCCTTCACATATTTATTTATTGATGATTTGTTTATCATCATTTCGTTATTGTTATCATCGTTATCGTAACCACTATCGTTATATTACATCATTATCGTATTGTCATTACCATTATTATATCATATATGTACTTATTAAAAATCATTATTTGTATAGTTACTGGTGAAAGAAAATTGCCAGCGATCAGACGTAATCATCATCGAAAACACACCTGCAAGCGCGTGCATCGAGTGTCTGCGATCTTTAATGCTCTTGGTCTTTGTTGTTCGTTATGTCTGGCATTCGGGTTCGAGACGTTTTAAAGAGCCATAAATAGGATAGATGACATGTGAGATTGTCGTATTGCTTCCTTTTGGCGGCCATGTGTGAGGCTGTGAGGAAGGGAGGGGTGTGGAGGGAGGGGAGGGGTGAGGAGGGAAGGGAGGGGTGATGGAGGGAGGGGTGGGAGGAGGGGTGTTGTAGGGAGGGGAGGGAGGGAAGGGGGTGGGGAGGGAGGGGAGGGGCAGTAGGAGGAAAGGGTGAAGGAGGAGGAGGGATGGGGAAGAGGGGTGAATGAGAGAGGGAGGAGGGATGGGGATGAGGGGGTGAGGAGGGAGGGGAAAGAGAGAGGGGTTGGAAGAACTGAAGGAAGAAAAAAAATTAAAAGGAACGAAATAGAAAGAGAGTAACGATTAAACTGACTTGGAAACGAGTACTTTTTCACATACGCAAACTATCACATGGAAATATGAAGTGATCGTCCACAAGTCAGTTTTCTAGATGCTTTTTTACTGCTATTTGTAGGCTTTGGAATAAATTAATTTCAGAGATTATAACTACTACGACTCTCGATAATTTTAAAAGATCAGCTTACATGCTTTTCTTACGTAAATAACTCTTTCTATTCTGACTCTCGATAATTTTAAAAGATCAGCTAACATGCTTTTCTTACGTAAATAATTCTTTCTATTCTGACTCTCGATAATTTTAAAAGATCAGCTAACATGCTTTTCTTACGTAAATAACTCTTTCTATTCTTTCATTCTTTCTTAGCTGTGTCTTGACCTTTACTGAGACCTTTGGTGGTATAAATCTCGATTTTTTTAGCGTGGCTCATTTTATAGCTTACACTAATAATAACGATGATGATAATAAAGAAACGAGAAGATATGAAAAAGATACGTATAAATTTATGTGTGTAAAGGAATACATAAATTCAGACTTGTGAAAAAAACAAAATGCCTTTTACTTCTATATAAGATAATGATAATAATAATAATAATAATAATAACAATAAGTCCATAACTTGTATTGCGTTTTCAGTTAATTGTTTTTATTAGTTATATTGATTATATTTAATTTTGTTTACGATCATTATGGTTCTCGGAAAGTATTGATGTATCTCGCCGAATTTTCTTTTATTTATTTTCTGCAATTATTTTTACACAGTATTCTCTAGTATTGTACATAAAAAATGAAGAATATATCAATTTGAGTTCAAGTGTTTGATAGAGTCAAGAGACTTATATAAAAAGAACAACTTGATATCCTTATGAGGTAACGACGATTAATTAATTTTTATTGCATTATGATGGTTGTTGAGTAACCCTTTACCCCCCCCCCCCACCCGCCTTTGTTTATGCCCCTCTCCCCCCCCCCCCATTCTCCCCCTTTCTTTCTCTCGTGCATGACGTCATCAGTAAGTCTAATGATAGTGGCTTCAGCACGTTTTCTCTTTATCTGTTATTTGACATCTTCTCTCCGAACTGTCTCTCGTTCTCTCTCTCTCTCTCTCTCCTCTGTCTGTCTGTCTGTCTCTCTCTGTCTCTCTCTGTCTCTCTCTTCTCTCTCTCTCTCTCTCTCTCTCTTCTCTCTCTCTCTCTCTCTCTTCCCTCCTTCCCTTTCTCTCTGTCTTCTTCCTTCCTTCCCTCCCTTTCTCTTTGTCTCCTCCCCCCCTCTCTCTCTCCTCCCTTTCTCTCTGTCTCCTTCCTCCTCCCCCCCCTCTCTCCTTCCCTCCTTCCCTTCTCTCTGTCTTCTTCCTTCCTTCCCTCCTTCCTCCTCTCTCTCTCTCCCTCCCTCCCTCCCTTCCCTCTCCCTTTCCCTCTCCCCTCTCTCTTCTTCTCCCTTATTCCCCCCTTGGTCGTCTCCCTCCTCCCCCCTTTTACCTATTTAACTCACCTCGAGGGAACACGGGCGAAGGGAGGTCAGGATGGGAAAGATGAATGAAGTCCCACGTTCTTTTTCTTACTTATCCCTTTACTCCGCATCTTTCTCTTTCTCTTTCTTTGTCTTTCGCCTTTTCCTTCGCCCCCTTTCTCTTCTCTCTCTCTCTTTTCTTTTCTCTCTCTCTTCTCTTCTCTCTCTCTCTCTCTTCTTCTCTC
>NW_020870157.1:126813-131813 GCF_003789085.1 Penaeus vannamei | reverse complement strand
ACATATCAGAGGCTTGGCTACGCAATGTCCATCATTTTAACATTAATTGACGGTAAGGAGCCGTCATTTTTTTTTCGATTTTATGCACTGGTGTTTCAAACTGTTAATTTATAATTGGCTAAATTTTGAAACCGCGAATACATTTTTTTTTTTTTTTTGATAACTGATTCCTTTGGCTTCATAAGAGCAATATTTATCACTATTTTCGGTGAACAATTAGGGATTCTATACTTACTTTTCGAGTGTAATCTTTCTGCATATAAATTTTCCTTACTGATTTCTAAACACTCTTGTGCCCGGTTTCCCAATCTGAAATTTCTTAAAGGAAATTTTCAAAGGTAAGCGCTACCGAGAACAATTATTTTTAATGTGATGTTTTACAAGGAGCATAGATAAAAAAAGACACCTTTTACGTCTAATTCAGAGATGAAGTGATTAAGAATAAAAAAATGTTTGATAAAATGACGTTCGGTTTCATTCGGATGACAGGCTGATAAAAGTACGTTTCCTTGTAACTTTTATTATATTATAGCTAGACTTTCCATATATTTTTCCTCTTATTCTTGCTAGTGCGAGATCTCAAACCTCGATCTTTTTATTAACTGATCCATTAGTTTGATTTTTTTATGTAAAGGGGATGAGATTCGGTTCCATTTTTCCGCTGTAATGATTTATTTCAGGAATCGTTGAACTGATTTTTGAGCAGAAGGGAGGTCGGCCTAAGTGACCGCGATTCAGATTTCTCCAATTTTTATTTTACTTATTTATCTACAAGATTTTGTGAAATATCTGTTAATTTCAACCGAGGAATGGCGAAAATCTCTGATATATATATACATACACATACACATATGTACTTATATATATCTACATATACATTGTGTGTGTGTGTGTGTGGTGGTGTGTGTGTGTGTGTGTGTGTGTGTGTTGTGTGTGTGTGTGTGTGTGTGTGTGTTGTGTTGTGAGTGAGTGAGTGAGTGAGTGAGTGAGTGAGTGAGTGAAGTGAGTGAGTGATGAGTGAGTGAGTGAGTGTGTGTGTGTATGTATGTGTGTGTGTGTGTGTGCAGACAGAAAAAAAAAACACTTTCGTTGCCTTGCCTTGTGGTCGATTAGGACCCGGGCGTTATTCCGTGTCGTGGGCGGAGCATCTTGTTAACCCTTCCCATGGCAAGTGTTGCCGTATGACGATCTCATTGCCGAGACTAATGAACCGGTTATTTTGAGCGAACATTTCGTTGTTTTGTCTAAATTGGGATATAGATGCTTCAGATGGACTGGCAAATGGTTCACATGGATGCTTCTGAATATACATGGAATGGTAAATGCACCTTATGCGCAACGGAGAGATCTCACAGTTTGCGAGGAGCTATTTTTAATGACGGAACAGGCAATAGTGAGTTCGCGCCACGACCCTTGGAGGCTGTTGTAGCGGTAGATGGAAGGAATACAAATTAGTGATATTATAAACCTATATTATTTTTATTTTAATCAACACACTCTAATGTAAAAGACTAAATATATTTTTTATAAGGAAATTCATGTTAACCGTTAAATTGATTATGCGTCCGAGAGAGTTGTACAAAAATAAAAACAATTGAAGACATGGACGCTCATTTGACATTGCTAAATCAGAAAAAGCCGAAATAGTGAATACCAGATTTTCACTTTTCCAAATGTAAAATAATAATGATAATAACAATAATTTTGAGATGGACATTGCGCAAAAAGAAAGAATTCGAAATGTTTTCTAAACAAGATAAACAATGTAACTGAAAAAGGAATTTGATTTTCCTCTCATTTCCCAGGAGGGATACGCATGGAATCATAGAAAATGGAGAATAGGAAAGATTTAATCCTCTGATATAGTCCTTAGTTTTGCTTATATTCAAAATAGGGCGTAAATAAGGGTAGACATTTATAGAAGTAAATTATAAAATTCTAGAACTTAAATATAAACCCTTCTTTTATAAGGTCTAAATAACTGCGGGAAATACAATCTGTATCCTGTCAGCGCCATCTTTTTTTTTTTTTTTTTTTTTAACATTTACTCTTTTTATATTTGAAATGTGTATGTATTGCCACTCAATATAATTTTATATTTTTTATGTTAACATACAAATAATCAAACTTGCACTTTACTAATGTGTAATGACTCCAGCACTTGCATCATAATGTTACTTTGTCGCAAAACCTACAAACGTAGGATTACTAGCTTGAATCACTATTCCACAATACTTCGTCGATTTTTCTTATCAGTTTGCGTAAAAAGGTAACAATGTTTTTTTTCTGACCATGTATATATATATATATATATATATATATATATAATATTATATATATATATATATATATACACACATTTACATGCATGATTGTACATACATTCACACACACACACACATGTACAATTATAAATATGCTTATATTTACATTTATAGAATAGACAAAATCAGAAACAAAAAAACAACAAAAAGATCTACATTTTATCAAGACAACGAAATATCCTTTTTTTCACATTCTTCATAGACTTTATAGACAAATACACCCGAACAACCCTTCCCCCAAAATAGAGAGGTAACCCCTTATCTAGTTGCTGTGGGTAGAAAGCAGGAAAAAATGCGAAGAAATTTCACGCGTGTCCAAAATACTCTGAAAAACCGTTTAGTAATTTCTTTCTGAAGTCAATCTTTACTATATACCATAAACATCGATGTATTCACGTTAATACGCTAGAATTATGTGATTGTAGCTAATTAACATAAACTTATCGATGCTTTTGGGTTTGGTGAAAGTATTAAGTCAATAACCATTTGATAAACGCAATTTCACGCATTTGACCTGAGGATAAGTTTGGACACGGATGCCCTCATTTAAATCTAATCTCAGATACTGTCCTATTGAGAAGTAAGATACGTATATATATATATATATATATATATATATATATATATATATATATAGAGAGAGAGAGAGAGAGAGAGAAGAGAGAGAGAGAGAGAGTGAGTGAGTGAGTGAGTGAGTGAGTGAGTGAGTAGTAGAGAGAGAGAGAGAGAGAGAAGAGAGAGAGAGAGAGAGAGAGAGAGAGAGAGAGAGAGAGGAGAAGGAGAGAGGGAGAGGGAGAGGAGAGGGAGAGGAGAGAGAGAGATTAGACCTCAATGTATGTAAAAATATATATATAACTGGATAAATATACTTAACATTTTACGATGTTTTTATGGATAATTTATCACTCGTTTATTCCTGTATAGATATATTCAATAATTTGTTTTTAGCCAATTTAGCCATTTGCTCATTCCTTCTTTTGGTTTATTTACACCAGTTACTAGATTACCTTCTCGTGCACTTTCTCTTGGATGTCTTTAATTACATACGCATTTATCTTCCCCCATTTTTTTCTCTCTTCGTTTTTGCTTAATTCTCTCTCTCTCTCTCTCTCTCTCTCTCTCTCTCTCTCTCTCTCTCTCTCTCTCTCTCTCTCTCTCTCTCTCTCTCTCTCTCTCTCTTTCTCTCTGTCTTTCTCTCTTTCGTCTTCGCTCTTGTTTGATTTCTTGACTCTCGTCTCGCCTCTCTCTCCCCCCCTCCTCTCTCTCTCCTCTCTCTCTCTGTCTCTCTGTCTCTCTGTCTCTCTGTCTCTCTGTCTCTCTCAGAATCTCAAAACTACCAAATTTGAATAAGAAAAACGATGATGATATTAAATAGAGCCTTTATACCACATCTTTTATACTAATATCCATCTGTTTCTAAACGATTAGTATTGTAAACATGTTAATAATATCAATTAAGATTCAGAGTTATAATTAACCTTGGCAATTAATGTATTATCAATTCAATTTATATTAAATTTACATATCAAGTCATCAGTATCAATGTTTATTTTGATTTATTAAGGCGCATGATTATTCATATATGTCAGAATTAATCCAGTGTTTAGAGTTTTATTCATATTTGCTGGTTGCCGTTTTTAGCTATGATAAACCACATGAATAATTCTTTAGTTGATGTCTTCGTTCTTCTTCTTCTTCTTCTTCTTCTTCTTCCTTTCCATTTTTTCTTTTCTATGATTTTTTTTTTTTTTTTTTTTTTGCTTTCCATTTTCTCTTTTCTATTATCTTTTTTTTCCTTTTTTTCTTTTTTGGGGGGGCTTCAATTTCGTTTCTTTTTCGTCTTTATTTATTTTAGTTTCTTACTCTTCCTCCTTTGTCAATCTCTCTCTCTTCTCTTTTCTCTCTTTTCTTACTTTGCTTTATCTTCTTTTTCCACAATTGCCTTCATTTCCCCATTTATTTTATTTTCTTTACTCATATCTCATTTTTTCTTTTATTCACGTCTTTCTTTTTTCTTATTATTTCTCACATTCTCTTCTCATTATCCCTTTCCTTTCACCTTTCCATACTTCTTTTCTCATCTCTTCCCTTCCCTCTCCTCACTTCTGATTATCCTTTGTAACTCATTTTCCCGTCTTTTTCTCTTCTCTTTCCATCTATTTCTCTTTCTTTCCATGCTTTTCTCTCTTCTTCCATTTTTTTTCTTTTCTCTCTCCATTTTCTCTTTTCTTTTTCCCTTTTCTCTTCTTCATCTTTTTCTCCTTCTCTTTCATCCTTTTCTCTTCTCCTTCCATCTTTTTTTCTTCTCTTTCCATCTTTGTTCTCTTCTCTTTCCATCTTTATTCTTTTATTTTTTTCTCTTCTCTTTCCAGCTTCTTTCTCTTTTTTATCCTTTGAAACTCTCCATCTTCTGTTCTCCTTTTCCCTTGCCTCTCCCTCTCTTTATCATTCTTTGGCCCCTACTTCCCTCCTTCTCTTTCCTCCTTCTCTTTCCTCCTTCACTTGCTTCCTTATTCCACTCCGCTTAACTAATTCACCCTAATATATCAATATCATGATGCATACCTAATTAACCAGGACATGTTGCAGCGAATGTTGCAAAAGCGTGAGTAATGAATATATAATGTCTGATAAGCGGTTGACCTCACTTGCATCATTTGATATCTGACGGGCAAT
>NW_020870157.1:119313-121813 GCF_003789085.1 Penaeus vannamei | reverse complement strand
CGATAATAACGGTCATGGTAATAACGGTAATAACGGTCATGGTAATAACGATAATAACGGGTCATGGTAATAACGGTAATAACGGTCATGGTAATAACGTTAATAACGGTAATAACGGTCATGGTAATCGCCGGTCATGGTAATAACGATAATAAATAACGGTCATACGGTAATAACGGTCACGGTCAATAAATAACGGTAATAACGGTCATGGTTAAAACGGTAATAACGGTCATGGTAATAACTAATAAAAATAACGGTATCAATGGTAATAACGGTAATAACGGTCATGGTAATAACGGTAATAACGGTCATGGTAATAACGGTAATAACGGTCATGGTAATAAGTTAATAACGGTAATAACGGTCATGGTAATAACGATGATAACGGTAATAACGGTCATGGTAATAACGCTGATAACGGTAATAACGGGTAATAACGGTAATAACGGTCATGGGAATAACGATGATAACGGTAATAACGGTCACGGTAATAACGGTATAAGTCATGGTAATAACGATAATAACGGTAATAACGGTCATGGTATTAACGGTAATAACGGGGTAATAACGGTAATAACGGTCATGGTAATAACGGTAATAACGGTCATGGTAATATAACGGTAAAACGGTCATGGTAAAAACGATAATAACGGTAATAACGGTCATGGAATATAACGGTCAGTAATAACGGATAACGGTCACGGTAATAACGTAATAAAGGTAATAACGGTCATGGTCATGGTAATGGTACGGTAATAACGGTCATAATAACGGAATAACGGATAACGGTCACGGTAATAACGGTAATAACGGTCATGGTAATAACGGTAATAACGGTAATAACGAATATGGTAATAACGGTAATAATGTAATAACGGTAATAACGGTCATGGGAAAACGTAATAACGGTAATAACGGTCACGGTAATAACGATAATAACGGTCATAAGTAATAACGGTAAATAACAGTAAAAGGTAATTACGGTCATGGGGAAATAACGGTAATAACGATAATAACGGTAATAACGGTCATGGGAATAACGGTAATAACGGTCATGGTAATAACGGTAATAACGGTAATAACGTAATAACGGTCATGGGAATAACGGTAATAACGGTAATGTCAATAACGGAATAACGGTCAGGTAATAACGGTAATGGTCATGGTAATAACGGTAATAACGGTCATGGTAATAACGGTAATAACGGTCATGGTAATAACGGTAATAAAGGTCATGGTAATAACGGTAATAACGGTCATGGTAATAACGGTAATAACGGTCATGGTAATAACGATAATAACGTCATGGTAATAAAGGTAATGGTAATAACGGTCATGGTAATAACGGTAATAACGGTCATGGTAATAACGGTAATAACGGTCATGGTAATAACGGTAATAACGGTCATGGGTAATAACGGTAATAACGGTCATGGTAATAACGGTAATAACGGTCATGGTAAATAACGATAATAACGATCATGGTAATAATGGTAATAACGGTCATGGTAATAATGGTAATAACTGTCATGGTAAAAACGGTCATGGTAATAACGATGATAACGTAATACGTCATGGTAATAACGATAATAACGGTCATAACGGTAATAACGATCATGGTAATAACGGTAATAACGGTCATGGTAATAAGGTAATAACGGTAATAACGGTCATGGAATAACGATGATAACGGTAATAACAGTCATGGTAATAACGATGATAACGGTAATAACGGTCATGGGAATAACGGTAATAACGGTCATGGGAATAACGGTAATAACGGTCAAGGTAATAACGGTAATAACGGTCATGGTAATAACGGTAAAAACGGTCATGGTAATAACAATAATAACGGTCCATGGTAATAACGATAATAACGGTCATGGTAATAACGATAATAACGGTCATGGTAATAACGATAATAACGGTAATAACGGTAATAACGGTCATGGGAATAACAAAGGTCATGGTAATAACGGTAATAACGGTCATGGTATAAACGGTAATAACGGTCATGGTAATAACGGTAATACGGTCTGGTAATAACGATAATAACGGTCACGGTAATAACGGTCATGGTAATAACGGTAATAACGGTCATGGGTAATAACGGTCATGGTAATAACGGTAATAACGGTCATGGTAATAACGGTAACGGTCATGGTAATAATGGATAATAACTGTCATGGTAATAACGATAATAACGGTAATAACGGTCATGGTAATAAAGGTAATAACGGTCATGGTAATAACGGTAATAACGGTCATGGTAATAATGGTAATAACGGTCATGGTAATAACGATAATAACTGTCATATAACGATAATAACGGTAATAACGGTCATGGTAATAAAGGTAATAACGGGGTAATAATGTAATAACGGTCATGGTAATAACGATAATAACGGTCATGGTAATAACGATAATAACGGTAATAACGGTCATGGTAATAACGGTAATAACATGGTAATAACGGTAATAACGGTCGGTAATGGGT
>NW_020870157.1:109313-114313 GCF_003789085.1 Penaeus vannamei | reverse complement strand
GTATGCATGTATATGTATATATGTATGTATATGTATGTATGTATATGTATGTATATGTTATGTGTGTGTGATATATATATATATATATATATATATATATATATATATATATATATATATATATATATATATACATATGCGAGTGTACGTATTCTACACACACACACACACACTTGAAAGTTTATCAATAATTCAGCGCCATATTCGAATGGCGACCGCGCTGCCCCATTGGCTCCGAATTCCCAGCTATGATTATGCTAAACTCGTATTCACTTCGACCGGTTGGCTTCACGGTTCTGCGTTGTGCATGTGCATCGACGCTAATACTTCATGTTGCAATATCAACCGATCAATGTTGCAAAAGTCCGTGGGTAGTTGCAGGTGATATCCTCCACAACTGCAAGGGGGTTATTTGCAGTTTATGGGGTTTTCTGCGAGAGAGAAAGGTAGAGAAAGGCATTGCGTGGGTGCATTCCAATACTCGTGAATGTTGCAGAAATTATGGATCAATTGTCAACGATCTGTACATAGATGTTGTATTTCACGACCTCCCCCCCCCTCCTACCCACTCTCTCCACCAACCACGCCTTCACAGCGCCTCCCCCCCCCCCCCCCCTCGAGTCAACATACCCCCCCTCGCACACTCTGCTGAGAAGATTACTTTTACCTGATTCTCGTTGAACCATTTATCTATCTATATTTTTCTATCTGTGTGTATCTGTCTGTGTGTGATGTATATTTACATATATAGTGATATAGTTTATATATTCATATATAAATGTATATTTATATATATATATATATTATATATATATATATATATATATATATATAACACACCACAAATGTGTGTGTGTGTGTGTTTGTGCGTGTGTGTGTGCGTGCTTGCGTGCGTGTGTGTGTGTGTGGTATATATATATACATATATATATATATATATATATATATATATAGTATATATATATATATATATATATATATATATATATATATATATATATATGTATATATGTACACATATGTAAATAAATGTGTGCAGTGTATATCACACCTCTATCAAAGTCTCCCCTAACGCGCATACACAAAGTCCTCCCGTTTTCGCTACTCGTCTCTCTTGGTCATCGCTGCTTCACATTCTCGTTCTGCGCCAAAGAGTATTCTTAGCAGACTATTAGCAAGTGCTTATTACTCTGATTTATTATTTGCTATTATTCTTTAGCAATTAATATTGTGTTTTTTCTTATTATTTGGGTTTATTATTATTTTTCTCTATCGTTAGCGGATATTTATTAATTTCTTCTTCCTCATCTTTACTTTTTTTTTTTTACTTTGGTCTGTATTCTTTTTTCTTCTATTTTCCCGTTTCTCATTTTTGTTGTCTTCTTTGTTATTATTACTGTCATTTATCTCATTTTCATTATTGCCATCACTGTCATCATCAAATCTTTATTGTTAACACAATTATCTTCATTATTACTGTAATCATTAGCATCGCTTTTACTCTTACCATCATTAACATCATCATCAAAGTTAATCTCACTATTCCCATCATCATAGCTATTATCACTATTATTCCTGTTACTGTTATCATTATAATCCTCATTATTGTCATCATTTTTTTATTATCTTTATCATCACTTTCATTACCATTATCCTCATCATCATTATCATCATTATCATTCGCATTATCATTATCATAATCACCCTCACCTTTTTATCATAAATATCATTAATGTCGCTGTTATTAACGCCATTGGTGCTAGGATGATTGCTATTATCATCATCATCATCATTATTATTACTATTATCATTATAGTTATTACTATTATCATCAACATTATTATTATCACTATTATCATCATTATCATTGTCATTGTTATCATTACCATTATCATTATCATTACTATCATTATTAGCATTGCCATTGTTATCATTACTATCATTATTAGCATTGCCATTGTTATCATTACTATCATTATTTAGCATTGCCATTGTTATCATTACTATCATTATTAGCAATGCCATTGTTATCATTACCATCATTATTAGCACTACCATTGTTATCATTACTATCATTATCATTATTCAACGTTTAAAGGGTGAGAAAATGTTCACAGACTGTTATGCATGAAACGGGGCAACTCTCATTCAGTCTCCTCTTTAAAAGCGTTGTTGGAGTCCTTCCCCTTTCTTCATGTCGTTTTGCTCCTGGTCTTTCGCTACCAATGCTTTGAAACTCGCTGGCTGAACGGGAGAGCGAGCGAGAGAGAGAGGGAGGGAAGGAGGGAGAGTGAGGGAGAGAGAGAGAGAGAGAAAGAAAGAGAGAGAGAGAAAGAGAGAGAGAGAGAGAAGAGAGAGAGAGAGAGAGAGAGAGAGAGAGAGAGAGAGAGAGAGAGAGAGAGAGAGAGAGAGAGAGAGAGAGGAGAGAGAGAGATAGTGTGCAGAGAGAGAGAGAGTGAGTGAGTGAGTGACGAGCGAGAGCGAACGAGAGAGAGAGAGAGAGAGAGATAGTGAGCGAGAGGAGAGAGGAGAGAGAGAGCGAGAGGAGAGAGAGAAAGTGAAGAGGGAGGAGGGAGTGAGGAGGGAGAGAGAAAGATGAGAGAGAGAGAGAGTGAGCGGCGAGCGAGAGAGAGAGATAGAGAGGGAGAGGGAGGGAAGGGAGGGAGAGAGAGAGAGAGAGAGAGAGAGAGAGAGAGAGAGAGAGAGAGAGAGAGAGAGAGAGAGAGAGAGAGAGAGAGAGAGAGAGAGAGAGAGAGATAGAGAGAGTTTCAACCCTACACACAACAGCCGTGCACATCCCCAAATACCCCCCCCCCCCCCCCCCCCCCGCAGTAACACAAACACTCACTCAAACGCGAATTTCATCCCTGCCTTAATTTTTCTTCATACATTTCTGTGTTTATCCCCATTCACACGCAGTTTACTAGAAGACTATATATATATATTTTTTCTTTTTTTGGCCACGGAAGAAATGTGTGATGATTTATTTTCCAAGCTAAATATACGTTCAGGTGAGGACATCCCTTTTGGCACCTAATCTTTCTCTCTCTCTCTTTTTCTCTTTCTTTTCTCTCTCTCTCTCTCTCTCTCTCTCTCTCTCTCTCTCTCTCTCTCTCTCTCTCTCTCTCTCTCTCTCTCTCTTTCTCTTCTCTCTCTTTATATTCATTCTATATTTTTAATATCTACCTACCTATCTATCTGTTAGTCAGTCTCTCCCTCCCTTCCCCCCCTCTCTCTCTCTCTCTCTCTCTCTCTCTCTCTCTCTCTCTCTCTCTCTCTCTCTCTCTCTCTCTTCTCTCTCTCTCTCTCTCTCTCTCTCTCTCTCTCTCTTCTCTCTTTTATATCTATTTTAAATCTGTCCAAATCTATCTACCTATCTATCTGTCAGTCAGTCTTTCCCTCTCTCCTTCCCTCCCCCTCTCTCTCCCTCTCCCTCTCCCTCTCCCTCTTCCTCTCCCTCTCCCCCCCTCTCTCCCCTCCTCTCTCTCTCTCTCTCTCTCTCTCTCTCTCTCTCTCTCTCCTCTCTCTCTCTCTTCTCTCTCTCTCTCTCTCTCTCTCTCTCTCTCTCTCTCTCTCTCTCTTCCCCTTGCTTTTCATTCGTGTTTCTGAGTGTAGGAGGAGAGAGAAAGGAGGATGGATTGATTAATGGTGCAAAGGAGAAACAATGTTGATAGGGAGAAAAAGAGAAAGAGAAAAAGAGTAAGAGAGACTTAATGATACATAAAGTGGGTGGAGAAAGAGTGAGTGGGAGTGACATTAAGATTTATTGACGAACAAAGAGAGAGGGAAAGAGAGTCATAAAGAGATAGGTGCATAAGAAAATAATCCACAGGGAAGAGAGAAAAATAAACAGAGAGACAAGACATATAAATTGGTCTTCAAAAATGACAAATAGGTAGACAATAAAGATTTTCTTTTTCTTGATACATTTCTCTGATTTCCTCATTATTTTTTCTTCTCTTTTTTTCTCTCTCTTTTGACCACGGAAGAAATACATGAAGAGAGAAAAATAAACATAGAGACAGACATATAAATAGGTCTCAATAAATAGCAAAAAAAGTAGAGAGAAATAGGAAGAGCGGAAAGTTTAACGAGACGAAAATAAAACATACCTTTCCCTAGATCTTCTGACTTTGTATGACATTCTCTTCAGCATTTTTACACATTTTTTTAAAGTCTCACCTGAAATGGTTGAAAAAATTTAGATTAGTAAAAATAAAGCCATGATTATAATACAGTATGTCAGTGGTATATATATATATATTTTTTTTTTGTGTGTGTGTGTGTGTGTGTTAACGAGTCACTTACGTCGACTACATCTACCATAACAACACATTATGCAAAACCAAATAATATTTCTACGTAATGTCATATAATTACAAAGGGACATTCAACTTATTCATTTGTCAACTTGATATCTAACATTTATTCAAAAATAGAAATTCCGAGTTCAGGAGCCTGGTAACAGCTCACGTATAAAATTATTCTTGAATGGAAAACTCGCCAATTAGCCCTGGGATCGCAAGTCAGGGGGAAAATACAATGGAGTTATGTACTGTGCTAAGTTCAAGCATTTTACACGCACATAAACACACAGATACGCAATATATACAAACATACACACACACATACGCATACATACATATACACACACATACGCAAATACATTACATACATACATACATACTACATACACACATGCGCATACACACACACACACACACACACATGTATATATACATACATACATACATACATATATATATATATATATATATATATATATATATATATACATATATATATATATATATATATATATATATATATATATATATATATATATATATATATATCAATGTCTATGTTTACGGTATATTGATATATATTTCATTTTCATTAACTTTTATATCTATATATGAATTTATATCTATATATACAGTATATCTATTTATCTATCTATCTGTTTACCCTTCTATCTACCAATCTATCTCTCTATC